>JANRMT010062792.1:6297236-6326081 GCA_026402145.1 Polypterus bichir lapradei | reverse complement strand
CTCGGTGTACATGCATCGAAGTTTCCCAGCTGTGCTGGTGCCATGTCGTGCTATGTCCATGGCTGTATCTAATGTTACCGAAGTTCCGGCACTTAAAACTTTCTCTCGCAGTTTTGCTGAGTTTGTGCCAAACACCACCCTGACCATCTCATCTTCCTCTGCATAAGCACAGTCCTTCACCCGTGAATATTTACCCGTGGCAGTGTTTCTATTGGATTGCCGCTGACGGACGGCCTTATATGGGCAGGCACTAAATTACAAACGCCAGCGGCAGCCTGTTTATGAACTTAATTTAAAGTTTAGGTTTACATCGTGCTTTGTTTCCGAAGTAGCAGAACTCATGAATATTGTTGTATATGTCACTCGCTCGCTTCTTATTGTTTCGCTGCCTTCTCAATTATATAATGCATGTTTTCTTGAGCGCTTTTTGGGCCTCTTCCTGGTTTTCTACATACTGCGTGATTACGTGGGAGGCGTGATGATGTCACACGAAACTCCGCCCCCACGGGTTTCAAGCTCATCTCCATTACAGTAAATGGAGAAAAACAGCTTCCAGTTATGACCATTACGCATAGAATTTCGAAATGAAACCTGCCCAGCTTTTGTAAGGAAGCTGTAAGGAATAAGCCTGCCAAATTTCAGACTTCTACCTACATGGGAAGTTGGAGAATTAGTGATGAGTCAGTGAGTGAGTGAGTGAGTGAGTCAGTGAGGGCTTTGCCGTTTATTAGTATAGATTAATCATTTTTATATGAATAGTTTTGGGTTGTAGAACGAATCATTGGAGTTTCCATTATTTCTTATAGGAAAATTTGCTTTGATATACAAGTGCTTTGGATTACAAACACATTTCCAGAACGAATTATGCTCGAAATCCAAGGTTCCACTGTATTAGGTACAATGTCTAATTGGGGCTGGGCGGTCTCATGGCCTTGGAACTCCAGCAGATTTTTTTTTTTTTTTTTTTCTCCAGCCCTCTGGAGTTTTTTTTTTTGTTTTTTCTCTCCTCCCTGGCCATCAGACCTTACTTTATTTTTTGTTAATTAGTATTGCCTAATTTTATTTGTATATTTTTTCTTTCTTCCTTTATAAAGCACTTTGAGCTACATCATTTGTATGAAAACATGCTATATAAATAAATGTTGTTGTTTATGGGTGCTGTGGAAGTGAGGAACAGTTAGGTTGCTGTGTGATTCTCAATTTCTTTTTCCGTGTACTTTTTATTTTAGATTCTAGAAAAGACTCTTTTTCAGGCATGTGACACCAAAAACATACATTTCTTTGTCTGAGTGTTTCATTCAATATAAGATGAAGAATTCAATGTCTTTTTTTGTATGGTATTGATATCACACTAAATGTAACTAGTCTATTAAACACATATATGTAAGAATTTCATTACACTGTGTACTGTACACACATGACAGACTTGAAATGGAAATGTTTAATTTTAATGAGATCTGGTGGAAAGAAAGGAAACGGTGTTTGGCTTGAATTGTCTGTCACGTTCCTTCATTAATAACCAACCTTCCTTGGTCTTGTTGTATGGCCGATTGTTCTACTGAAAATTACCTTCCACAGAAGCATACATTGCTGTCATGAAGCCGTGCACATGAATAGCAATGATGTCCAGATATCCTGTGCCATTAAAAATTGCTCTCCTTTTATCAATGGACCAAACTTGCAATTTTTACTTGCAGAAACAGAAAAGATGTAAAGTGGCCTACAATTCCCTCATTTTCTGCTGCCCCCAAGCCCACAATGGTTGCTCATCAAGACCATTAGAACTTTCCTCATCTCCTATGTCTTCTCTTCATTGCAAACATTACCTCTGTGAATCTCCATGATTAGCTCTTATAAGACCCATATGCTGTAATATGTTACTTTTTAGTTCTTTAGTTCCCTTTTTTGTTGGTTATTTAAACTCAGGGCTACAGCAATCTTTAAACCATGTGCTGCTTTAATCTGCGCACGTGTTATAAACAGAAAAAGAGAAATCCATTGAAACCTTCCTATGTGCTGGGAGTGAGGAACAGAAGAAAAAATACTTAGAGAACAGATGTAACATATTGCAATGTATGAATTTATAGAAATCACATGTTAATTTTAATACAAACATAATCACAATAAAGAAAATAAATTATGTCATAGTAAATTATCAAATTATCAGCAAAAGATGATACAGAGTTGTGGTCATTCGCCCTATCGGGTATTACCACTTTAAAGATGAAAAAGTCCTAAGAATAGGGTAAAGTCGATTTTTGCGGAATAAAAAGTTAAAGTGCTTACCTGTTTAATTGGAAAAGGTGGTTATAGAAATTAATGGACAAATACAAGGATTTAAGAGATAAACAACATGTCATTTTTACTTTCTTGTATACATAGTATAGAGGAAGCATAGGAATCGTAAAAAAAATTCTGCCTTGAGATTCTGATGAATCTTGATGTTTTAGACCTTCCTGAGTCTGAAAATACCGTTTTTTAAATTATGTCTGTCTGTGTGTAAGCACGATAACTTGAAAACACTTTATCCTAGGTCAATGAGATTTTGTACACCTGCTTTATATCAAACATAAGGAATCATATCTGGTTTTGGGCCACTTCTGGTAACCAAAAATGGTACTTTACCTGAACACATTTCAGATTGTTTTAAGTACACTATGGCTATAAATAAAGATATGTGAATCAAATTCTGTGTGGATATTAGAAATGACAAACAATAAGTAGATATGAAATTTGAGAAAAATCTTGTAACCGGAAGTGGTACTTTAACTGAATACTTTCATGAATATTCAAGTACACTATGGTTATAATTACAGATAGATGATTCCAATTTTGTATAGACAATAACGTGTAAACAATGAACATGCCATGTAAATATAAAGATTGGAACAATAAGCTGCTACGTCCCTGTCATGTTCCTGGCAATACATTAACTTTTATGATTTTTTTTTTATTTCCACCATCATTATCATATTTAAATTTAGCTAAATGCAGTTTTACCTTTAGCAATTTATTGCAACAAATATTATATAATACTAACATTTTTTCTATGTTTTAAGGTGACTATAACTCTTTTTACTTTGCATGTAATCTAGGTAATGCATATGTAATCATGAAAAATTTACACCATGGTTTTTGACCTCCCTAAGTGCGAAAATATAATTTTAATATCAAGTTTGATTATGAATAGAGATAAGTGAATGTGTATCAATATTATCAACTAGTTGTGATCAGAAACAAAGAGATATGATATTTGAAAAATATTGCACAACTGGAAGTGGTTCTGATGACCTTTTTCTCTATCTCAGTATACAAGAAATCAAGGGGAACACACTCCCGATTTTTAACAGTTTAACAGTTAGAAACATGTTAAGGGTAAATGTTGCACAAACATTAGGAAGGTTTTCTTTACACTGAGAACCACAGACACATGGAATATGCTACCAAGTATTGTAGACAGTAAGACTTGTAGGACTTTGAAAACTAGACTTGATGTGTTTTTAGAAGAATTCAATGGATAGGACTGGCAAGCTTTGTTGGGCTGAATGGCCTGTTCTCGTCTAGATTGTTCTAATGTTCTGTTCGGCATCAACGCAATGACACCGTTCATCAGTCTTTTAATATTCTTCTTCTTCTTTTGGCTGCTTCCGTTAGAGGTTGCCACAGTCAATCATCTTGTTCCATATTTTCCTGTCCTCTGCATCCTTCTGTGTTACACCCATCACCTGCATGTCCTCTCTCACCACATGCATAAACCTTCTCTTAGGCCTTCCTCTTTTTAACATCCTTTTCCCAATATACCCAGCATCTCTCCTCTGCACATGTCCAAACCAATGCAATCTCGTCTCTCTGACTTTGTCCCCCAACCGTCCAACTTGAGCTGACTCTCTAATGTGCTCATTCCTAATCCTATCCATCCTCGTCACACCCAGTGCAAATCTTAGCATATCTGTGTCATCTCCAGCTCTGCCTCCTGTTTTTTGATTAGTGTCACCGTCTCCAACCCATATAACATAGCTGGTTTCACTACCGTCTGGTAGATCTTCCCTTTCACTCTTGCTTATCTGTCTGTCACTAATTACTTCTGACACACTTCTTCACCCACTCCACCCTGCCTGCAATCGCTTTTTCACCTCTCTTCCACAATCCGTGTTGCTCTATAAAATAGGCTAATATTTTAATAAAATACATTACTTTCAATAAAACTTTGATATTAACAATGAAATTATATGGAACGATTAAAGATTGATGACTAAACATTGCCCAGGTTCATCCTGAGTGTGGGTGTACTCTTCAATTGAATACACTGTAATTCAGGATTGGTTGCTACCATCACAACATTGTTACTGTAATGTTCATCTCTGATTAAATAACTTATTAAGGACATTCAGTGCAATACAATTTGAAAATGATAGATCTTGCACTTGCTTTCATAGTACAATGCAACACATATTTATGTTTGTGCAAAATACAGTCTTCCTATTTCTTCCTGAGCATGACATGTTCTTGAAAGGCTTAAGGCTCTTGAAATTCAAAAATGTATTGCCTATTAATTTCAATGGGAAAAAAAAATATTTCTGAGTCCCAAAACTGACACCCTTTTTCCTACAATAACACCAGGTTTCACTAAAATAAACACAGTCACTTCAATAGTTAATAGTAGTCATCCAAACATGCTCTAAAGCTGCATTTTACCTTCATTAGTGACTCAATACCACAGCTGTTTATTGACTCCCATTAAGCTCATTTGTATTGACTGTCATTACACAGCATTTGCTTACATTTGCAAGCAAAGCAATAATATGTATTGTTTATGTTCACAGCATTTGTATCATGTTTGTAGCTTGTCCAACAACAAAACAGTAATTGTACAATAAAGAGACAAAAAAAAGACACCATTAATACCATTCTCACTCAGGAAACTGAAAACAGAAATGGGGATGGAGGAGACATCATTGATGTGGACTGGTTGATGATAGCACTGGTGAGTTAGAGGTTAATAGAAAAAGGAAAGATGTATAGGATAGGAAGAGTTATTGAGTTCTTTAAATTGCAATTCTGGATCAGCCAAGTCTACATCTTTCTCTCCCATTTAAATGTGAGGATGAGATTGGCAAGGTGTTGAAAGCGGGGGCCCAGATGTAGCAGCGACAGCAGCAGATGTATAAGCTGCATGAAACAATGAAAAGATTCTCATCTGCTCAGCTTCTCCTACTTTTCCTTTGTACAGCTCTCTGTAGCACTCAGCAGAAAATGTCACACTGATTCTCTTAATTCTGTTACTCAGATAGGAGTATTAAATGAAGTCTCCTAAAAATGTCATACTAGTAACTTATATAATATCATATCCTAACGGATATCATATCTCATGAAAAACCTGTACCTTGCACAGTGTACTCCATTCTAAACCACTAAAGATTAGGATTATCTTCTGATTCATAAACAGAGTTTACTGATTTGTTTGGAATAAAGAAACTAAATCTATGTTGGTGTTTCCAATATTACAGTTTTTCTCAAATGCTAAAACACATTTCACAAACGTTTCCTCCATGTTCCCCAATGTCTAAACACAACACCCTTTTCTAAAGCTACATAAACACAACCACACCTTCTCACTTCAAAACTCAAACTTTCACACCAAAAGAGCAGCTCGAAGCTTTCAAAAATGTAAACACTATACACATCATTACACACTACAGCAAAACAATTGAAAACACAATGCTCAATTTGTGAGAAGGTTCTTTGTTTCATAACTGCCAATGCATATTTTTAGAAACTTTACAGTAACGGATCTTCTTAGATCTCTGCAGAGGATTAGGCATTTAGATTTGTGAGTTTCATATGAAGAGTATAAATCTATAGAAAATTCTGCATGTACACTACTGTAACACAACTCAATGCAAAAACAGAATCTATTGCACACACCAGTACTCTTGAAAACATGATCAGGGTGTGAAGTTTTTTTATTTACTTTATTCACACCACACACACACCACAATCACTGTGCGGCATCATGTCGCTGAGCTGCATCGGGCCACATCACCTCATCCACATCGCAGGCTATATTGTCTCTTGCCAGGCACCGTGGGAAAAATGCCCTGGAATGGCGAATCCATCCTTGGAAGGCCTCCACTGGGATGTCAACACAGGCCAGCTCTATTGCCCTTAGGAGGTTCTCTCTAGTGTATGGTTGTCTGTCATAAACCTTCCATCTCCACGATGAGAAGAACTCCTCTATAGGGTTCAGGAAAGGGGAGTAGGGTGGCAGACGTTTAAAAAGTGATTACTGTTGGTGGTGAATCACTCTCTGATTTGGTTTGTTCTGTGGAAGCGGACATTGTCCCAAATGATCACATAAATGTGATGTGCGGGCCTAGGATGGTGTTGTTGGCTGTCCAGGAGGATGTCTTTTAGCTCCTCTAGGAAGGTGAGGAGAAGTTGGGTGTTGTAAGACCCAAGGACAGCATGCAGGTGGACAAGTCCCTCCGAACCCATGGCTGCACAAAGAGTAATATTACCCCCCCCGTTGGCCAGGAACCTCAGTGATGGCTCTTTGGCCAATGATGTTACGGCCTCTTTGCCTTCGTTTCTGCAGGTTGAAGCCAGCCTCATCCAGGAAGAGGTACTCATGAGGTCTGGCCATCGCGTCCAACTGTAATATCCTCTGTGAAAATGTGAAAGTGCACAGGTGTTCAGGACAACAGTCAACCAGGTAGCACAGTATTGTCCAGAAGTAATGTAGGCCACTGAGCAACACAGTATGTCCACTAACTGTACTGTGAACATGAATGTATACTTACTTGCACATACTCGTAACGTAGGTCTTTGTGTCGTGCAGAGTTGCGCTCAAAGGGAACCCTATAGACCTGTTTCATCCGCATCTTTTGGCGCCGGAGAACTCGGTCTATTGTGGCCAAGCTGACATCATCAATGCTCTCAAAGTTGACATTATCGGCAATGACTTTGTCTCTGATCTCCCGGAGTCTGATGAGGTTGTTCTCACGAACCATATCCACAATGAGGGTTTCTTGTGCCGCTGTAAATATGTCAACCCTCCCACCTGTATGTGGCATTCTTTCAACTCTAAAGAAAGAAACATGTGTTGTCAATTGACATGTTTTACAATAACAACTGATTTGAAACCAATAGACTACTTTCACAGGCTTGTAAAACTGTATTGTGACAAAGGAAGCAATAGAGTACAATACCTGTTGTGTTGTCTGAATGCCCTGATAATGGTGGCCACGGTGAACCTACTCAGGTTTGGACGGACTCTTAGTCCTGCTTCAGCCATTGTCATGCCATGGACAATGACATGGTCAATGACTGTTGCTCGCATCTCGTCCGTAATGATGGTGCGAGGTTGTCTTGCTCTCCCTCCTGGACCTTCTCCTCTCCCTTGTTGGCCTCCTCCTCTTCCTCGTTGGCCTGCTCCTCTTCCTCCTCTGATTTGAACTCCTCTTCCTCGTTGGCCTGCTCCTATTCCTCCTCTGATTTGAACTCCTCTTCCTCGTTGGCCTGCTCCTCTTCTTCCATGGCCAGCTCTTCTCCCTCCTCTGACTCGAATTCCTCTTCCCCTGACTCTGCCTTCATCCATTGTGTTTGTTTGGAATCTTCAGCAAACTGTGCACTCTGAACTTGCTTTTATGCATGTGGTCACAGCATTAGCAACAAGTGTCTTCAATTTTGAGTCGTTGTGTGTAATGAATGACGCCAGGTGTGTTTATTGTGTTCAAATATTGTTGACTGTGGCAAGCATTTTGCATCATATGAGCTTTCATTTGAGAATATGAGCAGAGTTCTTTTGCAACTTGTGTTTTAGCAAGGAAAAATGATGATTTTGAGAATGATTATGAGAACGGAGGATTGTGTTTTGTGAATTGTGTCTTCATGTGAAATGTGTTTATGATATTGGAAAATGATGGCTAGATTTAGTAAATTTGTTTAGACAACTGGTCATTTGGTTTAGAGGATTGGCTTTTGTGTTTTAGCATTTGAGAAAAACTGTAACAATAAACTTTGTAGCCTTCATATAACTTTAATGTTTTCACCACTAATGATACAATCACTATCTGTGTGGAGTTTGTGTTTTCCTTTTATCCATGTAGCTTTCTCTTTCTTTAGTTTTCCTGCCATATCCAAAGGGTGTTCTTGTTAGGCTAACTGGCAACTCTAAACTGAAGCAGGGTATAGGTTTTCATAAGTATGCCGTTTCATGGACTGATGCCCTACCTAGAGTCAATTTCTGCCTTGCTCCTGATGCTACTAGGAAGGCTTCAGAACTGAACAAAAACATGGATGGATGTTTAAAAACTACGAGACTGTAGTAATTGGCTATTTCAAAGAGTGCAAAAAACATACTTTAGATAGTGACCATATTGACATAACTTGTTTTGAACATTTTCAAATGGCTAGTAATCAAAATTATTTAAATTCTGGTATTTATATGATTGCCTAAACATTGTCATTACAGCTGACTCTGCATTAAAATATCTACTATATAATGTGTGTCCAGTCCCTCTGAGCAATCTGATTGGTCAGATTGACTTTGATGAGACAAAAGAGGAAGAACAAGTGTGAAAAATACATGAAGGAGAAGCATTATGGGAGGCATGAGGTGACTCACTTTCAAAGACAACAAGTATAAAAAGTCATCTTGAAAATAATGACAGAGTCTAAGAAGCAGGCATTATGGGATCATGCTCAAGAAAGGGAGCGCTGGTGAAGAAACGTTCACATGTACACCTGAATTCAGAAGAAAGCAGCTATAAGTGTACATAGGTAAGACGGTAACTTTTTTATTCTATTAACTTCCTTCAACAGACAGTGTGGCTAATCATCTATAAAAAAAATTATGCCTAATATACAAATGAATTGCATTTTTATGAAGGGTCTAGGAGAAGAGACAAAATCATTATGCAAAGCTAAGGTCTGTACTCAAATTTTGAACCCTCCAAAACCTAGACATCAAACAAAAATTGTGGTCATATGATTGAAGCTCAGAGGTCTGTTGTTCAAGGCCAAAAATTAAGAAAAGCGTACACCAAGTTGGTTCTATCCATAATCTCGGACCAGTTAACCAGTAAATGAGCAGTTATGAACTTTATACAGTTGATACAATGATGTCACAGGTCACAACCTCCCATAATTCCATGAACTGATAGAAATGTTTTTCAGCTGTAACTAAAAATAAACATTTGAGATGCACTCAGTAAGTCATAATAACTATAATTGTACAAATAATATTCCAAATAAAGGCTTGAAGAATGTTTTTTGTTAATTTCTTCTACAATTCATAATTAAAACAAAGCAGATACATTGTATAGTTTTTTTTTTCTGTAAAGGGCACAAAATCCTTATGGATCTTTTTCTATTAGTCCATAGAAAATAAAAGCACACATATGGGAAATGTTATGAGTTTCAAGGAAGTAATACTTTGCAAAATAAAGCATCATATTTGTGAAAGAGTGTGTAACTGTGAAACAGTGTGCTGTAACATACAGTGGTGTGAAAAACTATTTGCCCCCTTCCTGATTTCTTATTCTTTTGCATGTTTGTCACAAAAAATGTTTCTGATCATCAAACACATTTAACCATTAGTCAAATATAACACAAGTAAACACAAAATGCAGTTTTTAAATGATGGTTTTTATTATTTAGGGAGAAAAAAAAATCCAAACCTACATGGCCCTGTGTGAAAAAGTAATTGCCCCCTGAACCTAATAACTGGTTGGGCCACCCTTAGCAGCAATAACTGCAATCAAGCGTTTGCGATAACTTGCAATGAGTCTTTTACAGTGCTCTGGAGGAATTTTGGCCCACTCATCTTTGCAGAATTGTTGTAATTCAGCTTTATTTGAGGGTTTTCTAGCATGAACCGCCTTTTTAAGGTCATGCCATAGCATCTCAATTGGATTCAGGTCAGGACTTTGACTAGGCCACTCCAAAGTCTTCATTTTGTTTTTCTTCAGCCATTCAGAGGTGGATTTGCTGGTGTGTTTTGGGTCATTGTCCTGTTGCAGCACCCAAGATCGCTTCAGCTTGAGTTGACGAACAGATGGCCGGACATTCTCCTTCAGGATTTTTTGGTAGACAGTAGAATTCATGGTTCCATCTATCACAGCAAGCCTTCCAGGTCCTGAAGCAGCAAAACAACCCCAGACCATCACACTACCACCACCATATTTTACTGTTGGTATGATGTTCTTTTTCTGAAATGCTGCGTTCCTTTTACGCCAGATGTAACAGGACATTTGCCTTCCAAAAAGTTCAACTTTTGTCTCATCAGTCCACAAGGTATTTTCCAAAAAGTCTTGGCAATCATTGAGATGTTTCTTAGCAAAATTGAGACGAGCCCTAATGTTCTTTTTGCTTAACAGTGGTTTGCGTCTTGGAAATCTGCCATGCAGGCCGTTTTTGCCCAGTCTCTTTCTTATGGTGGAGTCGTGAACACTGACCTTAATTTAGGCAAGTGAGGCCTGCAGTTCTTTAGACGTTGTCACTCCTGGGAAGGTACACCACTGTTCCATGTTTTTGCCATTTGTGGATAATGGCTCTCACTGTGGTTCGCTGGAGTCCCAAAGCTTTAGAAATGGCTTTATAACCTTTACCAGACTGATAGATCTCAATTACTTCTGTTCTCATTTGTTCCTGAATTTCTTTGGATCTTGGCATGATGTCTAGCTTTTGAGGTGCTTTTGGTCTACTTCTCTGTGTCAGGCAGCTCCTATTTAAGTGATTTATTGATTGAAACAGATGTGGCAGTAATCAGGCCTGGGGGTGGCTACGGAAATTGAACTCAGGTGTGATACACCACAGTTAGGTTATTTTTTAACAAGGGGGCAATTACTTTTTCACACAGGGCCATGTAGGTTTGGATTTTTTTTCTCCCTAAATAATAAAAAACATCATTTAAAAACTGCATTTTGTGTTTACTTGTGTTATATTTGACTAATGGTTACATGGGTTTGATGATCAGAAACATTTTGTGTGACAAACATGCAAAAGAATAAGAAATCAGGAAGGGGGCAAATAGTTTTTCACACCACTGTATATCACAGAAATAAGCTATAGTAATATAGAGTGGGAAAGAGAAATCTACTAAGTTGTTGTACTAGGGGATCATAGAACAAAGAAAAAGAGCATAGATGAACTTGGTGGGCTAAAGAGCAATATGGAAGGTCACAACAAGGAACAACGGAATTGTGGAGAAAGCTGGTGCGTGAGTGAGAGAGAGCGAGTGCTCACAGGCAGGAAGATGGACAGTGAGCCCTAGCGGGGTGTTTGGCCGACACCTAGGGCAGTTGGTAGTGGTCGCTCCCGCTGACCATAGTGAGGAGCAGGAGTGACCGGAAGAAGGATGGGTGGCCGTGTAAAGCCGAGAAGGCAAAGGGAGTTGGGAGGCTTGGAAGGTGGATTCCCCAGTGTGAACATCCTGGCCGCTGGGTGGGGAAACAAGTCTCGGTCTGGAGAGTGCTGAGCTGAAGCCAGGGACCGGGAAGCCTCCAGATCAGAAGGTAGAAGAAGGTCAGCTGCAGCTAGGGTGACTCCCCTGTTGCGAGGCCCGTTTGGGAGAAGCAGGGGAGCCGCCAGTAGTAGAAGAAGAATGCACTGGACTTTATTTTAAAGAGACTGCTTCATGCCATTGTTTTAACTTTGTTGTTTTAAAGGATTGTTTTGCACTATCCCCTTGTTCCATTGTTGTGCCTCTCTGCCTAGCTTATCGGTGACTTTACTGACGGTCTAGGGTTCAAGGGCTCCTGGAAAGATGATGGGAGCGTGGAGCGAACCTACATCGTCACAATATCATATGCATATCAGATTTTACAAAGCTGTACTTTGATTGGGCACCTAGACACTCTGACATGATCCATTTAAAATTTTTGCCAATAAATACATAAATGAAGCCATTAAAATACTCTTTTTTTTAATCAATGCCTTTTGTTTTTTTTCAGCACCGCTGGGGATGTATTCTGATGTCCTCTTGTCCTCTTTAAAACACACTTTAGCATCAGTTGGTAACCAAGTCATACTTTTAATTTCAATAAAATATTATGAAATCAAGAATACATTAATTAATTAATAAATAAATAAAAACCAAGAAATTGTGTAAACCTCTGGAAATACATCTAAATAGTTTCTGTAATGCACAGGCAGTCTGGAAATTTAGTAAAACCAGTAACATCTTTTTCTATGAAAGCTATTACAAATTAACCATAATGCAATGTTCTGATAATTAATAAAAATATTACATCAATATTATATCAACCTGATCAATCTTTCAATATAGACAGGACATACAACATTTATCTTACTCTTCCTAAACAAGACAACAGATAACAACAATGTAAGACCTGACACACTTTAGATAGATAAGATAGACAGAACTTTTACAAAAACTTGATGCAGAATATAAAAGAAAACAAAATAATAAAAAAAAAGTTTGACCTTTTGCCCAGAAAAAAAAAATCCTTATAAATACTGAAAAAATACATAAAGTCTCTAATTGTATTTTTTATTAAATCCACAAATCTGTCAGGATTATCTGGATTTGTCCATATGGTTGGGGTGTTTTTCCATGTTTGGAGCTTTCTTTAGGTTTCTGTCTTTATTTGTCTCCTGGTTCCTGCAGCATCCTGTGGTATGCATGGGTAATGCTTTAATAAAATATGGTGCACCTTGTAATAGATGTCATGTTTTCACTGATATTGGTGGCATTCTGGATGAAAGCCAACTGTAAAGTACAGCACTCTGAGTAATTACTACTTTGTACAATACCACTGACCATCAAAAGACAATTTTTATTGTGACTGGAATAAAAAAAGATCAAAATTCTGACTTCAGAGGTTAAAGATCATCTACTAGGAGATCATCAGGAGCCTAGTGTCTAATCCTAAATACAGTATAAAGGAGGTCAGGTTTACAGGTATAAAAATGTTGTCAAAATACTCTTCCTGATGGAATAAAGAGGTTCCTAATCTTAACGCTGAGTCATTTTATTATTCAGTGAATCAATATTTTGATGATATCCTAAATAGTGTCAACTATTAATAATATCATGAGCAGTGAGCTTATCCATGACTCCAGTGACAACAACCAACATGGCAGTGTAAGCAAAATGGCTGTGACCAAAAAAGAAAATGGCAAAAGACATTAAAAAGAGAGCTTACCCTCACAGGAACAATTTGAAAAAAAAAAAACAAAAAAACATTCAAATTGCTCTCCTGTTTACAACCCCCTTTAATGTAAATTTAGACTGTAAGCTATATTTCTCTTGACTCTTAAATTGGCTCGCCCCTTCAATAATGTTTACTATTTATATCTTTCTTATATATTGGTACTAAGGGGTTCCCCTCTACTCGCTTCACTCGCCAGCCACTTCGCATTTCTGCCACTTGTTTCTGCCCGCACCCCAAGGAGACACGGTCGATACCCCCTCTTAAACAGTGATACAATGGGAAACAAATAGTTTTTTTTACCTCCTCTTTGCTGGATCAGCTGCTGGCTTGCTGCTGCTGCCATGTCACGTGATCTGCCTGTACAGCAGCTGTCCTACTCTTTGTGTTTTATTTCTGGCCCCGGGCATGGTTAAATCTTCTCTGGCACAAACTCCTGTCTTGCAGGACGTGAGCTCTTAATATTTTTTAGTTTATGATTTAAAAACGTAATAAGAATCTGAAAATCTAACAACATCACATTAAAGTTTGATAAATGCTGAAAAGAATAATACCAAACATATACAGTATATGTAGGTTTTAAAATAAGTCTGATTTAAAGCGTGAAAAAAAATGTGACATAAAAACTTCACCGTTGCACTTTTAGGCTTAGGATTTTACATATAGAGAGTAGATTTGGATCTGTGTGTTTAAAGCTATTAAGATATGGGGGTTTTTTGTTTCTTTGATATCCTGTTTATTTGAATTTTTATGTTTGGACCCATTCTCTTTCTCATGTCATTATTCTTTACGGATCATTCCGGATATTGGAGATATTCTAACACTGCCTGATTGTCATGGCACACACATCAATTTGTGATATAATGATGAAACTAGAGCTTTCTTATGTGAGAACAGCAGCCTGCCTTTGCTTATTGTTTAAAATTAAAATTTAAAGAGACACTACCACCAAGTTTTTGACTTATTTTTGCATTTGAATATAATGTCTGGGTTTACTCTAATAAAGAAAGTTTGTCCAATCATGGTCCGTGTACTTTTTGGTATTTGAAATTTCATGTTATAAAATATCATTTAAAAAAGAGAAAGAGACACTTATTTGATTTTCACCTTAAAAGGGAAAAATGAAAAATGCAAAGCAATTACTTTTTTCCTTTTGTTCTTTTGCACATCAGAGAAGAAAGATGCAAGAAACGAGAACAAGAAAATGCCCCTTATTTATTTCGCAGTAAGTAACAACAATAACGTTCATAGAAGAACTGCTACATCAATGAAGCAAAGTTTGCAAAGCTTGTATTTTTACCTGAAAGATAAGACTCAGTTTTTCTGCAGTCATGTCCTCCAGTGTCCTGGTGTGTCACTCTTTTACTGTTCCGAAAAACAACGTTATGGTCCATTCTCTGTTGATGCCAGTGTAGCTTCAAGGCCGTCGATCGATGTGTTGTGAGGAGGACTGTTCGCATGTGTCATCAAAAATCGCGCAGAACAAGAAGTACTTCCGGTTTCAAACAACAAAAATGTGTCTGTTGTTTTTGAGGTATTACACTTTCATTATATGAATCACAAATAAATCCAGGAAAGTGTGTGTAATTTTAAGTTTATGACTGCTATTTGTTACCATAGAATTAAAAAATATCTTATTTTCCCTCATTTTATTCTTTAATCAAAAATCTAAATCTGAAAATTCCTTTCATTTTTTTTTTTTGTTTTCGCTTCTAAAATTAAATTTCAAATACCAAAAAGAACATGCAGACAACCTTTATATTGTGTTACAGTTAGTTACTGTAACATTTACAATTACTGTACATTTTACAATTTCTGTGAAGGTCTAAGGCACAATCTGTTATAATAAATGCAACATTGTTTCAAATGCCTCAGTATGGCATGTCACTGTTTTGTAGCGTAGTGTTTGATTTACCACACTGCAGCACATTTTTACCCTGGAACATGATTGCACCCTAAAACATAATCGTTTCTCTCCGACAGAGGGCAGCCCCCTTGGCTTATAGTGGGGCCATGGGTTATGAGCATAGAAGCTCAACCATGCTGGGGCCTGTGGCCACTGCCAGTGGAGCGCCTAGACATTTACAGGGCCCTTTTTGGCAGCACTTCCACCCAGAAGTGCTCCTGGAAGAATTGTGCGCTGGACTATGTAAATAAACCGTGTGCTGTGTGGCAAAATCATGTCCTGCTTGTCTGTGTCAGGGAAAGGACGGCTGTACACGCCCTGGATTTCACAATATATATACATACAGTCACACATGAGTCACTGTATTGCACCCGAAAGATAAGGCTGAGCCCACAGACTTCAGGAAAACCAGCCTTAATCAATTCAAAATAGCAACAGCAAGGGTATTTATTGAAATGGGAGTTACCACTTCAATGCACACAGACACAGAAGACAAGCAGTGACTTTATCAGTCATCTTGTCTTCTCTTCCTTCTTCAGATTAGGAATACATAGTCCTCCCTGTCGGGTTGGTCCAGCGGCTGTGGATCAGCGTCTGGGATCAGGTCATCCTGGAGGGCATGTGACAGAAAAGAAAAAGAAGGCCAGGTCAGTAGCCGGACTAAAGTACTCCCTGTATCAACCCTCGGCCGAGAGGCGCATTATGTGGAGGGGCTGAGAAATCTTGCTTGCCTTGATGACATGGCAAACCTGCTGTTGCCTCGCAGACTGACAAGCAATACTAAACTGACATATTACCCACATTTCAGCACTGGGTATTTATGTGTCTCACACACATAAGTGTATACACACACACACATACATATATATATATATACTCAGCAAAAAAAGAAACGTCCCTTTTTCAGGACTGTGTATTTCAACAATAATGTTTTAAAAATCCAAATAACTTTACAGATCTTCATTGTAAATTGTTTAAACAATGTTTTCCATGCATGTTCAATTAACCATAATCAATTAATTAACATGCACCTGTGGAATGGTCGTTAAGACCTTAACAGCTTACAGAAAGTAGGCATTTAAGGTCACAGTTCTGAAAACGCAGGACACTAAAGAGACTTGTCTACCGACTGTGAAAAACACCCAAAGAAAGATGCCCAGGGTCCCTGCTCATCTGCGTGAACGTGCATTAGGCATGCTGCAGGGAGGCATGAGGACTGCTGATGTGGCTAGGGCAATAAATTGCCATGTCCGCACTGTGAGACGCCTAAGACAGCGCTACAGGGAGACAGGAAGGACAGCTGATCATCCTCGCAGTGGAAGACCACGTGTAACAACACCTGCACAGGATCGGTACATCCGAATATCACACCTGCGTGACAGGTACAGGATGGCCACAACAACTGCCCGAGTCACACCAGGAACACACAATCCCTCCATCAGTGCTCAGACTGTCCGCAATAGGCTGAGAGAGGCTGGACTGAGGGCTTGCAGGCCTCTTGTAAGGCAGGTCTTTACCAGACATCACCACCAACAACGCCGCCTATGGGCACAAACCCACCTTCGCTGGACCAGACAGGAGTGGCAAAAAGTGCGTGAGTTTCTGCATGACAGCAATGTCAGTGTTCTGCCATGGCCAGCGAAGAGCCCAGATCTCAATCCCATTGAGCACGTCTGGGACCTGTTGGATCGCAGGGTGAGGGCTAGGGCCATTCCCCCCAGAAATGTCCAGGAACTTGCAGGTGCCTTGGTGAAAGAGTGGGGTAACATCTCACAGCAAGAACTGACAAATCTGGTCCAGTCCATGAGGAGGAGATGCACTGCAGTACTTCAAGCAGCTGGTGGCCACACCAGATACTGACTGGTACTTTTGATTTTGAGCCTCCCTTCATTCAGGGACACATTGTGAAACATTTTTAGTTTATGTCTTATGGTGTTGACTCTTTTAGTGTTCATACAAATATTTACACATTAAGTCTACTGAAAGTAAAAACAGTTGAAAGTCAGGGGACGTTTCTTTTTTTGCTGAGTATATATATTCATGCACTGCGGTGGGCTGGCGCCCTGCCCAGGGTTTGTTTCCTGCCTTGCGCCTTGTGTTGGCTGGGATTGGCTCCAGCAGACCCCCATGACCCTGTAGTTAGGATATAGCGGGTTGAATGATGAATGGATAGATATTCATGCATATTTTTTTAGTTACCCGCAGTTCCAGTCATCCAACTTCAAATATAAAGAACCATTTTCTCACTATGAAAAATACTAAAAAGGTAAAATACAAAAATGTATTTCAACCACAACTGACCAAAACATTGCTTCACGAACAAATTATTCAATCATTCAGTTCGTATCTTTCAGTGAACTCAGATTTTTATTTTTGCACATTTTCTTTCTGGTAGTGTAACAAGTGCCTGTTTATCTTAAAATTTAAATCCAGGCAGCCTCAATCATTTACTATAGCCTGTGTTTATTGATGTTGATTAAACTGTTCATACTGCAGTAAAGTTTTTATTTTTTTTTTAACATATTGACTATGATTACCAACTTTTGATAACCCTTTCTATATTTGATTTCTCTTTAATATTGTCCGATTACAGTAAAATTGTGGTACTTGGAAACACTGCTGTTTTCAACATACTCTACACGTTTGTGATGTTGGAGTGACTGAAAACTGCAGACATCAAAGGTGACTGATAACACAGCACCAGGCTCTCATATTATACTGGAATTGTGGATTTCTGAGTATGTCATAGTATGCTTAAAATGTCCAGTAGGATGCACAGATGGACTTTGTCAGCTGAGCTGTGACTGCACTTTTTCTATAAGACTGAATTCCTTAAGGTTTGTTTTCTTTACAAATGGCATTAAATAGAGACATTACATACACCTCCATGCTATTAACTGGTCATATTATTAACAGAACTTTGAGTAGAAGAACTTTAGTCTTTCACATTTTGAAAAGGTTTTTAATTTTAATATTTCAATCACTGTAAGTCATCTCTGTATTTTTTATTTGACTTAGACATTTATTTTAATGTACGCATTGTAAATATTGTATAGTAACATACTTTGTTGTTGGCATATTTTAAAGTTGTGCAAATACTATGAAGCTGTATTAAGTGAAGAGGAACATACAGAGGGCTAAATTTAGACATAGTCAGGCCCTAAGCAGCGGCAAGCTGTAGAGGCCCAATTTGACAAGGATAATAAAGCTGTGCAGTAACTTGACTTAACAAGAATGCTCCTAAAATGCTTAAGAAACTTATGCAAGGCTGGAGGAAGAGGTGCTCTATTAGAACTTTAAAAATATGTAAGTAAAACTTAACAAATCTACAAATAACATTGACATTCAGAGAGTACCCTTCAGACTGTGCATCTCTAAGCTTAATTTGTTAAGATTATACCTAAATATGGCCCTAATCATTTGAGATTATTTTAACTGACCTGAAAATTGAAAATGAAACATTTCTGTAAGCTATGAAAAGGGATATAAATAAGGGGTATGTCACGATGTAATGATTAAAAATATTTAACAAAGCAAACTTTCATACCTGTAGATGATATACCTGTAGAAGCATGGAGGTGTTTAGGAGAGATGGCAGTGAAGTTTTTAAGCAGATTGTTTAATGGAATCTTGGAAAGTGACAGGATGCCTGTGGAGTGGAGAAGAAGTGTACTGGTACCAATTTTTAAGAATAAGGGGGATGTGCAGAGCTGTAGTAACTACAAGGGGATAAAATTGATGAGCCACTGCATGAAGTTAGGGGAAAGAGTAGTGGAAGCTAGGTTAAGAAGTGAGGTGATGATTAGTGAGCAGCAGTATGGTTTCATGCCAAGAAAGAGCACCACAGATGTGATGTTTTCTCTGAGGGTGTTGATGGAGAAGTTTAGAGAAGCCCAGAAGGAGTTGCATTGCGTCGTTGTAGACCTGGAGAAAGTATATGACAGGGTGCCTTGAGAGGAGTTGTGGTATTGTATGAGGAAGTTGGGAGTGGAAGAGTAGTACCTAAGAGTTGTACAGGATATGTACAAGGGAAGTGTGACAGTGGTGAGGTCTGCGGTAGGAGCGACGGATGCATTCAGCGTGGAGTCGGGATTATATCAGGGATTGGCTGTTAGCCCTTTTTTATTTACAATGGTGATGGACAGGTTGACAGACGAGATTAGGCAGGAGTCCCCGTGGACTATGATGTTTGCTGATGACATTGTGATCTGTAGCGATAGTAGGGAGCAGATTGAATAGACACTGGAGAAGTGGAGATATGCTCTAGAGAGGAGAGTAATGAAGGTCAGTATAACAAGACAGAATACATGTGTGTAAATGAAAGGGAGGGCACAGGGATGGTGAGGATGCAGGGAGTAGAGTTGTTGCAGGTGGATGAGTTTAAATACTTGGGATCAACAGTACAGAGTAATAGGGGATTGTGGAAGAGGGGTGAAAAAGAGAGTGCAGGCAGGGTGGAATGGGTGGAGAAGAGTGTCAGGAGTAATTTGTGACAGACAGGTATCAGCAACAGTGAAAGGGAAGGTCTACAGGACGGTAGTGAGACCAGCTATGTAATATGAGTTTGAGACGGTGGCACTGACCAGAAAGCCGGAGACAGAGCTGGAATTGGCAGAGTTAAAGATGTTAAAATTTGCATTTAGTGTGACGAGGATGGACAGGATTAGAAATGAGTACATTAGAGGGTCAGCACAAGTTGGACAGTTGAGAGACAAAGCCAGAGAGGCGAGATTGCATTGGTTTGGACATGTGCAGAGAAGAGATGCTGGGTATATTGGGAAAAGGATGTTAACGATAGAGCTGCCAGGCAAGAAGAAAAGAGGAAGGTCTAAGAGAAGGTTTATGGATGTGATGAGAGAGGACATGCAGGTGGTGGGTGTGACAGAGTAAGATGAAGAAGACAGGACGATATGGAAGAAGATGATCCGCTGTGGCAACCCCTTACAGGAGCAGCCAAAAGAAGAAGAAGAAGCAAATCAAACTTTCAAACTTCACATTCTCTCCAATCCATATTTAGTTTGTCAGGTATATATGATTTGTATCTGTCAGCCACATGCACTTTCTGACACCAACTTCCTTTAGTTGCCTTTTATGATGCACATGTGAGATGGATTCCTTTTTCTAACCTTATGTCACATGGGTAACAGATAATACTTTACTATTCAACATAAATTTGTCTGGATTCCTTAGATCTATCCCAGCTCTATTTATCCCTCAAATGTACATGTATTTATTTATGCTCACTGCAAAGATGTATTTAATTGGCAGTTCTCGCCATGTAAACCTGAAATGAAAGTCTGTTAATATAAGAACCCTGAGATAAAGATGTTCTACCCAGTGAATTTTCCAGTTATTAAAGTTGCATCAATATTAAAATTATATGGATAAAGTATTAATCTTGTGTCATTCCCCTATGAGCTCTCCCTGCATAACAGTACCAAGTCATAACTTTCAGTGCAACAATCTTCTAGCAGCTGCCTCATGCTCTTCATTAAGAAAAAAAGTCTAATTCTGGATG
The DNA here is from genome assembly GCA_026402145.1 of Polypterus bichir lapradei. Taxonomy (NCBI): domain Eukaryota; kingdom Metazoa; phylum Chordata; class Cladistia; order Polypteriformes; family Polypteridae; genus Polypterus; species Polypterus bichir. The sequence continues at coordinate 6,305,482 of JANRMT010062792.1, read as the reverse complement.
TTCATGAGAAATGTAATGATTTACTTTGATAAGATAGAAGCACACAATAAACAAGAATAATTGCATCAAACATTTGAAATATTAACATGTGTGCTTCAATTTAAATGTCTAAATATCGTAAATTGTAATAGAAATATGTAATTTTCACCTACTGACAGAGGTCCATAGTGGTCTAGATCCCTAGTAAAGGATCAAAAATAACACGTTAATCATAATCAATGATCTTGAAATAAATTAAAAAGATACCACACATGCTTAGGTTTGAAATTTGTTATTTCTAACCTTCTAGGACTGGCTCCTAGAGGGCTGGGACCACCGGTAATGAATCAAATATCAAAAATGTGATCATATACATACATGATCAGCAACCTTAAAATAGCATAAAATGACACTCTGCACACCTATATTACCACCCCCATTTTTGTAGGTTTTGTTAAGAGTAGTAAATTTGCTCCCTCATATCCCATTAAGGGCTGAACTCCAGGGGAAGTTGATGTTGCATGGACAACTTTGACCACTTCTGATCATTTTTGCTGAAGACACCTATTGGTTTACTCTTTATCAACTAGGGGTAACTTCCTGTACAAAATATGGTCCAATAATTGCCTAAAAAGAGGGTTTTTTTTTTTTTGGTCTACAGGGCTGCACCCGAGAGTATGGTCCATTAGTATGGCCCAGAAGCACATCCTCATGAGGCAGAAGCCCCACATAGTAGGGCTCTCCAGACCCCGCAGCACCCCTTGGCGGCACACATGGAACGCAACAGGGCTGAGTCAACAAACTCTACGTCCCATGATGCCCTGCGGGAATCCATGGTGCGCCTGCAACCCAGGGGGGCTGCCATCTAGTGCTATTGTGAGAAACAATGCCCTGTGCATACCGTCTTCTCCAGTCCTTGCTGACTGAGAGCGTCCTGGCCGGGCCAAACTCTCAGCCATCCCTCATTCATTCTTGTGACATCCTTCTCACTTAGCAGTATTATTTAATTAATAAATTATAACATTGATATTGGTGTGTTTTTGTTTATCGATATAGGTATTTGAATGGAAACCACAAATGCTCAGCCTCATTTGCTTAACAGTGTGATCTTGAAGTTGAAGGATACATTTAGTGTTTATAAATTTTACAAATTTTAAAAATACCTTGCTTGTTTGTGTAGCTTACAATGAGACCAATGGATCTGCGTATTAACATCATTGTAAGCCGTAAGAACAGGCAAGTAATTGTTAATTTAATTTTTCATTTTAAATCACATATTAATCAGATTACTAGGACAACATTTTTTCACTTAAGAAATATAGCAAAAGTCAGAGCCCTTATGAATTTGCAAGATGCTGAAAAATTAGTTCACACTTTTGTTTTCAGCTGGCTAGATTACTGTAACACATTCCTCTCAGGACTACACAAAAAGACATCAATCGATTGCAACGAGTGCAGAATGCAGCTGCTAGAATCTTAACTAGGAAAAGAAAACTTGAGCAAAGTCTTAAATAATCTCACTACATCCTGTATTTCAGAATACCTCTCACCTTACACTTCAAATTGTAACCTTAGATCTTCAAATGAGTCTCTGCTTATAATTCCAAGAGCTAAACTTAAAAGAAGTGGTGAGGCAACCTTCTGCTGTTACGCGCCTAAAACTGGAATAGTTTACCGATAGAAATTTGCCAGGCTATTACGGTGGAGCACTTTAAGAAACTACTAAAAGCCCATTATTTTAATAGGGCTTTTTTATAGGTTCATTTTAGTGTAACCCTGATATTCTGTATATGCATTTTAATTATCATTTTTATCATGTCTGTGTAATCCATACTAAACCTTACTTTCTCTGCTGTTCTTTTTACGGTTTTCTGTGGTGGTGATCTGCACCACCACCACCACCTGATCAAGGCACCATGCAGTCCCTATAATGATGGATTGAAGGCCAGAGGTCCATCATTGTCTAATTCTTCCATGTGAAGCCTGAAAACCATAACGATTGATTGAGATCATTTATGTTAGGTAGAATGCTTAGTTGGGGCTGAGCGGTTTCATGGCCATGGAACCCCTGCAGATTTTTTTTTGTTCTCCAGTCCTCTGGAGTTTTTTGTTTTTTCTGTCGTCTCTGGCAATCAGACATTACTTTATTCTTTGTTACTTAGTATTGCCTAATCTTATTTTTATATTTCTCTTTTTTCATCTTGTAAAGCATTTTGAGCTACATCAGTTGTATGAAAACATGCTATATAAATAAATGCTGTTGTTGTTGAAACTTTATAAAAAGCACTTCCCTTTAGAACATATACCATTAAAGTGAAGAAATAACTTTGACTTGAAAAACACCAAACTTACCTTTTAACTATCCTGTAGGCCATTTTCAACAATTGTGAGTGAACAATTCATTCTAATTTTACATGTTAGAATACATTGAAAAACATTCATATTTTAATGTATAAACATATCAATCTGTTAGACACAGTTGCAGCAGATTAAATCTCCACATAAAATAGTCAACCTTTAAGTAATTTTCCATCAAATTAAATGCTCTACATTATTTTAAAAAACTGATGATGAAAGGGGCCAAGAACGGTAATGGAACTAAAAAAGGAAGGGAGGGGAAGGAATTTACATTTTTCTGACTGGTCAGATTTATTGTAGTTTAGTGGACTCTTGATAGTTAGGTTTATGGTGCTCTTCTTGTGCTTTGTGGTTACTAATATCAGTTCAAACCTTAAGATTTGCTTGCAATACTAATCATTGTTTGTGTATGTTATACAATTAATTTCACTGTTTGTAAACACTGAATAAAAACCAATACCTTCTTTAATGGTAATTTACTGCAATTTTCTTGACAGGTCATTAAGTGTGCTTTGAAACTTGAATGCACTATACGTTTTTAAAAAGTCATTAAGTATAATATACATTGTTTCTAAAGCCATGTCTTTTAAATGTGCTGAGGTTAATTATCCCTGCAAAGAGAAGCACATTTACAACAAAAGAATGTACTCTCTTTTATTGTATTATTGACCAAAGAAACTGTATTTAATTTTATGCTTGTCATTTCTTTGGAAAGAATATTTGAAAGTTGTCTACACTAAACAGAAAAAAGAAAAAAACAGTTATATCTCCACAGCTCCTTAAATACTTTCCTAGCACTCTGATGTTAAATTCCCCCAATTACAAGCCAATCACTTCTACTTGGTAGCTACAGCTGAAAACAAAGAACCTTTGATGTATTCTTAAATTTAACTTAATTTAGCTTCAGCACTCAAGCAAGTACCTTTTTTCAAACTGAACGCAGCAAAAGAAATTCAAAAAGACATGGATAATTTTCAAAACTAGGCAGACACTTAGAAAATGCAGTTTAAAGTAGACAAGTACAAAGTGATGCATTCTGGCACAAGGAACCTTATTATAAATGCAGGATGGATGATACTGACTTAAAGGTTATATTGAAACAGCACTCTTATCATTTAAGCCAATGGTTCTCATGTTCAGTTCTGGGGTCCCACTATGGCTGCTGTTAGGGTTTGTGACTTCCACAAAGCAAAGCAATAAACAGTTCCAAAAAGGATACCAGTCCATCTTAGGGCCTCCAACACAAAATTTTCCAATTTGAAATCACCAGTCAATCTATATGACACCTGGAGGAAAACCCATTCTGACATGAAGATAAGTGAAATGACCAGGCACAGGATTCTAGCCCACTGGATCTGTGAGGTAACAATGTTGCTGAAAATGTCACTGTGCCACATACACAAAGAATCATTCACACATGGAACGCAGTAAATTACCAAGTAGTGTAAGGCAGTGCAAGACTTTGGGGACCTTTAAACCTCAAGATGATGTTATTTTGGACAATCTAGTTGAATAAGATGAATGACTTTGTTAGATTGAATGGTCTGTTCTTGTCACAATTGTTTTAATAGTGAAGATTTTAATTAGTTTGGATTAGAATAAACTTTGTGTTTATATCGCATGCAGAAGATTACAATATACCCCCAGGGTTTTAAAAGAAAACAATTAAAAAATAAATGAAAATGTTAAAGCAAAAGAATTAAAATTTGGATTGCAACAATGATTTAAGAACAAAAAAAGTAAGTAAAGGAACAATTTAAATGTAAAGGCCATGTTGCAAAGCATATTTTCCCTAGGACACCAACTTGGAAAAGAACGTAAGAAGTCTGGCAAACAAAAAAGTATCAAACATCTCAAGAGTAGGAAAACAGTCCTAACTGGTTCAAAAATTTGAATGATGTAAATTTGGTCAGACTGTTAGGTAATTTTACTAATTCAGGAAACTACTCCTAACCACACTAGGATGTAGAAGAACTCATGAGCTGTCCTGTCTCGCTAGGGGCTGCCAGAAAATTGCGTTCAGGCAGAGATCGACACGTGCGTTCCAGTAAAGGCAGAACATTTTGGAAACGCTGGACAATGATGAACTCATAAAAAAATATTAATCTGGCAGAGACAGAATAATATTCATAACAAAACTTGTTACAAGTGACATGATCGCTCCATGAACGTGAAGAAGTCATACGCTGTCAGAAGAAATTAAATGTTAGTAATGTTACATTTTTTGATGTCATAACTAACCATTTCTCAAATTTTGCACCAATCTCTGAATGACCTTACAACATGCGAGGTAATGTGGAGATTTGTATATTTCCCTCCACTAAACATGAGGTAATGTTAAAACAAAGTACATCCATGCCAGTCATCATAATGATTTCTAAAGAAACTACAAAACTTCATCATTAGTGCCATTTTGTACCTGGGATGGTATAAAATCGTGATGTCATTCATTGTCACGTGTGAACTACTACTCCATGTTGGGATTGGGTGTAAGACACTTCAAACTACTTCTCATGTCGTATTCTGGGGTAGGAAAAATTCTTATCCTAGTCAGACTTTTAGTGCCATTCCTCTGAGTAATTCTGAGTCGCTTAAATACAGACATATATCATTTCAATAAAATTTTTGATGAATTAAAAGGTAAATTGTCACAATATCTCATCCAGATACTTCCAAAAAGCTGTGAAGATCCCTTTGACCCTGTTCAGGAATAAATGACTGATGGATTTCTGCTTTCACTACTAATTTGTTACAGGTTCCAATGACCCCTTATATGAAACTGCTTCCTAGGGTACACCCTGAAATTGCTTCACCTTAATTTCCATCAGTTCGAGATTCTCTATATAATTGAAAAAAATCTACTAGATCAACTTTAACATTTTCAAAGACAACAATAAAGATGAAATAACATAGCTTTCTCTGTTCAGACTGAAGTGGTTTAAGTAGCTTATGTTCTCACAGTAGTCTATGTCTCTTGAAATTCACTTGCTGATTCTTTCTGGACAGTTTCTAGAGCTGTTCTGTTTAATTTATAGCTTAGTAGTCATAAAACAATTTTCCAAATTCAGTTTCTCTAGCAAATACTGTGCTTGAGCATAATATCCTCTGATTTATATTTAACGGTGTTTACAATATAGCCTAATACGGTATTTCCTTTTTTATTTGCTTCTGCATATTGCATAGGCAAATAGTGTTCAGGTTCAGTACTGTGGTCTCATTGTAGTTTCAGGTTTTTGTTACAACCAGTTTCGCAATCAGTGAGCCATTTTACATCTAACACTGTAGATCTCACTTTTTAATTAGGAGGTCTGTTTTTTTCACCCTGTTTTCTACTGAGCCCCTGAAGGGACATTGTGTAGGGGCTCCATAGTTCTCTAATTCAGCATACTGAAAACCACAATATTGTGAGATTTACATTTATGAGTAATCTACACATATTGCTATTTTTCACATAGCTTTAAATACTTGACTGTTTTTGTCATTTCCATACTAATTCATTTTTTTCTGTAGAGTTTACTCCATTAATTTTATCCAAACTAAAAAGTAAAGGGCAGTTAATAATATTGATTGGTAAAATATACATATCCTATCAATACTTTTCTCCAGAGATCATGGGCTACAGGAGTATTTTATGATTTTTATAACATGTTGTAATCAAATATGATATGAAGGTAATTAATTTGTGATAAAATAACATCGTATGACATAAGCAAACATGTGTGAATACATGTATGTCTTTACTTGTAATCATTTCATTTTTTTTCCCTTGAGTCTCTTTCCCAATGTCATTAAGTTGTCATTTGGAAGTCATTAAGATTTAGTAGATAACAGCTACCAAAGCTTAATAACTTTTTTATTAAACGGCTTTGTAATTCAGATGTCGTTACAATTAATTTCCAAGATGCATCAGGTTCTCATTAACTTGAAAAATGCAAGCATGAGAACACTGCCCATGCCTTGAACTTGTTATTTTTGTGAGTCTAATGTGGCAAGACTAGTTTTAATCTACTGTAAAATAAATTAAATGTAATCAGTGGTGAAATGGTTGCTCCTTAGATAGAATATTAGTTCTAAATGGGCAGTGAATTAAAATCAAATAAAACGATAATTATCTACTATACACAGGGGAAATGGCTGAAGAATTCCACCTTGCACATTTCGATAGTCACTATATTACAATTATATTTTAATTAGTTATTATATTGTAAGAAGTCTTAAAGTTCCTTATGAAAATTTTAAATGACCTTTGTTTCTACATAACTGTACATTTAGTAATTTAAGATGAACGACATATTGAAAGGTTGAATCTTAGAAACCTTATTTACAAAATGCTAATTCTAAATAGTGGATTCATTCTAAATACTCGATTATATAAATCAGGGGTGTAGCTAGCAATTAATTTCAGGAGAGGGAAGAGAAGGTATATGAATCATAATTATGTGTATTGTCAATCTGTTGGCAATGTCATAATATATTCTGGTTGGAGGGTTCAAATACAACTCTACCTCGCTTTGTAGGTTTTAATATGAATGAATTGATGGATGAAAAAATTGTTGTATTTGCTTGCTAACAACTAATCTCTTAATTGCTTTCTAGGATGTGATCATCAATGTGTGAGCTTGTCATAGTCACCTCTTGTCAGCAATAGTGTTCCAATGTTTCAAGCATATGATATTATCTTAAATTACTTCTGAATGGTTACAGTTTATCCCTAAACTATTACTTTCCCATAATGTAAACAATTAAGTGTGCATTAAGAAGTAATAAATGCTTTAGATTAGAGTGTAGTGTTACAGAATTAAAAGCTAAATATAATCAGTCTGTTTGTTTAACAATTCTTTTCCTTACAGAGTAAAATTAGACCACCCTGGAATTTTTAATCAGCAGTACCTTAAGTCTTGCACATCATGGAAAAATAAAAACTCACATATTGGTATGTTATTTTTAAGATTGTTATAGCACATTGTTGCTAGAAATACCATTAATTCTTACAACTTTTGAAACCAGTGGAGCACACTGTTGGGGCATGTGCTGGTTAAGAAAGATTCACAGATCTTGACTTTGCTGATGATGCTGTGATCTTCACGGAGTCGATGAAAGGCTCTGATCAGGACACATAAAAGACTGAGCGAGGAGTCTGAGTGTCTGGGTTTGCAAGTGTCCTGGATAAAAAACAAGATCCAGGCCTTTAATGGCCTCTTGGGCACAGCCATCAGTAGTGTGTCTGTTTGCGGAGAGAGTGTTGACCTTGTTGGGAGGTTTACTTACCTTGGCAGTGACATTCATGTCTCTGGTAACTGTTCCTATGAGGTCAGTAGACATATTGGAAGAGCATCTTGGGGGGTCATGAGGTCACTGGAAAGGGGTGTGTGGTGCTCCCATTATGTATGCAAAAGGACAAAGGTCCAAGTCTTTAGAGTCCTGGTGCTTCCTGTCTTGCTATATGGTTGCGAGACATGGACACTATCCAGTGACCTGAGACAAAGACTGGACTCCTTTGGTACTGTGTCTCTCCGGAAAATCCTTGGGTACCGTTGGTTTGACTTGTGTTGAATGAGCGGTTGCTCATGGAGTCCCGAATGAGGCACATTACCTGCATTGTGAGGGAGTGTCAGTTACAGCACTATAGCCATGTGGCGTGTTTCCCTAGAGGGTGATCCAGCTCATAGGATCCTTGACTTGGTTTGACTTGCATGTGTAGTGTGTAGATTGTCTAAAATGACACTGAGTGTCAGAAAATCCAAAGGGAGCAGCTATTCATGACATGAAGACAAGTGGAACTGAGGAAGGAAGAGGTGGGAGTATGGAGAGAAATGTTAAAATCACTAAAAGAAAAATCAGAAAACCTAAACATTTTAGAAGATATTTCTTTTATTGGCTAACTAAAAGGATCACAATATGCAAGCTTT
>JANRMT010062792.1:6271065-6296836 GCA_026402145.1 Polypterus bichir lapradei | reverse complement strand
TCATCTTGCCTGAAGAAGGGGCCCGAGTTGCCTCGAAAGCTTGCATATTGTAATCCTTTTAGTTAGCCAATAAAAGGTGTAATTTTGCTTGGCTTTTCTCTACATTCATAATGGCTAACACGGTATAACACCCTAGTACTACAGAAGATATTTCAATAAAGCATATGGTGGCCACTTAAACCCTGGCACCTGTGCCACTTCACTTGAATTCAGGATTACCTGTAGCCATGAGAGTGGCACAAGTGCCTGTTGATTTTTCAGGTAAGTGCTACCTATAAAAGTCTACAACAGAGTAAATTTAAAAAAAAAAATCCTCTGTAATAAAACCCTTGTGTGCGTCCAGGTGTCCGTGTGTGTGTCTTCTGGTGAAGTGCGCATGCGCGGGGCCACACGGCATGTGTTCAGTTTCTTCCTGTGCATTCCCTGTGCAGAGAGAGAGACACACACACACAGGTGCGCGCGAGACAGACACACACACAGGCGCGCACGAGACAGACAGATACACACACACACACTGGCGTGCACGAGACAGACACACACACACAGGCGCGTGCGAGACAGACACACACACACACGTGCTCGAGAGAGAGAGACACACACACACACAGAGGCACGCGCGAGAGAGAGAGACAGACACACACACACACACACACACACACACAGAGGCAAGTGCGAGAGAGAGAGAGAGACACACACACACAGAGGCACGCGTGCGCGCAAGAGAGAGAGAGAGAGACACACACGAGAGACAGACAGACACACACACAGACAGGCCCGCGAGAGAGAGACACACACACACAGGCGCGTGCGTGCATTGTTGCAATGTTACTTGGTTGTTTATTACATTACGAATTTTTCAAATGTTCATTTTTTTCCATGTGCTTAAAACTCATTAAAAAATGTGTTTTTAGCGAGCGGGTCATAACGCTATAGCGCGAACTCTTGCAGTGTTAGTTTTCTCTGTTGTTCAAGGTTTTCTTAGTGTTATTCAATTTACATTTAGTTTACTATTACGCTGTGCATTCAATGGTATAATTAACTATATGTGTGCTTAAAAACTTCAAAAAATATATATTTACATACATTTCATATGGTCTGGAATGGATTAATTGTATTTACATACAGTCCTATGGGGGAAATTACTTCGGTTCACAACCAAATCGGGTTACGACCAGAGTTTTGGAACGATTTATGGTCGTGAACCGAGGTTCCACTGTATTACTGTTAGACAAAATTACAGGCATTTTACGGAAATACAAACCAGTATTACTGCGAGAGAAAATTAAAGGCACACAATACAGTGACGCATATTACAGCCACATACAAGGTCCCATGCCATTTAATATAGACTGTTCCTACTAATGTTTATGCACTACTGTTCTAGCGCCCGTTATTGTAATGGGCTTAATGTCTAGTAAATAAATAAATATAAAACAATTCAGACTTGGCACAGCTTCTTCACTAATCTACAGTTGTGCTTGAAGGTTTTTGAACCCTTTAGAATTTTCTATATTTCTGCATAAATATGACCTAAAACATCATCTGATTTTTACTTAAGTCCTAAAAGTAGATAAAGAGAAACCAGTTAAACAAATGAGACAAAAATATTATACTTGGTCATTTATTTATTGAAGAAAATGATCGAATATTACATATTTGTGAGTGGCAAAAGTAAGTGAACCTCTAGGATTAGCAGTTAGTTTGAAGGTGAAATTAGAGTCAGTTGTTTTCAATCAATGGGATGACAATCAGGTGTGAGTGGGCACCCTGTTTATTTAAAGAACAGGGATCTATCAAAGTCTGCTTTTCACAACACGTTTGTGGAAGTGTATCAACAAAAGAGTTGTTGATGCTCATCAGGCTGGAAAATGTTACAAAACCAACTCTAAAGAGTTTGGACTCCACCAATCCACAGTCAAACAGATTGTGTACAAATGGAGGAAATTCAAGACCATTGTTACCATCCTCAGGAGTGGTCGACCAACAAAGATCACTCCAAGAGCAAGGCGTGTAATAGTCGACGAGGTCACAAAGGACCCCCAGGTAACTTTTAAGCAACTGAAGGCCTCTCTCATATTGGCTAATGTTGATGTTCATGAGTCCACCATCAGGAGAATGCTGAACAACAATGGTGTGCATGGCAGGGTTGCAAGGAGAAAGCCACTGCTCCCCAAAAAAATTATTGCTGCTTGTCTGCAGTTTGCTAAAGATCATGTGGACTCACCAGAAGGCTATTGGAAGAATGTTTTGTGGACGGATGAGACCAAAATAGATCTTTTTGGTTTAAATGAAAAGCGTTATGTTTGGAGAAAGGAAAACACTACATTCCAGCAGAAGAACCTTATCCCATCTGTGAAACATGGTGGTGGTACTATCATGGTTTGGGCCTGTTTTGCTGCATCTGGGCCAGGACGGCTTGCCTTCATTGATGGAGAAATGAATTCTGAATGATATCAGAGAATTCTAAAGGAAAATGTCAGGACATCTGTCCATGAACTGAATCTCAAGAGAAGGTGGGTCATGTAGCAAGACAACAACCCTAAGCACACAAGTTGTTCTACCAAAGAATGGTTAAAGAAGAATAAAGTTAATGTTTTGGTATGGCCAAGTCCTGACCTTAATCCAAATGAAATGTAGTGGAAGGACCTGAAGCGAGCAGTTAATGTGAGAAAACCCACCAACATCCCAGAGTTGAAGCTGTTCTGTACGGAGGAATGGGCAAAAATTCCTCCAAGCCAGTGTGTTACCGGAAAAAAGTTACTGGAAACGCTTAGTTGCAGTTATTGCTGCAAAGGGGGGTCACACCAGATACTGAAATCAAAGGTTCACATACTTTTGCCACTCACAAATATGTAATATTCAATCATTTTCCTTAATAAATAAATGACCAAGTATAATATTTTTCTGTCTCATTTGTTTAACTGGTTTCTCTTTATCTACTTTTAGGACTTGAGTGAAAATCTGATGATGTTTTAGGTCATATTTATGCAGAAATATAGAAAATTCCAAAGGGTTCACAAACTTTCAAGCACAACTGTAAATGATTAAGTCAGATGATGCCTGTGTTGTTCATGTTTCCTCTGACAAGATAACACTTGACACTCCAATAATATGAGACTGTTTGCCTGTTCTGGATGCCCACATGCAAAACTTTGGGTCAGTGGAAAGAACCCACTTAACCTTTGTGACATTACACTGTTCATTGACAAAGTCAGTTGAGACTTGCACCATAGTTTACGTAATCACTTGGTCAGCAAACAATTGAAAATGTCTCAACAGAACAATCATATCTCTGGGTCACAATTGATAGATCCCTTATGTACAAGGCTCACACCAGCAAGAACTTCCTTAGGGGCATCCGCTAGTTGCCTTTGAAAATCAATACAGTAAGAGAAAACAATATATGTTGAAGACAAACTACTTCATTTTACATGATTAAACTATTGCCATGTGGTGGGCTGGTGCCCTGCCTGGGGTTTGTTTCCTGCCTTGCGCCCTGTGTTTGCTGGGATTGACTCCAGCAGACCCCCGTGACCCTGTAGTTAGGATATAGCGGGTTGGATAATGGATGGATGGAAACTATTGCAATATGTCTCTTTAGTGTAAAATGTACTTGAGCTTATTAGCATTGCAATTTGAGGGGCAACGGTATGGAGTGTTTATTGTGTTTATTCTTACCTTTTCACAGATGTTTTTCCACAAGGTGAGGAACACCAAGAACCTTGACAATCAATATTTTGTTTTTGTAAATAAATATGCTGTTCCTCCTATATATGATGAGTGTGTATTCATGGAGAGGAAACTTAAACTGAAACATATTTATTCTGTATTAATGTGTTTCTGATTGTACATCCTGCTGCACTGTCATCCACTTCAATATTGTCTGGTTAATTGAAGAGCACAGCTCTGAAAGTTGGTTTATCCGCAGTAATTACTCAGACATGGCAGACTCCACAATGTATGTAAAAGCGAGAATAAACGGGATGTTTCTGACAACATGAAGGACCAATGGGAATGTGGTATTTTGATATGAATGAAATAGGGGATCTCACCGTCAACAGGTTTTCCCTAGGTAGCTTTTATTTGTCTCATAATCTAGTAAAGCACTCCATCAAATTAGGATTTCAAAGAAGACAGTTCTAGTAAAAATGGTTTAAACCCATAAACAGAATTTGATTGAAACATCTTTCATAGGAAATGTATACAACATATTACTGAAAAAAAATCTGCTAATGGTAAAATGGGTATTTACATTGCATCTTGACATTTTTTTAAAATCCTGATTCACCCACTTTGTTTGCTTGTTACTTTACAAATGATAACCTGATGACCATTACTATTTTAATTATGATGCACAAATTCGTACCAAAAATAATGCTCGGGTTATGAAATATCTAGGTGGCTACTTACATTTGAATTGTCTCCATTGGGGAACATTTGATCTCTAACCTGCTGTGGAAATTACAAAGAATAATCTGGAACATTACTTGGAATATTTTAAGTAGATAATGGCAGTTAAGTTAGTAAGGTTAACAATAATTGAATTTACAAAAAACTTTTCTGGGGATAAATGTTTTTTACAGTCCTAGGGTAATACCCTTATGATCAAACTTGAGGAATGGGACATTATGTTGGAATCCCTGCATGAAATAATGGAATGGCTAATGGAAAATGCCAACTGAGCTCACTGTGCATTCAGTAGTTAGGTAGATTTAAGACACATTAAACTTTAATTGTCCTTAAAAATTATAATTGGCTGCTTTGCCCACTCTAGCCAAGGATGCCACTTTTATAAAACCAATTTTCTGAAATCCTAGCATCATACGTTTACTCTGCTGTTATGTATTTTTTGGAGTAGTATGCACATGGGTATAATTTTCCAGTGTCTATAAAAAAGTTGAAAGATGACAACTCCCACACCATTACTGGATGCATCAACTTTACTTCAAAAGAAAGACTAGTATCCGTGTGATGTAAAATTATGGCAGACATTACCTTTTCTTTTATAGTCTAAAGTACTGCAATTTTTCCTGAGTTCAGGCAAATTTCTGCATTTTTTTAGTTAAAAAACATTATTGGTGCTTTTGAAAGCTAAAATCTTTATAAATCAATGAGAGTAACCAGGAGTTTAATGTACTGCTTGAAAGTACTGTCTGCTTAAAGTTATCTGGCTCCTTTTAATTCAAAATAGATTGTATATTTCATTAACCCACCTTTAAGCATTACATAGAAATGTCAAGTTCCAAAAATATCACCAACAAGTCATCAATTCACATTTTTCTGATCTTAGTAACAAAATGTTGCTCAATAATCTAGAAAGGATCTCTTTGACCTTTTGAATATGTTGTTCTAAACTCTGTGAAAAAATTAAGATGTTGTTGATGTAAACCAGCATACAGACACCTAATTTGTCTTAAAAATATAATTAACAAAGAGCTAAAATAGTGCAGGAGCATATGTCAAGTCATAGGGCATCGCGAAATATTCGTAATGTCTAGTGCAAGTGTTAAATACTATCTTCCATTCGTCACATTTTACACACACACACACACACATATATATATAATATATATATTGCATAGTTTACTGTCAAATAATGCAGAGTACGCGACACATGTTTTGCCCTTATTTGGGCTCATCAGGCGTACACACTCCACTGCTCCCTTTGCAGGGATCAAACATCGGACGTCAGCTACCAGGCAGCGCATTTGGTTGGTATATAGTATATTTATATATACATATATATATTGTAAGACGCTAGAGGTCGCTGTTGCCTCTTTCAACCCAACAGACAGACACTCTGAACACAAGTTAAAAGCACCACAGCCACAATAACACACAACTCAGCAATAACCACAATATTCTCTCTCTCCTCCACACCTCCCAGCAAGCATTGTCCACCTCCTCCCGACCCAGGCTCGCTTATTGGGTCTCCACCAGTCCTTCATATAGTCTTCGACCCTGTCCTTCCGTCCACGTAACTCGTCAGCACTTCCTGGTCAGATGGAGAACTGTATTTGGGCTATGTACACAGTAGGAACTCCCCAGTCTCCTTACAGTGTCTCCTGGCAGCACCCACGGTACCCAGCAGGGCTGTGTTGCCGAACTCCCAGTCCTATAGTACCCTTCAGCCATCTTGGGCACTACTGCAGTCCAGGGAAGTTGCCATCTATCATCCTGGGTGAGGCAGTGTCCCTGATAATCTGCCCTCCCCCATCCCTCTGTTGCTGGGGAGACCCGGCCGGGATAAACTGCCGAGTGTCCCTTATAATATATATATATATCTCAAATTATTTGCATCAAATGTTAAGTTTGATGAAGAAACACAGCCATTACCTGGTTCAGCAATGAGGAGATCAAAGGAACAAGGTCAGTCAGTCAGTCAGTCATTATATATATACTATATCCTAACACAGGGTCACGGGGGTCTGCTGGAGCCAATCCAAGGATCAAGGTAGTTATTTTTAAAAAGAAATTTTAATTAATCCCCTGTTGTTTGTACAGGGAGTTAAAACCCCATCTCTTTTGAGAAAGGAAACCCTGGCACCAACAGAACTACTGGGAGGTCAAATAAACCAGCTTTCAAGATTTTTATAAATATATTCTATTTCCTAAAACAGGTCTATACAGGGTATGCATTTTTCTTTTCGGGTAAGCTCTGAAATCAATCAAAACAGTGACAGCTAGAGTTTTAACCATATTAATATCATAAGACTGTATCTATAAAAGATATGATTGGAGTTAAACATCCCACAAACCCTCATATTGGTTTAAACACTTAATTTTCCTAATCTAATTATAACCAAGCATAGATGTGGGAAAAGATGAAGAGGAAGGAAGGAGAACATGAAAGTTTGTGACTAGCCTGATTATAACATGGAACTGTGTTTGTTGCACAAGGTTAGCAGTGTGAAAAGAGTTTGAAAGTTCAATGGATTCTTAAATAAAACTAGGCCAGTTAGGCAGTGTGCAGGACTTGCCTGGTGATGACTGGGAATCATGCAGCTTTAAACTACAGTGAAATATACTAGCATATATTTCTGAATTCCAGCTTCTTTCTACTGCCCCTGCTGTGTTTTTAATCTGTAATGTTTTTTATTTAGTACATTGCATCTTTGTAATTGCATACATAAATAAATTCTGAACTTAAGCAATTCTGCTTGTCACACTCAGCAGGCACTTAAAACATTAATATGCAAAAAACATGCCAAAAACTTCACTGAGACAGAAAACAACATACAGTATGGAATTTTATCACAAGGTTTTGGTTGCCAATGTCCTTCCACATTTTTCAGCTTATCGTTGTGATCTACATGGATGTTGTTCCTTTTGATATTGTAGACAAGAGGTTCACTTTTTAAATTTCAAATCTGTTAACATTTTTTTCTTCTGCTTCCAAATGGTTCTGTCAGTGTTCTGCATTTTCTCTGGGTTACTGACATGTGTTAGATCCAGACAAATTGCACCTCTAGTGGAAGCCTTTAACTTGTTGAGTAAGTAGACAATCATAAAACACCTTATTTCTATTTCCCTCCTGCACATGTAAAGCTAACAAGGTTCGATTTAGGTGAATTAAATTCACTCATTAGAATAAAATTCTTATACACATTTGTTTAATGGAGTCAATAAAGTCACCAAAATGATTCTAAATAGCCAAAATTATTCAACTTACTTGTTTTCTTTTCCATTAAGATTGTAAGTATGCCATTTAAATAATTTAGGAGCTCTGCAACAATGAAAGACACGAGGCAAGTGTATTTCATTTTATTTTATGTTGATACCAATTAGCTTATCGCTTTTAAAACATGACAGGAGGCCTGCTCCTAGATGGCAGATTCTAATTGGGGGCAAGGGTAAATTTATTCCATTTTTGTTCAATAAATGTATACTTCTCCTTCTTTTAGCTTCTTTCGTTAAGGGTTGCCACAGCGGATCATCTTTTTCCATATCTTCCTGTCCTCTGAATCTTGTTCTGTCACACCCATCACCTGCATGTCCTCTCTCACCACATCCAAAAACCTTCTCTTAGGCCTTCCTCTTTTCCTCTTGCCTGGCAGCTCCATCTTCAACATCTTTTTCCCAATATACCCAGCATCTCTCCTCTGCACATGTCCAAACCAATGCAATCTCGACTGTCTGACTTTGTCTCCTAAACATCCAACTTGAGCTGACCCTCTAATGTTCTTTTTCCTAATCCTGCCCATCCTTGTCACACCCAATGCAAATCTTAACATCTTTAACTCTACCACCTTAAGCTCTGTCTTTTTGTCAGCGCCACCATCTCCAACCCATATAACATAGCTGGTCTCACTACCATCCTGTAGACCTTCACTTTCACTCTTGCTGACATCTGTCTGTCACAAATCACTCCTGACACTCTTCTCCACCCACTCAATCCTGCCTGTACTCTCTTCACCTCTCTTCACTTTTGATCATTAAACAATAAAGCTAAATAATGTGTTGAATTTAAGGTTCAGATTCAATTATATAAAAATGACAAAAACTACAAAAATGAAATATTGCTACAATTTTATGACTGTACTGTTTAAGTAGTAAACACATAAATTACCCTTACATGCAATGTGTGAAATATCCTTTTTTTTATGATCACTCTTTTTTGTATGTTTTTTCATTCCCTTTGCCCCACACAAAGTGAGAGAAAATTAAACCATTGTTTTTCTTTAATCTGAGAGAAAAAACAAAGTATATCACATTTTATTTTGACTGTAATGAGTGCTTATGAAAATAGAGAGATGTGCCTAGATTCAACAGGTCTTCCATTATTTTAAATGGAAATTAGCTTTCATACAAGCAAAAACTTGTAAATGGAATGCACATTTTGACATCTATTGGTGGCTTCTGTTCATTGCAAGATTGTATCTGCTGGCTGTGTATATTTGTATGTTGTGCAGTATAAAAATATCACCCAAGACATGAACAGATTGTAAGTAAGATGATACATTGGAAACTACAGTGGGTACGGAAAGTATTCAGACCCCCTTCAATTTTTCACTCTTTGTTATATTGCAGCCATTTGCAAAAAACATTTAAATTAATTTTTTCCCTCATTAATGTACACACAGCACCCCATATTGACAGACAAAAAAATAATTTTTGAAATTGTTGCAGATTTATTAAAAAAGAAAAACTGAAATATCACATGGTCCTAAGTATTCAAACCCTTTGCTCAGTATTTAGTAGAAGCACCCTTTTGAGCTAATACAGCCATGAGTCTTCTTGGGAAAGATGCAATAAGTTTTTCACACCTGGATTTGGGGATCCTCTGCCATTCCTCCTTGCAGACACCTGAAGGACTCTGAGATGGTGAGAAATAAGATTCTCTGTCTGATGAGACCAAGATAGAACTTTTTGGCCTTAATTCTAAGCGGTATGTGTGGAGACAACCAGGCACTGCTCATCACTTGTCCAATACAGTCCCCACAGTGAAGCATGGCGGTGGCAGCATCATGCCGTGGGGGTGTTTTTCAGCTGCAGGGACAGGACGACTGGTTGCAATCGAGGGAAAGATGAATGCGGCCAAGTACAGGGATATTCTGGACAAAAACCTTCTCCAGAGTGCTAAGGACCTCAGACTAGGCCGAAGGTTTACCTTCCAACAAGACAATGACCCTAAGCACACAGTTAAAATAACGAAGGAGTGGCTTCACAACAACTCTGTGACTGTTCTTGAATGGCCCAGCCAGAGCCCTGACTTAAACCCAATTGAGCATCTCTGGAGAGACCTAAAAATGGCTGTCCACCAACGTTTACCATCCAACCTGACAGAACTGGAGAGGATCTGCAAGGAGGAATGGCAGAGGTTCCCCAAATCCAGGTGTGAAAAACTTGTTGCATCTTTCCCAAGAAGACTCATGGCTGTATTAGCTCAAAAGGGTGCTTCTACTAAATACTGAGCAAAGGGTTTGAATACTTAGGACCATGTGATATTTCAGTTTTTCTTTTTTAATAAATCTGCAACAATTTCAAAAATTCTTTTTTGTTTGTCAATATGGGGTGCTGTGTGTACATTAATGAGGGAAAAAAATAATTTAAATGATTTTAGCAAATGGCTGCAATATAACAAAGAGTGAAAAATTGAAGGGGGTCTGAATACTTTCCGTACCCACTGTATACCTGGAGTTGTTTTTCACTGAAGTTTACCAAAGGTTTCTGAATTATTATAATGAATGAGGAAGAGAATTTGTGTTTTGTGTTTCTTCTTGAGTGAAGCTTTGCAAAACCTATCAATAATATTGAAAATTCTTGTGCATTGATCCATTTGTTATTTTAGCTTTGATTATGTTATCAAACATATTGTTGCATACGTGAACAGAAGCTAAGAGCTTCTCAAATATCTGTAGACCTACTGTATGAGCAATGGTCACATTGACAGTGATTATGGTTTGACCTTAAATTTTGAAATTTCATTTATATTTAAAGAGAAGCTACATTTTTAATATTTTTCACTGACCTTTTATGCACAGTATATTTAGTTTAATAAACCAGATAAATATCAGGGATTTTCTTTCATTCTATCACCACTAACTTAATGTTCTCCCAACTGTCAAAATTTTATTTCTGAAAATCCTCAGTCAATACTTATATTTTTTGAACTCATCCAATGTTTTTCTACTATGTGGGCATCAGTTTACTTTTATTAACTAGATACATGCCACACTTACTAAACTAGTAATAATAATAATAATAATACTCCTATCCTTTATGAAAATCAAGAAAGCAAAATATAAATACATTAAAGTCAGTAAGAATTTTTAAATTAAAATTTAAATATATAATTAATAAACATCATGCCACTAATAAATCCTACTTTTTGTTTTTTTAAGCTTTTGTCATGGTTGGAAATATCACTTTAACATTGAGTAAACACTGCATTAAAAATTGTATTGCAATTTGGAGGTTTTCAGATATATTTGTAGTTATGGTAACAGTTTAAATGGATCCAAATGGAATTGTGCAAATGGTTTTGATGTAGCATTAGAACATTTTTCATAGTGTTTAGGAAAGAATTTAATTAATTATATTAGCTGCATTTGGTTGTTGTAGTGATTTATATTATAAAAGGCAAGTGAATTAATTTTATTATGTATTGCATGAAAGCTCTTTTTAATTATAATTACGTTTTGTAAAGCTGATATTTTTACTGTCTATATCTCTGTATAGAGCATGATTGACCTGAGCCCTTCTGTGTCAGTACAGAATATACGAAGAAAATGCCTACTAACCAATGTAGAATTTTTCATTTGGAATAAATTTAAATAGCATGTTTTATCTTTAATCATTTATATGATGCCAAATATTATCACAGTAAATTTAATTTGAAACAGGGAAAGTAGATCTGCATAAGTGTAGTATGTAATGAGCAAACGTTAATAATTGTAGGTTTGGTTTCCAAGAAATTTCTTACTGAAGCAGTGGCGGTTAGTTTAACCCCCCCATGACCCTAATGTGGATTAAATAGTTTTGAGAATATTTATTTTGGTATAACTCTCAAATATTGTTTTCATATCACTGAAAATGTCCCTGTAATCTTAACTATTAATACTCTACTTAAATAATTTACTTAGTTTGCCTGATTCACATAACTAAATAATTTGCATTGAATTTGTTTTTATTTAGTATGTCTTTGTGAAATCTGGAGACCCTCCTGCTAATACTACAAGTAATTCTTCTTTAATTTGAAAGTTTTATTTTACCACAGGTTTAACAGTTGTGTCCTAGGGTTACTGTCACGACAGACCATAGACACATTTTGAAGACAGTTACATATGCTATTGAGGTCTCTGTTCTCCATGTTCCTGACCAGTCCCAGTATAAACATAAAGATCTTCTTGAGAATAAGGTACACCTTCACTACCTGTTTGGGTCCTCCAGGTAAATCCAGCAGACATTCTTTCCAAGTCATTACCAGATGATAGCTCAGCATCTCTGTTTACCCTGGTGGTCAAAACACAAGGTCTTCTATACAGTAGATGGTATGAATACAATGTTGAACACTGAATTTTTCCCAAAGTACTCTGGTTCCAAGTTTGCTTTTGAATATATTTCTGCTTAAACATTGTATTTGTTATGGATAATCCATTACTTAAACAGAAAAAAAGATTAAGATCATGAAGGCCATTCATTTAATCACATCTTCCCACGTATCCCATGTGAGTGGTGGAGACTTTGATTAGAACTATAGACTCAGCAGGCAGTACCCTTTTAGGGCAAAAAATCTCCTATCTCTTCAAAAATAGAATACTTGGTTCGATATGCACCTAACATGTGATGTAGGTGCACTACATTGCCTACTGGGTTTATGTTGAGCTTATGTTTAATTGCTGAGCTATTATTTTGGTAAACACTATGAGGTTTGAGCAATTAAGAAAAAGTTTTTAAAAGTATCTGATATAGCAAAAAGAAAAAAAAAGCATTGGTATAAGAAAAAAAAATCTTTTAAAGCATACCAGCTTCTATTGTTATGCTTAAGCTAAGTTTCCTGTTGATAGAGTGGACGAGCAAAAGAAGGAAACATATGGTCATGCAAAGGTTTCAGAATGACTCATGAGTGCCTAAAAAGTCACATACTCCTAAGTTAACAGGACAGCCAATCAGCCTTTTGGACCAGGTCAACTGTGACCATTTAAGGCATTAATGTTCTGCCACGTCCCATTAGCAACTGGATGTAGCCAGTGATGTTATAGGTTTTCTGCTTATGTAATGAATTCCTTGGAACTGTGATCTAATCAATGAAGTGTATAAATAGAGTGCTTTACCGACTCCTTCTTTATAACACTAGCTAACAACACGTTTGCGCTCCAATAAGTGTTGCCTCTTGTAAGACTTAGATAATGAAAAAGATTGATTGATGCATGCTCCTGACTGTATTCGTTGCCTCACTTATACGGCAAAAACAGGTACATTTCTTCTACAACATGGAAACGATTTTGCCAGAGAAGTAATATTTCAAGAACTGTTTTCTTTTCCAACCAGTCATCCCACTATCTCAAAGTCTAGTCAGGTTTAATATCCAATTCCAGTTGCTGAAAAACTGTAAATAAAGATCACTATTAAAAATCCTCTCCTTTAAGATTTTTGGAAAACAGTAACACCAATGGATAAAAACGATATCTCTATCTCTATATATCATCTTCATTTGGATCTTGATCTTTGTTTGTCCACTATATATATAATCTTCATTTGGATCTTGATCTTTGTTTGTCCGCGAATGAATTAGAAGAAGAAGCACTAGATGGCAGTAGAGAGACAGCTAAAACATAGGCATTGCATTAAGAATCTCCTCCAGACTTATACTACTGAAGACTGTAGTACTCCAGTCACACCTCAAAACACAGACATTCAAACCAAACAAATTGTTGTGCTTTAAATTAACAAAAGAGATCTAATTTAGATCTTGATCTTTGTCCGCGAATTCCACTCATGCGTAGACCACCTTCCAGTTTAGTACGTTGTTGTTACTCACGGATGTCAACAATGTGCTGGAATAACGAAAGGGGTGGTGGACAGTGTTACGCTGGTTAGCTCCTGAGGCCTGGTTTGAATGAGATTGCAGAAGATAAAAGGTTCATGCCTACGTAACATATGAATGAAAGAAAGACAGTGGGTAAAATGAATGACAACGTAACAGCACGTTCCGGAAATTATTATTGTTATGTTGTAGCCGGCGAGTGCTGCGCGTCTCACAGTTGTACTGTGCCTTGCTCACATGTCAGTGAAGTGATCCCTATTTATGCTTTAAAGAGCCTGGATACCTATGTGTCCCCCTTTTATAACCATTGCTCCGTGTATATTGCCTTACTGTTTGGATTGCCACAAAGCAACCTGCGAGATTGGAGAAAGTTTGAGAAGACATCGTGAGAGGAAACGATAGCGTCGTGAAAACGAGACGGACTGTGAACGGACAGAAGCAGAAATGCTCCTACACCACCACATAATTACTATTTGGACAGTGATTCCGAGTAGGCCGTTCTTATCGAATCAATGTCCAAGGGTTTTCTTTTGTAATTTTGCTTCCCTTATAAAAAATCATAATGCTGTGCGACGAAGGGCCCAGTTCACAACTGGCAGCCGCGTTTAAACAGGGAGCCCTTCACAGACAACTTTAACACGCGCAACGTAGTTGGGCGCACATGGCTAGTCACAAATAAACTTTTAATAAGTATACAGAGGCCTTAATTTGTATGTGATGTGATTCTGGCAAATTACTAAACCCAATGATCTGCCATACTATATATAACTTCTGGTAAGCATTAAAGGCTGATAGTATTATCAAATTCTTATTTTCAACACTAGTAATTCAAAAGAAGCAGAACAATTGACCATATCACAAAGAGCTTATATAATGGAGCTTACAACAGTAATATAAGTAATTACTGTTTGCCTAAAGTACAGTAATGTAAATGCACATAAAAGTGCATTTTTTAATTAAAAAATTAGAAAAAACTGTCAGATAAAATGAGAGCAGGATACATTCAAGTAGGCATTTGAAATGTAATCTACAAGCATAAGGGGAAATTAATTCAATTCATAATATAGAAGGGTTCGTATCGTGAAGAGAAAAGTGGGCTAACTGCATTTGAAGGTGTCATTTGTAAACAAGAGGGAGAACTTATTATGAATCTGAGTTCATCACAGAAAGATTCTTGAGGCAGTTACATAGCACTTCTTCCTGTTTAATTTAAAATCTTAATGTTACTTCCCTTAAGCAAGATTCACACAGTAGACTGTAAAGTATATGAAAAATAGCGGACAAATCCAAAATCATACAAAAGAGATACTGGAAATGGATACAGGTGTGATGACTGCAAAAAGTGGTAGGAGTTTTGAAGGGAAATAGATTCCGATGAAAAGTAAAAATTGTAAATTATATATTTATAAAATTATAAATGAGCTACTTAAAAATTGACACTCTAGAGAACAAACCAAATGCGTAAGACCAAACTATAGGTAGAAGCATGACACGAAAGTCAAATACCATTATATGTACATAAACTGAGCTAAAACGTAAATCAAAAGTTATGGAAAGTTGGAAAAGATTTTATAAACTGCAATCAAAATAATGCACAAAAAAATAATACTAAACAGTTTCTTGCACAAACCAGTATATGCATGACACTGACATTTTTTACCAGTGCAGTATCAACATCATAACAACTGATCATCATCAAAACAATTGATTTAAAAAGCTGTTGGAGAAATACAATTTTTTAAATATAACGATGTTTAAAATTCATTAAATCGAGAAACAAATGTGTGACAGGATTCCTTGATCTCTAACTCCTCCAGAGTGCAGTCTCATTTTTTTTTTTTTGAGGTCAAGTTAAACATATCAAAAATAAAGAACAAATAGTCAAATTATGGAAACAGGCATTTGGACACAGCCAGCACGCAATTTTAAACAAACTGAATTCATATCTAAATTATTAAGGTAAAAAGTGGGTAAAAGCTCTACCCATATGGTGATTTCAGTGTCAGTTTTGCTTTCACCTCGAGCCAAGAATGCATAATGTATTCCCTATAGGGGCAACATCACCAGGAGATGCCAACAATTCCAGAGCCATATTTTATAAAATAGAGTTGGAGGAACTTGCACAAAGTACAGTAATTTATAGTGTGAAATGAGAAGGGTCTCCATGTAGAAACGTTCGACAGATTTGTTACAGTTGGAAGTCCTTTCAGGGTTGCACACAGTAAAGATGCATCAAAACCAGAGTAGGAACATGTTATGGAGCTGGACAGTGACCTTGATTCCCCTGGAGTACAGCTAAACAGCCTCGGCATGGCACATCGAACCAAAGCACCCAAAATAAGGAATGAAACATGCCTTCCTCCAGAGATAATACAGTGTGAAGGTGTGTCCTCTGTGTGGCATATATAGGGAACATACCTAAGAAGACATTGAGGGATTACATCAAAAACTATTGAATAGGAGAAGGGAACTGTAAACTTTGTAAACTTTTATTCTAAAACAGGGCTCAAAGAGCTCACTAAGCCTGTCTAGGAAGAGAAGATTTTGATCTCAAACTTTGGCAGAGAGCCTGATTAGCCTTTTTGGCATGTCTGTCTACATCCATAGCCAAGAACTGGTAAGCAGCAAGGGAGACATACAGCCATACAACCCCTGGGAGACAGACAAAAAGAAAAAATAAGATATCCATATTGGATACAGCGGTATGGTATATTTCTCTATACAGAAGGCAATGGTAATTCACTCCTGCAAAAAAATCATAACTTTCCAAAAATGGATGATGGGGTCCCAAATTCAGAAGGCACTACTGAAGATTAAAGGATTATCTGAAGTAATACTGTGTTAAATCACAAGAGAGGACTAAAGTCTTGCAGAAATACAGATGCAAATAGAGGAGCGGAACGGAAAATATAATTCTGTAAGGAACTTGGAATAAATTAGAATGAGTCGAGAGAATTCAGTAATACTACAGTGGACCAGTCTTATATGTAAACGTCTATGCGTAGAAGTGTGTGTGTCTGTCCGGCAAGGAAGTGAGAGGTGGAGTCGGAGTAAGGGCTCCACCTCCGAGTAAACAGAAAACTAAACATCCACGCGTGGAAGTGTGTGTGTCTGTCTGTCCGGCCCAGAAGTACAAGGCCACTACAGCATGAAGCTCAGAGAGCCGGCAAGGCAGCCCCAAGTTAACGGGTCGGAAGAACAAAGTGACTCTGTTGCCAAAGTAAAGCTGCTGAGAAAAGAAAGAAACTCTTATACAAGCGAGACGAGCACATTGGCAAAATGAAACCTAGGAGAGAGATGCCCAGAGCAGTTCCTTTCAATTACCTGACATCTCTACATTTCAATTTTTTTTCTGATGATTTCAATAGTTTCTAGGACCCCGAGCTTTTTACAGCACGGGCTTACACAGTTAGTGTGATAATAATAGATAGTGAGTAAGTGAGCTGAAGTAGACATACATTGGACATTCCCAGTCACAGCAACATAAGATTACTATAGAGATGTTTAAGTTTACAATAGAGCTCAGTAAAGTAGATGCCAATCAATTAAAGTGAGTTCTTCATTTTTTTCCCCTTATCTGTGGGCTAATTTAAACAGAGATTCAAAACTCTGCATGCACAGTGGAACATTAGGAACAAAGTCAAAGAGTTGAGATCAAAATCAATACCAATTATTTGGTCAGCAGAGCCTTCACAAACATTTGATTTATGTTCCATTCATGTTTTCCTCATGCTAAAGTTATTTGATGCTTATACCCAAGTAGACCATGGATTCTATGTATACAAGCTTCAGTTTGGCTCTCACACCTAGATTATCTTGTGCATAACCCTCTCAAGCCATTTTGTTTTACACATAATCAAATCTCCCATTTAAGTTCCAGAAACTGCTTTCTTAATTTTTTAGATTAGATTGGACTAGACTGGATAAACTGGAATAATCCCAAGGGGAAATACACATGCATACAGTAGCAAAAACATAAAAAACAAGGACACAGACTCACAGGACACATTTACCAAAACCCAAAATTCTTCTCTAGTGTTTTACCCCACACTACATACAAAACTCTTGTTTCCACCTACCCTCACACATTACACTGTTTTCAGTTTTCTTAAAAAAAAGAAAAACTCTCTAACCTGGACTGAATAATTCTTGAGCATCAACAAATAAATGTTCCTATATATTGTTACTTTACAGTCAAAAGGGTGGTTGAAGTCATTATGCACTGTAAGATAAACATAGAATATTTTTAAAATTCTGTTGTTTTTCTTTAAGGTTTTACTCTAAAAGACAAATAAATGCTTTTAATTTTATAAAGTGTTGTGTTTTATGTTACTATTTCAAAATGTTTACATAAAAATAGTAATAATAACATTATTAAAAAGTCAGCTTGCTGTATGCAATGTTTTTAAAAATTAATACCATACTCAGAAGAGTAAGCATGATCACAGATCAATTAAGAATACTGCAATATGAATTACAAAGCATTATTTTAATTCCTGTTTGTTTACTTCTTTATCATATTTTGTATTCAAATAAACAAATTGATTTTAATTTGTAAGAAATGTATTAAACTCATTGTTTTTATTGTGCTTGTTGGAAAATTGATCCCATTCTGCATTGTTTTTGACATTGAATACATTTAATGCTGCAGGTTGATACACAGAATTTAAATTATTCAAATGGGTAGACCGTTTGTTAAAGTAATTTGTCTCTGGTTCTATAATCCATCATGTAAAAGGAATAAAAATTCTGACAGGATATAAATAAAGATTAAGAAATGTGTTCCATTTCATAATGAGTTGTCAAAGGTAACTCATGTGGTGATGATCTCAGTCACCATCCGGCTTCCTTGTATATGTAATTAGCATATAAACTGAAAACAAACCAAAGTTGTGAAACAAGTATAGCCTATGTGCTTTTTTATATATAAATGCTTAAGTCAGGGCATCTTTGTACATATATAATCTGTACATACAAGTATTTGTATACAGGAGTATCAACAACCATTTTCTTTATATGTGAAAATATGACAATGTCTGTCCGTATACTATTTACCGCAATAATGAAACCCTGCAGCTTCATCACCATTTGCTTTTAGAACATGCACTATACAGTCATAGCTTCTTCACATCAGACAATAATTTTTTGACCTTCCAAATATGCCATCATTTAGTGAGTTACCCACAACTAGAAATTTATAATGTTAACAACTCAAGTTTTAAAGTGTGTATACATTTTTAAGGTAACCTATTTACACATACGTACACATGCTAAATACAGTGAACTCATATAACTGTATGTCTTTTAAACATCCTTCATGTCAGTATATCCCATCAGCCTAATACGGATTCAATTTGCAAAACAGTCTGAATTCACTGAAGAAAGCATTGAACATGTGACCCAGGGATACCACCCCATCAACTTTAACATATCCCATAGTTTCTGCAAATTAGCTAGAGGCAAATCTCTGGTTTTGAATAGCTTGTCACATCTCAACCCATGAACAGATTGCGATTTGGTGACTGGAAAGGCTATTGCCCTAATTAGAATCCTCTTTCATTTTACTCTAACCATTCCAAAACTTTATTAGCCTTGTGCCATGAACTATATTACTATCAAAAGTGCCCATTTGTACGTGGGTACATTACTGTTATGTAAGAAATTATGTGATTGGATTTTCTATTGCGTTACGACAATGCTCTACTCATATCAAGGACTGTAATGTGTACCACAAAAGCAATCTCACGCCATTACTGCCACCAGCCTGCATTACTAATATTGGATAGAATGCACCAATGGCTTCACTGAGTTTTTCACATTTTCTGGTGCTTCATAACCCACCAGGATTTTACACCCAGTAGAACATATGAGCAGCCATACCCCATGTGTGACAGGGTATAAGTTGTGAGTTCTAATATACTTCTTCTAACACCATTGATCTCCTCAGATGTTAGCTGATTGCATGTCCTTCTGTTATTCTGTGCAATTAGAGGCAGCCTCCTTTAATTACTGGTTTTGTTGATCACAGAATCTTCTATTCCTCATACACCCATGATGTTGGAAAGTCAAGTGTCTATCATAATATACAATTCAAAACACTTACATTTTCCTAACCTTGGCCATTCCATCTCTGAATCCCACAAACAAAACTGCTATTAAGTACAATATATATGCCTGTCTGTTTTAAATAACATTACCCACATAATTTTAAATATTTTTATGCAGCTTGCAGCACTTGCAAATACTTCTTTTACAAAAGGCTTAAATACCTGCAATAATATTCATAGCCAATTAAAGTGTGAGTTAAATATACCGTGAAAGACATTTTAAAGTCGAATACTTTGAGGGATTTGTGTGATATTTAATGTTTGTTTTCTTCTGGAGATCTGCTCATGCAATTAAAAGTTTAATTTTACATAGTTTTTCCTAGTATTAAATGAAATAGAAATGGAACCATAATAATAACAAGAAAGTAAAAATGAAACAGCTTCAAGAAAAACAGGATCATTTGAACTGATTTGGAAACCTAATTATATCATGTATGTTTATAAATAATATGAAAATGTATAAAAGTAAGCATAGAGTGCATAACTCAACATTAAAAAGAGATGCTACTAGTCCAACATGCATCTTACCTTGAAACCTTAGGAGGCTTCCTTTCCCAAGGGAATTTGGTCTTAAAATAACATGAAAACATCTACTTTAGATGCAGCTTAAAAGTTCTTTGAAGTTTAGATTTAGTATATTTCTATTTGAATTCAATAAGCACCTGTGACGATAAACTTGAATACACCAGTCACCATCTCTTTCTCATCTAGGCCCCTTTGTACTGTATGTAGGAATAATTCAAAACAGATATGTAGATAAACCCCCATTTTTTACAACAGAAATTTCATTCTCAATAACTTTCTTTTGCAGTGTTTATTTTTAAAGGGAAACATGGTGATCAAAGTGATATAAAGTATTACACATTCGGTAAATACAAAATCGAGATCACTACATAAATTGAAGGACTGTTTCTTATGGGCCAGTACTGCATACTTATGTATAACTAGCAAAATACCCGCGCTTCGCAGCGGCGAAGTACTGCCTTAAAATTTTTATTAAGAAGAAAATTTAACCTTTTTAAACTGAGGGAAAATATGCCAATAATTATTTGTTAAGGATCTCTTTGTATACCATGTTGTCAGTTCAGCCCTCCGGTTGTAACATGACCAAGCTGTGCGCTGAGCTTACTCTTGAGCATGTAACTTACAGTTGGCCATGTGAACAGTAATCTTGTCTCAGATCTCACAGCTTGGATTGCTGCTGTCATAATCAGTTTGAGTTTCATGGTTTGTTTCAATTACGACAGTATTTGCAGGATTTGTTGTGTTGAAGTGACATTCGGCATCTGTCAAGCGTTGTAAGCACACAACCGGTTTCATCGATAAAATCACATCCAGCTTTTGAGAGTTTAAACATTCATAAACATCAAAGTGTCCACTACTGAAATCGTCAGCTGTGAATCTAAGATGTTTAAGAGGCATTGGCGGTTGTTGAAAGGTGTAAAATATTTGGCCATTTCGGTACACTTGAAAGCGACAACCGAACAATTCAGCGGCAGCCATCAACTCACATGCAGAACCATAGGTGAAGGGCTTAAGCATTTCACTCTTATAGTGCTCCTGTGTAGTATAATTATCTCCTGTACCGTCATCAGTCCACACCTTGAACCTGTCCCAGTCATTCAATACATAACACACAATGTTCCTCCGGATATCAAGAGTGAGCCTGATATGGCCGTGAAATATGTAACAAAGAGAATGGAAAAAGTAGGTGCCATCTCCAAGCATGGAAACCACTCAGTAAGTGACAGTTCTTTGATCGATAGTGATCACCTCGATAGACATGGTAATGGGGGTTGGAATGATAAAGGAAATGGTTACCTGAGCAATGTAAAGTAAGTCTAAAATACCTATACAATAGCTATAATTGTAATAAACAAACAATAAAACAGCGGAGAAGCCGTGGATTAAACAAAAAGGCTGTAGTTATCAGTAGGGAGACGTGAATCCCGTGGCAAAGCAAGGAAGGGAATGTAGAGACCGGAGCGACGGACGGTCTTATATAGGCAGGCAGCCAACAACGTGGGAGGCGTTGGGATGGGGGACCCAACGCCACCTCACACGGTGACTGAGCTGCAGGCTATGGACGTATATATGTACGTAAGTAGGATTCAATTAGAATTGGGAACCCGTGTACCACATTTCTTGAAGATAGTCCCATAAGTAACAAAGACTGTTGAAAAGTTCAATATGGCGGGTGACAGTGGCATCATACCACCGAAATAAGTACGTACATTGGTTTCGGTTAGTGCAGGGAAGCCGCCTATAAAATTTCGAGAAGATCGGGCCATAAATAAGAAAGTTCAACATGACGGACGTTGTTGACCGTTATGACCATTACGCATAGAATTTCGAAATGAAACCTGCTTAACTTTTGTAAGTAAGCTGTAAGGAATGAGCCTGCCAAATTTCAGCCTTCTACCTACACGGGAAGTTGGAGAATTAGTGACATTGGAAAGTTCAATATGGCGGCTGACAGTGGCGTCATACCATCGAAATAAGTACGTACATTGGTTTCGGTTAGCTCAGGGAAGCCACCTACCAAATTTCATGAAAATGGGGCCATAAATAAGAAAGTTCAACATGGCGGATGTTGTTGACCGTTACGCGTAGAATTTCGAAATGAAACCTGCTAAACTTTTGTAAGTAAGCTGTAAGGAATGAGCCTGCCAAATTTCAGCCTTCTACCTGCATGGGAAGTATGAGAATTAGTGACGCTGGAAAGTTCAATATGGCGGCCAACAGTGGTGTCATGCCAACAAAATAAGTACGTACATCGGTTTCTGTTAAAAGTTTAATATGGCGGCCGACAATGGCATCATACCACCGAAATAAGTACCAAATTTCAGCCTTCTACCTACACGGGAAGTTGGAGAATTAGTGACGTTGGAAAGTACAATATGGCGGCTGACAGTGGCGTCATACCACCGAAATAAGTATGTACATTGGTTTCAGTTAGCGCAGGGAAGCCGCCTACCAAATTTCGTGAAGATGGGGCCATGAATAAGAAAGTTCAATATGGCAGACGTTGTTGACCGTTATGACTGTTACGCGTAGAATTTCGAAATGAAACCTGCTTAACTTTTGTAAGTAAGCTGTAAGGAATGGGCCTGCCAAATTTCAGCCTCCTACCTACACGGGAAGTTGGAGAATTTGTGACGTTTCGAAAATTCAATATGGCGGCCGACAGTGGCGTCATACCACCGAAATAAGTACGTACATCGGTTTTGGTTAGCGCAGGGAAGCCACCTACCAAATTTTGTGAAGACGGGGTCAGCCTTCTACCTACACGGGAAGTTGTAAAATTGGTGACGTTGGAAAGTTCAATATGGCGGCCGACAGTGGCGTCATACCAATGAAATAAGTAAGTACAACGGTTTCGGTTAGAGCAGGGAAGCCGCCTACCAAATTTCGTGAAGATGGGGCCATAAATAAGAAAGTTCAACATGGTGGACGTTGTCGACCGTTATCAACCGTTATGACCGTTACGTGTAGAATTTCGAAATGAAACCTGCTTAACTTTTCTAAGTAAACTGTAAGGAATAAGCCTGCCAAATTTCAGCCTTCTACCTACACGGGAAGTTGGAGAATTAGTGATGAGTGAGTGAGTGAGTGAGTGAGTCAGTCAGTCAGTCAGTGAGGGCTTTGCCTTTTATTAGTATAGATGAATAGGCCTGAGATTTCAAGTCCTCCAAAGATGGCAAAGCTTATGCCAATTGAATGGGACAAATGAATAAATTCAAATCATAAGTTTATAGAGAAGAGCCAAGCAAAATGACACCTTTTATTGGCTAACTAAAAAGATTACAATATGCAAGCTTTCGAGGCAACTCAGGCCCCTTCTTCAGGCAAGATGTAATCTTTTTAGTTAGCCAATAAAAGGTGTCATTTTGCTTGGCTCTTCTCTACATTCGTAATGGCTAACACGGTACAACACCCTAGTACTACAAATCATAAGTTTGTAACTTTTGATAAGTTGATAAGTAATACCATGCACATGAGACTTGGTCAATTTCTCTGTAATAAAGATATAGAGAAGTTCACCTGGGTGTGTGAATCTTAAAACAGGGGTTGACGATGTCATTACAATGATGAATGGCACCAGCATATGAGAACTGACATTTGTTTAATCAGGTTTGATTCTGCTGATTTATTACATTGTGCATTTTTTGAGTTATTGAACCTTTCAGT
Organism: Polypterus bichir lapradei; assembly: GCA_026402145.1. Taxonomy (NCBI): domain Eukaryota; kingdom Metazoa; phylum Chordata; class Cladistia; order Polypteriformes; family Polypteridae; genus Polypterus; species Polypterus bichir. The sequence continues at coordinate 6,273,049 of JANRMT010062792.1, read as the reverse complement.
TTTTACAGTACTATGCAGGGCTAAGGACTCTCTGATGCTTGACAGATAAACAGTAACATGAAATCTTTTACAACAATAATATTTAATAAATACAGTATAACCAAATGAAAGTAAGCTTTCCTGAAATAAAATTACATTTAGCTCCCTCTCCCAGGCAGAACCACAAGGTATATAGAACTGTGTCAAAAGACAATCCAGATATAAGAAATTCATTATTTGGAGACTTGGATCTGAGCCTTGTTTCTTTCAGTCAATTAGAATTTAACATTTTGATCTGATACTGAACAGTCTGAAATCTCCAAAGAGCAAAACTGAACATAACCTGCACCAAGCCATCGGCCACAGCAGGGAGAAGCCAAATCTTTCTGTAATGTTGGTGAGAGTCTTAGTGTCATGCTGTCTTCCTGCGTCACTCCTGAGCACACCTTTGTTCAGTAACAACTCTCATGAAACACATTATGTGGATGAAAGTACTTGTAAACTGTGCTGGTATCACTTCCTAATGGTAGTACAGTATATTTAAATTAGCAGCCTACACTTAAGTAGTTATTTTTTAATTCTGCTCACCTCAAGTCCTGCCATTTTTCTAGTTTGTCATGCTGGTGTGTTCCTTACTGTTAAGTAAGCACAACCTAAGGACATGTTTACAAAAATGGCCCAGCTTCCCAGCACCAACTCTCCTGGAGGTAAAGTTGAGCTGTCTGGTCATACCATAGCGTGCTATCCTATGAAGTGCAGCTGCACATACTCGGAGTGGAATAAATATCAGGTAAAATAAATATAGGTTTATTATACAAGTCTGCAGTCCCAAAACAGTAATCAAAAAGGCAGGCAGGAGGTCAGAACAAATGCAAACTACAAAACTTATGTGAACTATCAAACATACAGACTTCAGGGGCCTCATGTATAAACGGTGCATACGCATAGAAATGTTGCATAAGAATGTTTCCATGTTCAAATCGCTATGTATAAAACCTAAACTTGGCGTAAAGTCACACACATTTCCACGGTACCTCATACCCTGTCGTACGCAAGTTCTCCGCTTGGTTTTGCAGACTGGCAGCACCCAGCGTCAAAGCAGTGCTACTGTTCCTGTGTGGTTATCCTTTCTTTTCCTAACGCGGCTTTTATAAATACACTGAAATTAACCGCATATTGTTTATTAGTTTAATGCATCTGATTGTAATTAACCAGTAACAATATAATGGTCCACGGAATGGTCAGACTATTCCAAATATCATGGCTGCTTTAGCTGCACCTTATTTTACTTCTTTCAGCTGCTCCCATTAGGAGTTGCCACAGCAGATCATCTTTTTCAATATTACTCTCACTGCACCACTCGGAGCAGCTGATCGGAAAGAGAATGATCGGTATACAGCATTAAGCACACACTGCCTCAGCCATGCTTCCTATTTGAACTGTTTCTCACACGGCAAACACTTCAAAACTTTCATGTACGGAACTCGCGGTTCAGAAAGAGTTTCATCCCAAGAGCTCTAAACACACTCAATCAAGTGCTCCTTGTAGAACTATCTGTACTTACAAGTAGAATTACCTCACTGTAAACTTGCACTACAGTTATAATATTGCACAACCTGAGCCACTGTATAAAGCGCCTATTTACATATGATGATGATATCATTTTTGATGAAATGCAGCAAAATATGTTTATTATATTATACAGATAAAACTTTAACTTCATTTAAATAATCTATATTCTTCACTGGGAGTGTCGTGAAGGATAGAATAATTAAACATGTACTACGAAGATATTTCAATGTTCCTTAAACGTTTTGAAGAATCGGCGCTAAGCTTACAGATGGCTAAACGTCTATTACAGAGCTGATTGTGTGGCGATCAGTTACTTGGGGAAAGAAAAGCAAGGACTGCAGTGGCGGCTACGGCAATATATATCTATACTAATAAAGGGCAAAGCCCTCACTCACTCACTCACTCACTCACTCACTCACTCACTCACTCACTC
>JANRMT010062792.1:6043272-6271055 GCA_026402145.1 Polypterus bichir lapradei | reverse complement strand
ATATATATATATATATATATATATATATATATATATATATATATATGACAGCAACACTCATCACTCACAACAGTGACAAAACAATTACATTGACAATCATGTTACGTTATTTTCAAAATGTTTCCTTTTCTTTTTCATTGCTTCTTTAACACACTACTTCTCCGCTGCGAACCGCGGGTATTTTGCTAGTTGAATATAAAACAGAAAGAGAAAATAACAACAAAGCTAAAAACGCAGCGACAAATTTCGGCAAAAGTTAAATGCTTGTGTCATGAGCACGAGGCGGCTATGCAGTGTCTGCAACGGACATGGCCATCCACCATGCATAAGATACTTTACTGACATTGGTGGGTGAAGGAGCCACCGATTCTTCCTCTGCCCAGTGCCACCACAAGCCTAGAGCCGCCCCTGAGTACTGCTGCAATAAATTATTTCATCGAAGTGAAACACATGTTTAATAACGTGCTTTAACTCCTATCATCATAAAAATGATATCACGTATCACGTATACATCTCAGTATTTTAGTTATTCAGAGAGCTGTAATATCACGAATGTAATGGATTCTGTGTCCAGTTGGAGGAAGAGAGCCGGTTTAAGAAGCAAGTAGTGATTCACACACATAGAGCACATAGAAGATCAAATACAAAACAAAGCATTTAACGTGCTACTTTAATTACGATGTGATTTGAGAAACTGGTTAATTAAACGATTTTAAGATGAAGTTTATGATGTTCTACTTTAATGACAAAATAAACTACGTGATTAAAGTGGAAATGTCGAGATTGAAGTTGACATTTCGTGCTTTTTCCCCACTGTGTGCCTTTTTTTCTCTGTACCCTAATAAGCTTTCATATGACACTCAGACAGTGGGCTACAACTCGCCTTTTCACGGCGACTTTGATATTTGACTTCTTTTTTATTTCCGGGACTGTGCGATTTTGTGAACGTGAGCTTTCAAGTTTCTCCAACACGCTATGTCACTCGATCAACTTCCTTTTGTTGATTATACCACGGTTTATTTGAACAAATAGTATGTTTTTCCTTTGCCTCCACTTGGTATTCACTGAAATTCTTATATTTTCCCCCGTGCTTTTCCCATTGTCTTTTCACAGAAGGCTGAGCTTAAGGGCGATTTATATTCATTTGCATATTCACAGAGGCGTAATTCTGGGAGGAGTTGGGGCGTTACATAAAGTGCGTGCACGAGCGTTACTTTTCACGCTGATCGGGATTTATGTAGCGGAAGAACGTGGAAGTTGGAGTACGCATAGATTCCTGCATCTGGATTTTTCTGTGTACAAGCACATTTTGGCTTTTGTGCTTACGCCATGTTATAGTGCGAGTTCTACACACGGCGTTATACATGAGGCCCCATGTCAACTAAGGCCTGTTGCACCTGCCTAAGACCTTACTCATTTTGACTTTTGACTGAACAACTATATACAATAAAAACAACATCACCCAAATCACAGATTACACTACAATAACTGGACTGATCAGCAACACAACTCCATGAAGGAGTCTTCTGAATAATAATGTAATAACAATCTGGCGCTGAACATCACGAGGGCAGAATAACTGCACTGAGAAAGCCACACCCTTATAAACTCATCATTAATAGTAATGGAAGCTGTTAGCTGTTTAAGAGTCTCTAAATTACAGGTACTCCACATCTATTCTGCACAAACCACTCCAAACCTATGAGTGCTTTCACATTCTAAGACGCCTGGGGAAATAAAGGTTGAATGAGATAAATACTCCCAAAGCCACCTTAATTAAAGGATAACTGTCTGTGTGTCCATCTGGTTTCACTCCAACAATTGGTACATCAGAAACATTAACAATGCTTTTACTAATCCCATACCAAATGGCATATATAAGAGACATATGCATTGCATTTATCATTCCAACAGATGGCACATCATAAACATTTGTTTTAATGTATTTTATTACTACAAATGCTTGTGATGGGTGTTCTGTTTGAATGACAGATGAAAAGCATTTTATTGCTACATGCATTAGAACATTAGAACATTAGAACATTCTAGACGAGAACAGGCCATTCAGCCCAACAAAGCTCGCCAGTCCTATCCACTTGTTTCCTCCAAGAAAACATCAAGTCGAGTTTTGAAAGTCCCTAACGTCTTACTGTCTACCACACTACTTGGTAGCTTATTCCAAGTGTCTATCGTTCTTTGTGTAAAGAAAAACTTCCTAATGTTTGTGCGAAATTTACCCTTAACAAGTTTCCAACTGTGTCCCCGTGTTCTTGATGAACTCATTTTAAAATACAAGTCTCGATCCACTGTACTAATTCCCTTCATAATTTTAAACACTTCAATCATGTCACCTCTTAATCTTCTTTTGCTTAAACTGTAAAGGCTCAGCTCTTTTAATCTTTCCTCATAATTCAACCCCTGTAGTCCTGGAATCAGCCTAGTCGCTCTTCTCTGGACCTTTTCTAGTGCTGCTATGTCATTTTTGTAGCCTGGAGACCAAAACTGCACACAGTACTCAAGATGAGTATTATTATTATTATGAGTGCATTATAAAGGTTGAGCATAACCTCCTTGGACTTGTACTCCACACATCGTGCTATATATCCTAACATTCTGTTAGCCTTCTTAATGGCTTCTGAACACTGTCGGGAAGTCGATAGCTTAGACTCCACTATGACTCCTAAATCCTTCTCATAAGGTGTACTCTCGATTTTCCGACCGCCCATTGTGTATTCAAACCCAATATTTTTACTTCCTATGTGTAATACTTTACATTTACTGACATTAAATTTCATCTGCCACAAATCTGCCCAAGCCTGTATGCTATCCAAGTCCTTCTGTAATGATATAACAGATTCCAAATTATCTGCTAATCCACCTATCTTGGTATCATCTGCAAACTTAACCAGCTTGTTACTTGTATTCCTATCTAAATCATTTATATATATTAAAAATAGCAGCGGCCCTAGCACTGACCCCTGTGGAACACCACTCTTAACATCGGCCAGTTCTGATGAGGTTCCTCGCACCATCACCTTCTGCTTCCTGTGTCTGAGCCAATTCTGTACCCATCTAAAAACATCACCCTGAACTCCCACTTCTTTTAACTTGATGCCCAACCTCTCATGTGGCACCTTATCAAATGCTTTCTGAAAGTCCAGATAAATAACATCATATGCTCCACTTTGATCGTATGCTTTTGTTGCAACCTCATAGAATTCCAACATGTTAGTAAAGCACGACCTCCCTCTTCTGAACCTATGCTGACTGGTCAGAATAACTCCTGTCCTTGCCATGTGTTGCTCAATCTTATCCTTAATAATTCCTTCCATTAATTTTCCTGTGATGCATGTTAAGCTTACTGGCCTATAGTTGCTTGGATCTGCCCTGTCACCCTTTTTATATAATGGAATGATATTTGCCATTTTCCAGTCCTTCGGAATCTCTCCAGTGCTCAGTGACTTCCTAAAAATATGTGTCAAGGGTTTATATATGTACTCACTAGCCTCCTTAAGAACACGAGGATAAATATTATCTGGGCCTGGTGATTTGTTTGATTTCAGCCTATTTAATCTGAGCAGCACTTCTCCCTCTTCAATTTCCAAATCCCTCAGTACCTCCTTAGTAGCATTACAGAGTATATTCCAAAAGATGATGAACTGCAAACATTAACACTGAGGTGTACGTTGACTGTTTAGATTTCAACCTACCTCAGATGGGTAGCACAGTTCGTAATTAGAGATGTACCATTTTCTAGTGGGACTACTACATTGTAAGGTAGCACCACAACACAAGAAAAAACAGTAACCCAGAACGTTGTCACATCTGCTTAAAAAATCATAAAATCTCACATGCTATCAATTGTAAAGCTGCTTTGATAAAGCTTATGAAATATACAGGATTCCAACCATTCTGGACATCTTAATGTCAGGCAGATGGTACAGCAGCAACAAAACCTAATTTCTTCTGGCAAGGGGTACTTACCATGAATAGTAGGACAACCTGACTTTCTGACCTCTATTTTGTAACACCAGCACCATAACATATTCTCATATTCTCTGCACTGCATATTGTGCATTGCAGGATGTTGGATTGTTTATTGGTATGCGCCTTCAGTTTTATTTTTTTGCTATGGAAACAGCATGCACAAATTGGAATTTCAAAATAGTAGTTACATTCTGCAAGTAAATCCTATAAAAATAAGAAGCATGAAGGGATATAGAGAGGGAAATAACTGAGAGCTATACAGTACCTGCAATTTCAAAGCGAGTGAACCTTCTTTAGAAACACTGCAGGTTCAGAAGTGCAGACAAAGGCACACAGTAGCAACCAACCTGTGTAGTGAGTAATAAATACTGTGCAAATGAACATTTTCAAGATGCAAGTATCAAAAAAAAAACTTTTTTGACTAAAAAACAAATGGACAAACAATACAATTTTTGTACAACATTAATATTGTCAGTCATGTTCACAAACTCTTAAATGTATTCAGCTCGTAAATAGCGAACTGAAAGCACTATATCTCACACAATAAAAGAAAGGAGATCATTATACTCATTTGAAGTTCTATAGGAAATCTCCTTTGACCTCTGATAAGTAAGTCTAGTTCAAAAATGTAGCTTTTTCTTAAGCAAAGCTGTACTGAGAAGATATCTATAAACTGGGCACCATCTATATAGTTGAGAAAGATCAGATGGCTTATTAAAAAAAGGCTTTAGTATTCACACTAGAATTGCACCGATTGATCATTTAGTGATTGGAATTGGCAATATAATTATCTTTTCAGTTTATGGCTAAAAACATGAAATACTGTACATTATCTTAACTTAGTAAATAAGCCCTAGCTGACACAGTGTAATTTGTCTGTTCAGCTGAACTCCTAATTGTCACATATAGACCATGGGCCTCATGTATAATGCTGTGCGTAGAATTTACACTAAAACACGATATACAGACAAAAGCAGAAAAGTGTGTACGCACAAAAAAATTCAGATGCACAACACAGTGTGTATGCAAAGTTCTGCGCACTTCCCCATTATAAATCCCAATCAATGTGAATTTTAACGCCCATGTATGCATCTAGAGCCCCAAGCTGACTCCTTCCAGAATTTTGTATATTTGAGTATGCAAATCAATATAAATAGCCCCTTCCATTCAGTGTTTTGTTAAAAGACAATGGTAAAAGCACATATAAAAAAGAAGAATTTCAAAAAAGAAGTGGTTAGATGTTAAAGTTGACATGAAAAGGCAAGTGTCTGAGTGTCATATGGAGAGCACAGAGAAGAAGAAAAAAATAGGGACATGATGAAGAAAAAAAAAGTTCTATGTTGAGATTAAAGTCTTAATGTCCACTTTAATCTCGTAGTTTATTTTGTCATTAAAGTATAGAACGTTGTAAACTTCATCTTAAAATCAATGTTTAATTTACTACAGTTTATCAAATCCCATCGTAACTAAAGTAGCATGTTAAATTCTTCATATTCTGAGTGTTCTTTGACCCAGTCGTTAATTGCTCCATGCTTCTTAAACGGATTTTCTCTCACGCCGACAGGAGCACGCAGGCAGTGATCATCACACAGAATACATTACAGCTCTCTGAATATTTTAGAATACTAAGATGTATACTTGATATTATTTTCTTGAAGAAATGCATTAAAGTATGTATTAAACATGTGGGGGCATGGTGGCACAGCAGTAGCGATGAGCTGGCAGCCTGTCCAGGGATTGTTACTGTTTCCCGCAAGATGCTTGCTGTGATGCACATGACCCTGAATGGAATAATTTATTGCAATAGTACTGTCTTTGCCAAATGTACCAACTCCAGTTCCTGTCCTTCCATTTTCTTTCTCCACCTAACTAATTGCCACACAGTAAGTGTCTGTAATAAATGTAAAACTTTCTGTAAGCTTATAAAACACAGATTCTTCAAAATTTTTAAGGAACATTAAAAAACATCTTCCCCCATTCACATGGTGGCAGCATCCCACTGGTGGGACACCTATAGGAATATTTGCACGGTAGGCTGGAAATTGCAGTTCCATGGGACAACCCTGTTGGTGTTTTTGGGTCATGCCAGGGAGAGCTGCATGGGATCATTATAAGCTCTTTAAAGGACTTCCACCTGCCCCCAGAAGTCCTTCCAGTGTGTAATGCTGTGGCACTGGAAGTACTCTTGGGTCTGGCATAAAATAATCTGAGTTTCCTGCAAGGACAGTCAGATTTAGGAGGAGTGTGGATGAAGCTTCAAAGGAGGGGCAGAAGGTGGAAAGAGATTTATCGTTGTATTATATTACTGCATCATAGATTTTGGGGAATGGTCGGAGGTATTGTAAATAAAAAAGATCTTGTGTTTGAACGCCGGAATGTGTTATGTACAAGTAATTATATCTGGGGGTTTGGGTGGTGCTATGCTCCCTGGTGGTCACATTTAACATGGATGCTCTCAGTTCATAGCCTGTGATGTACAAAGTAGTAGCTGAGCAACTGAGTGTTTAATTATGTACACAGGCATTTGAAACAGTTGGAGGATTGAGTAAAAATTAATATCTTACTTGTAACTGTTTGATGTAGCATTTGTGATATGAGTTAAGCACATTGTTAACAAGTCTCTGTTTTATAATGGTACCTATGCACCTGTTTTTACCTATTGGCCCCGAGTGGTAAGGCAGGACAGACAACACAGGAATATTTAGGACGCCAGCCAGGTCATCCCGTTTAGTAACAGAAAAAGCCAACGGAACTGTCCAGAATGTTTAAACAAAGTAAATTGCTGCTCTAGTGGAATTAATGCTACTTCCGTGAATCTTTCAGTCCTATACAATCAATATATCATTCATGAGCTCCATCTCTCGAGGTCTACTGCCAATTCGTCTCCGGCCATCCAACTTCTTGTGTCAGCAAGTTCCTGACGGAGCGGGGCTAGGTGCCCTCATTGGGCAGTTTCTCTGAACTGTGGGGATAGAAGAAGAAAAGAAATTCAGCAACAGCGCCCCCTCTGGCCATGGCAGACTAACACATACCTTGTCAAAGCCTGTGAGGAGGTCTTCCATGTGTGACACTATGTAACATAACAGCAGGCTAAAAACTTGTAATTCTGTGTGAGTTCTTTTGTTAGGATCAAAGCCATATTCAGCAGTACAACTGCAAATTCCTGTTGTGCTTATAAGCTGCTTTGTTGCAAAGGCCCATTGTTCTTGCAGTTTTGAATTTCCATACTTCAATTATTTGGAAGAACACAACTCATTTGAACTTTAGTTAGTATTTACATTCTCCTTATTATTTTTCTTTGGCCAAACTTTTTTAAAACAGAACTATTCTGCATTCATCCAGTCAATCACTTAATTCATGTTTACTAAAGCAGAGCTGCATTCCACTCAGTCAAAGTATATAATAATAATACACTAAGGCAAGACAACCATGGAAAGCACGCCGGAAGGGGCGTGGATTCACTAAGCCACCGACAAGTGAGACACCTATGGCGCATGCAGGAAGGAGCCACGCCCACCAACTCCAAGACCATTGGATACGACGACAACTCACAGAGCCACGCCCACCAACTCGGACGCGACGACACAGAAAAACCGGCGTCATTTATATTCGTCTGTCGTAGAGGTCACATGTAGCTCCGACACACGTTGACTGTTCATAGAGGCATGTTTCTCGCGGAGGTGAATCGCCATATGCAGCGTGTAAAACTGTTTGCGAGGGGTATCTAATGGAATCCTTAAAACATTCCTTTACAACTGAGGTTAAAACACAATGAAGTGAGCAGTCTTTAAAAAACGAGTTTTTGGTTACAACACAGGACTGCGTGCACCATAGCAAACTGTTTTACACGCTACATACAGCAATTCACATCCGCAACAATCATGCGTCTTCTTAGATGCTCCTGCACTTTGTACACACCCCCTCCCACCTCGCTGCTACCGTGGTCGGGTGTCTTGGTGGATTATATTTAGAAATGCAGCCACAACCGCACAGAGCAATGAAAAATCTACGTGAGTCACAGGTGCATCTGGACTGTTTTCTCCCTGTGCTTAAAAATTATTAAAAAACCGGCCTGATTATGCGGCGTATGGTACGCCGCGGGTTGGCTAGTATATAATAATGTAACAAATTTTACATATATACACATTTTTACTTGTGAACCTTATATTTGAGTTTTCTTATTTGAATATTTTATACATATTAAAATTCCAATAAATTAGAATTGTTTTTAATGACTGCATAAGAGCATACACCTCCATAATAAATTTGCAAGGTAAGGTGTAACCAAAAAATAATTATTATAGAAGCAATATTTTCTCTTCTCAATATATTACTCTGCAAAGATTGATGTACTGATTTTCAACATATATGTGGCTGGCTATTGAAAGGTTATTGCCAACTTCTGTCAGATTTACAGGGCAATAAGCCAGATGAAGTTGACAATAAATATGTAACATGAACACCAAAGCTAATTAAAGTACTCACACTTCACATAACCTGAAAATATATAAGAAATGAAATGGCTGAATTATTTCGATAAAGATTGTAACAAACAAAGTTGGAAAGGTGGTGCAGTTGCTTTATTCATTGAATTTGTTAGGTCTGTTTGTTCACCCTGTGTCTGCATATTTTATTTCTTTTTTTCCTTTCCACATCCCCAAAGGAGTTTTGGGTTAATCTGTGCTTCTAAACTAGCCCTATTTGAAAGTGTTTCTGTGTGTGTGGGTGTGTGTGTGTGAGGGACTGGCACCAAGTCCAGGGTTGGTTGCTGCTACTGTATGTGTCTCATACTGTCAACTGCAAACTTTGATTGCCCCACAGCTCTGTACTGTAAATGTTAATTTTATGTAATACAGAAGAATTTTGCAATAAATGATGTGCAAGATTATGTAGCAAAAGGTATGTCAAAAGAACTAGAATGTAAACATTTGCTCAGTGAGTTGCAATGTCTCAGCTGAATTTCTCTTTAAATTGCTAAGTAAATGAACCTCTGATGCAAATCACCAAAAGGATAAATGGTCTAATTATTTTTTTTACTACTATTTAATTGAAGTAATGTTAATTAGCTTTTATGTAATTAGACAAAATTTGCTTTCACCTACTGTTGCATACTACCGTTGATTCATCACTGAAATATGCAGTAAGTAGAACGGATGAGCTCCATTTGTGTTTCACAGGTAGAACACTGATATCATCAATCTGTAGTGAGATGCCGTCTGCACTGAAGAGCTTTTGTGTGTGAATGTGAAGACAAATAAGAAGACAGCAAAAATTAACCTGGAGTGGGAAAGTGGTTTGAAAATTAACCAAACATACAGGAAATATAATTAGCTAAAAAACTAAGTATTTGAGAAATTTCAAGATTAACTTTATTTATTTTGTTGAAGAATAATAACACGTTTATTTATATAGTGACTTTCACATGCTTAAGGAGCATGGAAACAAAACAGTTACTTCTATTTAAGTAAAATCATAATACCCTCTTGTCTGCTGAATTGTTTGGCTTTGTTTATTATTATTTGTCCGTTTTTCACACTAAGGTCATCATTTTTAGTCCTTAGATAGCATTTTGTCTGCTTATTTGCTTTTCATTTTTGCAAATAAATCACTGAACCGATTTTCACAAAATTTTGCTTGAAGTTTTCCATTGGTCCAACTTAAAATAAAGGCTATATCACGTTTCAAAAATTTCATTTGGGGGGATGCAACCCAAAAACTCTGCATTATTTCAAAACATCTTTAGAATCTCAAGGAAACTTAGCATGCATAATAAACCGAACATAATAAGTCGACTGAACCGACTTGCAATCCAGGATAGATGGTGTTTCCATAATTTCAAAGGGAAGAGTGGTTGAAATGGGGGTTATCCCTCCAATACAGCTACTGTATGTTTCCTGCATACTTAAAATTTAGACTTTTATGGCCTTTTAAAAGTTCAGTTAAGAAAAAGGTTTATAACATTTGGTGGGGAGCAAAACCAAAACTGCATTATATTGCCAAACGACAATATTGTTTAAGTTTGGCCCTACATACACTTGCTACATTCCATGTCAGTGATTCAAAGGCAATGATGGCTGTGTGGTGTGATGGGTGGGGCAACATACAACTCATGCATCACTCAGAAACAGCTATGTCTACTGTTAAAATATTTTGTATCTATATTATTGTTCATGCATTTTAAAATCTAGACTTGGAGTTTAACAAATTTGATTGGAATATTGTAATGGAAGGGTCAGCACCACAAAAACCATGCATTGCTCCAAAACAGCTTAAAAGATTTTCACCCATTAAACAAATATACCCAGGCTAGTTTTAAATAAACAAACTGAAATTAAACTTTGACAGCATAAAAATAGGCCTGTCTTGGCCTATGGCAAATTACCAAAAGAGAAATTAAATCCAGGCAGAAAAAAGCAAGATTCTTGTCATGTTTAATGTGATCTGACAGCAGCACCAACCCATTCCCACCGATAACCTCGCTGTTGTTGCAGATGTGACATTCATATCTTTGTGTGACAGCAGATATGAACAGACATCAAAGTACATTTGATGGCAGTGAGGAGCTCTGGAACAGATTCTTGTAACTGCTGTCAAGTATACCCTTCCACTCCACAGTAATGTAAAATAATTTGGCATTGTTTCTATTAATCAAGGCATCCACATCTTTAAAATGTACTGTAATTTTATATGCTGGTTTTATTGTATATTTTTATTCCAGTTCTATTTCATGTTGAAAAATACAGGATGTTCCATTTATTCAAAGGAAAGATAGCTCCAATGTGCCTCATTGTTTAATGTATTCTTAATATACTGTAATATGAGTGATAATAACTTTATAGTGCCTTCTTCTTCTTTTGGCTGCTCCTGTTAGGGGTTGCCACAGCGGATCATCTTCTTCCATATCTTCCTGTCTTCTGCATCTTGCTCTGTTACACCCGTCACCTGCATGTCCTCTCTCACCACATCCATAAACCTTCTCTTAGGACTTCCTCTTTTCCTCTTGCCTGGCAGCCCTATCGTTAACATCCTTTCCCCAATATACCCAGCATCTCTCCTCTGCACATGTCCAAACCAACGCAATCTCACCTCTCTGACTTTGTCTCCCAACCTTCCCACCTGAGCTGACCCCTCTAATGTACTCATTTCTAATCCTGTCCATCCTTGTCACACCCAATGCAAATCTTAACATCTTTAACTCTGCCACCTCCGGCTCTGTCTCCTGCTTTCTGGTCAGCGCCACCGTCTCCAAACAATATAACATAGCTGGTCTCACTACTGTCCTGTAGACCTTCCCTTTCACTGTTGCTGATACCTGTCTGTCACAAATCACTCCTGACACTCTTCTCCACCCATTCCACCCTGCCTGCACTCTTTTTTTCACCTCTCTTCCACAATCCCCATTACTCTGTACTGTTGATCCCAAGTATTTAAACTCATCCATCTTTGCCAACTCTACTCCCTGCATCCTCACCATTCCTCTACCCTCCCACTCATTCACACACGTATTCTGTCTTGTTCTTACTGACCTTCATTCATCTCCCCTCTCCAGGGTCTCCTGAACCTGCTCCCTACTATCACTACAGATCACAATGTCATCAGCAAACATCATAGTCCATGGGGACTCCTGTCTAATCTCATCTGTCAACCTGTCCATCACCATTGCAAATAAGAAATGGCTCAGAGCCGATCCCTGATGTAATCCCACCACCACCTTGAATGCATCCGTCACTCCTACCGCAGACCTCACCACTGTCACACTTCCCTTGTACATATCCTGTACAACTCTTCCAGACTTCTCTGCCACTCCCGACTTCCTCATACAATACCACAACTCCTCTCGAGGTACCCTGTCATATGCTTTCTCCAAGTCCACAGTGCAACTCCTTCTGGGCTTCTCTATACTTCTTCATCAACATCCTCAGAGCAAACATTGCATCTGTTGTGCTCTTTCCTGGCATAAAACCATACTGCTGCTCACTAATCATCACCTCCTTTCTTAACCTAGGATTCCACTACTCTTTCCCATAACTTCATGCTGTGGCTCATCAGTTTTCTCCCCCTGTAGTTACTACAGTTCTGCACATCTCTCTTATTCATAAATAACACCACCTGTACACTTTTTCTCCACTCCTCAGGCATCCTCTCACTTTCCAAGATTCCATTAAACAATTTGGTGAAAAACTCCACTGTCATCTCTCCTAAACACCTCCATGCTTCCACAGGTATGTCATCTTGACCAACAGCTTTTCCATTCTTCATCCTTTTCAAAGCTGTCCTTATTTCCTCTTTGCTAATTCGTTGCACTTCCTGATTCACTATTTCCACCTCATCTAACCTTCTCTCTCTCTCATTCTTTTCATTCAAGTACTCTTTCCATTTGCTACACACCCTCCTTACATGTACGTTTCCATCTTTATCTTTTATCACCATAACCTGCTGCACATCTTTCCCAGCTCAGTCCCTCTGTCTAGCCAATCGGTACAGGTCATTTTCTGCCTCTTTAGTGTCCAGTCTCTCATACAACTCATCATACGCCTTTTCTTTAGCCTTCGCCACCTCTCTCTTCACCTTGCACCTTATCTCCTTGTACTCTTGTCTACTTTCTGTATCTCTCTGACTGTCCCATTTCTTCTTTGCCATCCACTTCCTCTGTATAATCTCCTGTACTTCCTCATTCCATCACCAGGTTTCCTTTTCCTCCTTCCTCTGTCCAGATGTCACGCCAAGCACCCTTCTTGCTGTCACCCTTACTACTTCTGCTGTAGTTGCCCAGCTGTCTGGCAACTCTTCACTGCCACCCAATACCTGTCTCACTTCCTCCCTAAACTCAGTCTTGCAATCTTCCTTTTTCAACTTCCACCATTTGATCCTTTGCTCTATCCTCACTCTCCTCCTCTTCTTCTTGATCTCCAACGTCTTCCTACAAACCACCATCCTATGCTGCCTAACTACACTTTCCCCTGCCACCACGTTGCAGTCTTTAATCTCCTTCAGATTGACTCTTTTGTATTGGATACAATCTACCTGTGTGCATCTTCCACCACTCTTGTATGTCACTCTATGTTCCTCCCTCTTCTTAAAATATGTATTCACCACAGCCATCCCCATCCTTTTTGCAAAATCCACTATCCTATGACCTTCTTCATTCCTCTCCTTGTCACCATTCCTACCCATCACCTCCTCATCTCCTTTATTTCGTTCACCAACATGTCCATTGAAATCCGCTCCAATCACCACTTTCTGTTCCTTGGGTCCACTATCCATCACCTCATCCAACTCACTCCAGAAATCTTCTTTCTCATCCATCGAACACCCAACTTGCAGGGCATATGTACTAACAACATTCATCATCACACCTTCAGTTTCCAGCTTCATAATCATTACTCTGTCTGACACTCTTTTCACCTCCAAAACACTCTTGACATACTGTTCCTTTAGAATAACCCCTACTCTATTTCTCCTCCCATGCACACCATGATAGAACAATTTGAATCCACCTCCTATCCACCTGGCCTTACTCCCCTTCCATTTAGTCTCTTGCACGCACAATATATCAACATTCCTTCTCTCCATCATATCGGCTAACTCTCTCCCCTTACCAGTCATAGTGCCAACATTCAAATTTCCTACCCTCACTTCCACTCTCTTTACCCTTTTCCTGTCCTTCTGCTTCCAGACACATCTCCCCCCTCCTCCTCTCCTTCTTTGGTCAACAGTAGCCCAATTTCCGTCAGCATCCTGTTGGCTTACAGTATTGGTGGTGGCTGTTGTTAGCCCGGGCCTCGACCAATCTGGTATGGAAATTTGTATCATTGTCTGCATATTGATCTGGCAAAATTTTACACCAGATGCCCTTCCTGACGTAACCCTCCCCATTTATCCGGACTTGGGACCGGCACAAAGAAACACACTGGTTTGTGCATCCCCTGTGGATAGGTTAATAACTTTATTGTGTAATATAGTTTAATACAAAACAGTCCTACTTGAGTCTTCCACCCAGTAAAATCAACAGCATCAAGGTAACTGTTATAGTGCCAAAGTAACCTTTAAAAGTGTACAAATGGAAGATGCAGACCGACACTTAAAGTGTTAATGTAATACTGGCAATTTAGTTGAGCTGTAGCATCTTACTTAGAGTATTTGAATCATGAAAAATAAGACAAATTTCAACTGTGAGCTGCCTGTGTATTTTCTGAATTGTACATGTAAATATATAAATAATATCTGAAGAAGCAACAAGATGTAGTGTTTGCTGATCTCTGACAATTGATTTTTAGCTGTCAAACAATGTTCAAAGAGCCAGGAAGATGTACTGTGCTGATTTCTTTCCTCGTTCAATTTCTGTAAGTTAAAACCAACAGCTTCTATTTGGTTCACATGTAATTTCATTGCATTTCAGCTTTGCTTGTACACATTCAACACTTAAGTCTGCTGACCTTCCTTCATCACCATTGCCTCATCGTGCTCCACATTTTTCAGTTTCATTTCGGGAAAGGCACCCAGTTTATTTTCTTTATCTTGTACTATAAATAGGGGTTGCCAACTATTAGATTTATAACAATGTAACTAAATGACACCCATTTTAAGAAATATAATTTATAGAAATACACATTGATTATAGAAATATGATAACCACTCATATTCTGGCTTTAAAAATGGGATGCAAGACAGACCAGATAGACAAACATAGTAAAGGCTTTTCTTGATTAATTTCCTTAATCTTCAGATAAGCAGCAAACTAAAAAGCATTATGTTCCTTTTGATTTCTGCTCCAATCCACTCAGCTTGCCCTACTGTCTTGTTGTTCCCCTTCTCTTTTTTTCCTTTAGCTCGCCTTGTTCCTTAGTGAATTCCCACCTTAGTTACTCTTTTTACATTTCATGTATTTATTTAGAAGATGTTTTTGTCCAAAGTGACTTACAGATGAGTGCAATATAATCAACACCAGTTACGGTCTGTTTTGAAACAAGTGTTACAAGACTAGGTTACAAATTTGACCAAAACAAGTGAAAAAAGCACTAGAGATTGTAGGTAAGCAATGATTAAACCGATTCATGCAAAGGTCTCTTGATTGGCAGTACAAACGACCTGAAGTGATGAGATGCTGATGTTAAGGAAGAGCATGGTAGCTCTCTATTCAAGGTCTTGCACTTGAAGATACACTCTTTTCTCAGTAAGCTTTCCATCATTTCTTTTAGATATAGATTATTCATTACAAGACCAAACATTATTTCTTAATTTTGTAAGAATGTTTTATGTTTTATTCTTTGAAGAGTTTTCGTTCAATAGCTTTACTTTTTGCTTTTTTACTGGGAGTCCATTAACAGGTCAACAAATAATAATGAAAGCTGTTATCTAAGGTGCAGTGACATCAGTTGGCTTATTTTTTTTTCTTTTATATTAATTTCATGATCAGGTTTAAATTTCTGGTAAATTCACGTAAATTTATCCTTCAGTTGTTTCCTGATACTTATGTATGCCTTTACTAGGAAATAGCCAGCTCTGTACATGATACTGGAGCATCACAGTACACACACATGCACACATACACACACTGGGTCAATTTAGACTTGACAGCTGACCAAACATGAACATTTCTGAGATGTAGTATGAGACCCAAGATCTCGCAAAATCCCTCTGTGAGAAAATTGTGCAAATGCCAAAATTACAATGACTGGGCTGAAGTTTGAACTTAGTTTCCTAGAGCAAAACTATACAATGAAAACCTTTCAATAAAAGTCTATATTGTTTATTTTATTCAAATCCATTACATATTATTAACTAACTAAACCATTGCATACTTGAAAAACATAAAATCATTTGTGTGATTTCTATTTATTTTATAGATAGAGTGCTGTACCTGGTATAAGAATAGTAACAACCCCTGAAAAGAAAGGAAAGCAACAAACACTTTAACAGTAAATTTTCTTGAGAGACCAGATACAATATTTTTATTGTAGACATATTTGCGAGTGACACAGCAGCTCCTGTTAAAACTGAAGGTGCCTGGTGTTCAGAGTGGCTCCATTTTCTGAAGCTGAGCAGCAGACAAGTTTGAAGATAGAAAGAAGGAGATCAAGGGAGGAATGGAAAGAATGATCCAGAAGAAGGATCCTTCTGGAAAATGGGGAAATTATTTCGAATGACCTGTGGGTAGAGTGTTAAAATGTAAAGGGAGAACCAGTGGGATCCAGTTTTCGTTATTGGCACTACTCTTACTCTTAGGTTGGATGTTCAATTGAGCTGACAACATACAATGGGTATCCTCTATTGATGAAGAACCTTCTTATTCTGAGTGCTTTATTATATAATTCTGTTTCATCTCTGCAGAGATGGTGGACTCTGAGGAACTGTAAAGAATGAGAAGTGGTTTTAGTGTGCCTGAGAATAGAAAAAGCTGTAGAGGAGAGTCAGTTGGCTTTTCATGAGGTTTTAAGTCCTCAAAAGCTGATAGAACAAGGGATGTCAAGGAATGGTAGACTCGCGGTAGGCAACTTCACTGTAAACCTAACAGATGGATAGAAGGTGATAAATTTAATAATTCCTGCATCTGGCCTCTGGAGCAACAGGCACTTCTAACACAATCATCAATAAATCTTTTGTAAAAGTCAAGATATAAAAGTTTTTCTTCTTAGCATTGGAACAGCCTTTACTTTTTCTTTATTAATTATTAGTATCATTTTTTCCAGTATTTTTCCAGTTTTAGCCAAAATTACTTCTAGACCACAACCAAAGAGAGGTTAGTCTGCAATCATGGTTGACCTGGGATCTAGTTATTGGCCTCTGATCAAAGTTGCATCAGAGTATCATTAAACACAATTTAAAAATGGAAAAAAACTCTGAGAAGAACCACATTTATTTATCATTTTCAAGCTCTAAAACCCAGCAATCAGGACAGACAGGTACAGTCTGAGTTCTGGTAAACAACTTCTTTCAGCTGATTTCATATGATTGGTTTTATTCTGCTATTAAATGTTGAAATCTGCAGTATATTGTTAACTCCCTGTGACACACAGGAAAAATGCATTTGCAGAAAGATTCAGTACTTAATATAAAAGGTGAACTGTATAAGTGTCATTTGCGTATTTGGACTAAGTATTATCATATTCTATTCTGAACATAATTAAAATAACCAGTCAGGCTTGTGCTGCATTTAAGACATTGTGCATTTATTATTATTTTGAAAAACAGAAAAAAACATTAATTTAAAAGGAAGACTTGCTGTTGCAGTACCTTTTAAAAAATTATACATAAAGTGTGTGGTTGCCCTATAAATACAACTGAAAGCTTTTAAGTTGTGTTGGCTCAAAGAAATCAATGTACACAGCCTTAATTGTTCCATTAAAAAAGGGAAAAAAATACACAAGACCATGGAACACACTGGCTATATGAACGTAACACAAGATTTTCTAAACACTGAACAAAACCAAAGTGATCACAAATATCACAAATGACAGGTTTATAACACATAGCTGTGTTTAAAGAACAAACAAAAGAAAAATATAAAGAATCAAGAAACAGCCAGGTAAAAATCTTGCTACCAGTCTGGGTCTGTCTTATTTCTGATTCACCTTTGCACCCCCAAAGCATGCCCTTCTCACCTCCGTATCTCGCATGAATCTGCAATATTTTGTCCAACTCAACCCTGACTGTATAGTCAATAGGTTCTTTGGACGAAGGCAGCTTTAAACCTGCTGCATGGTCACTTCTGTCCAAACCCTTTAAGGGTCTGGAAGGGCAACAATCTGGGTACAGGGTTATGTTGGAAGGGTGTCAGGTATAGTAGATCATCAACTGTTGCCACAGGGATCTCCTGGAATAAGCTGGCAGTATGCGACATGTGACACCATTCAGTGCTCCCTTATAAAGATCAGCACGTTCCATTCTGAAATATCCAATATTAGGATTCCTGTGTTAATGGCTGTTGTGTTATTATGCTTTGTTTATTCCTGGTAACAAAATAATATTTTTTTGGTTAAAAGACTTGATGACTGGTCTGCTGTCTTTTTTGATTTCGACTCTTGTCCGTTTTCTCAACCACATCTATCTCTCAATCCTTTTTTCATTAAAATCTTTATTGTCTCATCTTGAGTGAGTTCAGAAATGGGGCAATGCCCAATTTGTTTAAAATTAACAGAGTATATTGAGCCCTAGCAGGCTTTGTTTCAGCATTGCAGTTTACTCTCACTCTGCCAGTAGGGGTCTCTTTCTGTCTCTCTTACAGATGTTTCCTGAGAAACCTTCCTCTATTTCTTACCTCTAGTAAGATGTTGCTTGTCTGGCATTTCTTCAGAATTACTTAAGCTTAGTACTCACTAATATGGAAACATTTGAAAATGCTGTTAAATTTTAAATGTTTTCCTTCTACACTAGCATTTTTGATAACTTTCTAAAAATGTATCATCCTCACTGAAATAGCAAAACATATAGTTCTTCCTTATTGAAAATGCTGGAAGAATGAGATTAAAAGAAAACTGAGTTCTTTGTGTGGACAGAAAATGAAGTTGAACTGCTTTTAAAGAATTTACATGAGTATATGTTTGCCAAAGCCTTGGAAAATATACACTCAGTGTCCTGGCGAAATAAATGCAGAAACAATATTTGAGTGTTTCACTCATTACCTGTCAACTGATGCAGATAAATTAGAAAAGGACAATCCTTGCAATAAAGAAGGGACAAAGCTGAAGTCAGTGCCTAGTCATATGACACTTATTTTTGAAAAGTTCCCTTTTCCATGTCCAGAAAGTTATTCAGGACCCAGCATTTTCCAGTTAACACACTCTAGAGAGAGTTTTTAAAATTACACATTTTTGGTGGTTGAAAATGCTGTTTCAGAGTGGATGGAATGTGTTTTACAATGCATCTGTGTTACTGCGGACTAGATGTTAATTACAACATTGAATTGCTCAGTTACTTTGCAAAAATGTCAAAGCTGAAGTATCAACATATATAATTTGCTTTGTTGTATCTGTGTGATTATCTCTTAACATTAAACATATTTATTATTACAGACAGTAGATGTCACTAAGGGATGGAAATGAGTAGATGTTCATATAGATAATAACATGAAAAATTCAAAATTATAATAATAACATCACTGGAATACCTTATTGTACCAGGGAAATCTGACAATCTGAGTAAAGAAGGACATCATGGGCCATGATCTTGGTATTTTAAAGCTCAGATAATAAGGGCAGTGTGCCTGCTAAGACAAACAAATGAAGCAGTAGAAAAATCAACAGAAGTTTTCAGAACATTTTCAGAATGTTTAAAAAAAACAGGGTACTTCACCAGTCTCAGCTCACTAGTCATAAAAATGTATTTAAAATTAAAAACCAAGAAAAGAACCTGTATACAAATACAGCTGCATTTTGTTTTGTTTCATCATGAATATTTTCGCAATTAATGAAATAATTACTAGAGGTTAAATTATAGTTGAATCTTTTAACATACAAGATGGAAAAAGTATGGTACTTATACTGGATTTTCTATTTAATCTTTTGTGAACATTTAGGCTTAACTGAACCTTTTTTAAATAAAATGTATGATCCATTGCAATTAAAACGAAGCATTGACTTTTATAAGATTAGATGTGTTATTAATGAAAATTTAATTCATGAGTTATGAACCTGTTTATTCCTAATGTTTCAAAGTACTAGTATAAAAATTATCTTTGTCTTCAAGCAAACAGCAGATGGCAGCATTGCATGTGCATTTTTTTTTAGTTTTATTGTTTTTTGGTAATACAAGTTTCTGTGAAGAGTTTTTCTATGTATTGTGGAAGCTGGCCTGGACACAGACAGACGGACATCGTTGGCTCCACCACACACTGTTTATTTACACAACTATTTACAAAGTTCTCGTGCACAACAAACCCCAGTGCCTCCAGCACCGATCCCCCTCAATCCAGGCCTCACAGTCCTTCGTGCCTTCCTGGCCGCCTCCAGTCCTCTCTCTCCAGCTCCGTCTCTCTTCCACCCGACTTCCGCTCTCGACTGAAGGGAGGCGGCCCCTTAAATAGGAACCCGGATGGGCTCCAGCTGCTTCCCAGCATTCCTCCGCAGACACGCCCCCGTGTGGCGGAAGTGCCGGTTGCGTACCCGGAAGCCCTCCGGGTGTCCCCTGTCTTCTTCCCCCCAGCACTTCCTGGTGTGGCGGAAGTGCTGGGCTCCAGGTTTTTTCAGGCACTGGGGCACCGCCTGGCCGTGGCCATGGGCCCCTACAGGGCTGGGCTTCCAAGCCCCCTACCCGTGGCCCCCAATACAACCAGGGCGGTCGCCCCCTCGCGGTCTGGGGGAGGTACAAGCCCTCCTCCGGTCCTCCTGGGCGTCCCGGCCGGGATGCCACAGTATTATTCTTTAAAGTGTACCCTGTATATATATATATATATATATATATATTGTGACC
Source organism: Polypterus bichir lapradei (assembly GCA_026402145.1). Classification (NCBI taxonomy): domain Eukaryota; kingdom Metazoa; phylum Chordata; class Cladistia; order Polypteriformes; family Polypteridae; genus Polypterus; species Polypterus bichir. The sequence goes on along the minus strand of JANRMT010062792.1, from coordinate 6,250,661 downwards.
CCAGCACCCTCCAACTGTGTTCAAAAAAATTAAAGGAACACTTTGTGAACACATCAAATCTCAATGGGAAAAAATCCTGCTGGATATCTATACTGATTTGGACTGGGTAATGTGTTAGGAACGAAAGGATGCCACATCATTTGACGGAAATGAAAATTAACCTACAGAGGGCTGAATTCAAAGACACTCCGAAAATCAAAGTGAAAAAATGATGCGGCAGGCTTGTCCATTTTGCCAAAATGTCATTGCAGAATTCAAAATCGTTCTCAGTAGTTTGTATGGCCCGAATGTGCTTGTATGCATGCCTGACAACGTCGCTGCATGCTCCTAATAAGAGAACAGATGGTGTCCATGGGGATATCCTTCAAACTCTGGACCAGGGCATCACTGAGATCCTGGACAGTCTGAGGTGCAACCTGCAGATGGACCGAGACATAATGTCTCAGAGGTGTTCAATTGGATTTAGGTCAGGCGAGCATGGAGGCCAGTCAATGGTATCAATTCCTTCATCCACCAGGAACTGCCTGCATACTCTCGCCACATAAGGTGAGGCATTGTCGTGCACCAGGAAGAACCCGACCCACTGCACTAGTATAGGGTCTGACAATGGATCCAAGGATTTCATCCCAATACCTAATGGCAGTCAAGGTGCCATTGTCTAGCCTGTAGAGGTCTGTGCGTCCCTCCATGGATATGCCTCCCTAGACCATCACTGACCCACCATCAAACTGGTCATGCTGAATGATGTTACAGGCAGCATAACATTCTCCGCGGCTTCTCCAGACCCTTACACGTCTGTCACATGTGCTCAGGGTGAACCTGCTCTCATCTGTGAAAAGCACAGGGTGCCAGTGGTGGACCTGTCAATTCTGATATTCAATGGCTAATGCCAATCGAGCTTCATGGTGCCGGCAGTGAGCACAGGGCCCACTAGTGGACACCGGGCCCTCTGGCCACCCTCATAAAGTCTGTTTCTGATTGTTTGGTCAGAGACATTCACACCAGTGGCCTGCCTGCTGGAGGTCATTTTGTAGGGCTCTGGCTCTGCTCATCCTGTTCCTCCTTGCCCAAAGGAGCAGATACTGGTCCTGCTGATGGGTTTAGGACCTTCTACAGACCTGTCCAGCTCTCCTGGAGTAAGTGCCAGTTTCCTGGAATCTCGTCCATGCCCTTGAGACTGTGCTGGGTGACACTGTAAACCTTCTGACAAAGGCACGTATCGATGTGCCATCCTGGAGAAGTTGGACCACCTGTGCAACTTCTGTAGGATCCAGGTATCGCCTTATTGCACCAGTAGTGACACTGACCATAGCCAAATGAAAAAGTAGTGAAAAAACAGTCAGAAGAGATGAGGAGGGAAATAATGTCAGTGGCCTCCACCTGTTAAACTATTCCTGTTTTGAGGGTTGTGCATCTGTTGTTAATTTCATTAACACCAAAGCAGCTGAAACTGATTAACAACTCCCTTTGCTACTTAACTGACCAGATCAATATCCCTGAAGTTGCACTGATTTGATGCTATACTCTGATTGAAAAGTGTTAATATTTTTGAGCAGTATATATATATATATATATATATATATATATTCTGGTGGTTGGCTGGGGGTTGTGCCCAGTCACCATGCCTCGATGGACCAGGAGAGGGACTGAGCCTTCCCAGGACCACGAGAGGGCAGCTGCCCTGCCAGGTTTGGGGGCCACGGGGTTCTAGCATAGAAGCACAACCCTATCAGGGCCCGTGGCCACCACATGGGGGCGCCCGGATGATTGTGTGGCCTCGGACATCAGTACTTCTGCCACACTCAGAGGTGCTGGCGGAAGGAATACCGAGGACACCCGGAGGGCTTCCAGGTGCTCAGGCGGCACTTCCACCACACCAGGAAGTGCCGCAGGAAGTCAATCAGGGAGCACCTGGAGCACGTCCGGGTGGTCATAAAAGGGGCTGCCTCCCTCCAGCCAGGAGCTGCAGTTGGGAGGAAGAAGACAGAGCTCGGTGGAGAGGAGTGGAGGCGGTGAAGGACCGAACAGGGCCCTTGACGAGGGTGTGTGGTGCAGGGGCACCGTGTGCTGTGTGGACATTGTAAATAGTTGCGTGAATAAACGTGTGCTTTTGTAGACATTCAGGTGTCTGTCTGTCTGTGTCCGGGTGTCTGGCTTCCACAATATATATATATATATATACAAACCGGATTCCAAAAAAGTTGGGACACTATACAAATCGTGAATAAAAACTGAATGCAATGATGTGGAGGTGCCAACTTCTAATATTTTATTCAGAATAGAACATAAATCACGGAACAAAAGTTTAAACTGAGAAAATGTATCATTTTAAGGGAAAAATATGTTGATTCAGAATTTCATGGTGTCAACAAATCCCAAAAAAGTTGGGACAAGGCCATTTTCACCACTGTGTGGCATCTCCCCTTCTTACAACACTCAACAGACATCTGGGGACCGAGGAGACCAGTTTCTCAAATTTAGAAATAGGAATGCTCTCCCATTCTTGTCTAATACAGGCCTCTAACTGTTCAATCGTCTTGGGCCTTCTTTGTCGCACCTTCCTCTTTATGATACGCCAAATGTTCTCTATAGGTGAAAGATCTGGACTGCAGACTGGCCATTTCAGTACCCAGATCCTTCTCCTACGCAGCCATGATGTTGTGATTGATGCAGAATGTGGTCTGGCATTATCTTGTTGAAAAATGCAGGGTCTTCCCTGAAAGAGATGACGTCTGCATGGGAGCATATGTTGTTCTAGAACCTGAATATATTTTTCTGCATTGATGGTGCCTTTCCAGACATGCAAGCTGCCCATGCCACACGCACTCATGCAACCCCATATCATCAGAGATACAGGCTTCTGAACTGAGCGTTGATAACAACTTGGGTTGTCCTTGTCCTCTTTGGTCCGGATGACATGGCGTCCCAGATTTCCAAAAAGAACTTCGAATCGTGACTCGTCTGACCACAGAACAGTCTTCCATTTTGCCACACTCCATTTTAAATGATCCCTGGCCCAGTGACAACGCCTGAGCTTGTGGATCTTGCTTAGAAATGGCTTCTTCTTTGCACTGTAGAGTTTCAGCTGGCAACGGTGGATGGCACGGTGGATTGTGTTCACTGACAATGGTTTCTGGAAGTATTCCTGAGCCCATTCTGTGATTTCCTTTACAGTAGCAATCCTGTTTGGGGTGCAGTGTCGTTTAAGGGCCCGGAGATCACGGGCATCCAGTATGGTTTTACGGCCTTGACCCTTCCGCACAGAGATTGTTCCAGATTCTCTGAATCTTCGGATGATTTTATGCATAGTTGATGATGATAGATGCAAAGTCTTTGCAATTTTTCGCTGGGTAACACCTTTCTGATATTGCTCCACTATCTTTCTGCGCAACATTGTGGGAATTGGTGATCCTTTACCCATCTTGGCTTCTGAGAGACACTGCCACTCTGAGAAGCTCTTTTTATACCCAATCATGTTGCCAATTGACCTAATTAGTGTTTATTGGTCTTCCAGCTCTTCGTTATGCTCAAATTTACTTTTTCCAGCCTCTTATTGCTACTTGTCCCAACTTTTTTGGGTACCGTGAAATTTTGAATCAACATATTTTTCCTTTAAAATGATACATTTACTCGGATTAAACGTTTGATCTGTCATCTACGTTCTATTACAAATAAAATATTGACATTTGCCATCTCCAAATCATTGCATTCAGTTTTTATTCACAATTTGTTTAGTGTCCCAACTTTTTTGGAATCCGGTTTGTATACATACTGTATGTATATGTATATGTATATATACTGTATATACAGTGAAATACGTTTAACGCGAAAACGCTTAAGACGAAATATCGGTTAACACGAAATAATACAACGGTCCCGACAAACTTCTCTCTTAACACGAAACGAAAATCGCTTAACACGAAAAGATTTCCCTTCTGGGAATGAACAAAATACGGAAAACACCAGCCGCGCAGGTGAGATTTAAGAGGGGTGTGAAATGAAAGAGAGGTGGTTTCACATGTTTCGTAGAAAGGAGGCTAACTTGGCTTTGAAATACCCTCGGAATAGCCTGTGACACGAGCCAATTTTGTTTATCTAAGCAACTTTCACCCTCCACCCCTACAAACGCCACACAAAAACATCTCATCTCTCATCAGTTGGCTTTGGAATTCGGTGACGAGTACATCACAGTGTGAGTGAAAATCAGTGAGTTTGGTTCGCGTTTTTTTTTCTATTTTAGAAGAATTTTTTACGAGCACAATGGCAAAGAGCTCAGGGGGAAAGCAAACTGCTATTTCGCTTAAAATGAAGATGGAGCTTCTTAAGGTTGTTGATCAAAAACAGAAGACGAAAACGGAAATCTGTAAAGATTTTGATATTGCTAACTCTACATTATCAACAATAATTAAAAAAAGAGAGCAAATTACGGAAATGTTTGAACAGAGTAAGTTTGAGCCAGAGCGAAAACAGATGAGATCGGCCAAGCACGAGGATTTAGAGACAGCTTTACTTGTTTGGTTCAAACAAGCAAGATCTCAGAATGCTCCCATATCAGGACCTTTAATGCTAGAAAGAAGCAATGAACTTGCTAAACAAATGGGTATTACATTTTCTGCAAATCCAGGATGGTTGGAACGTTTCAAGAAAAGAAATGGCATAGTACTAAAAAATGTCTGCAGTGAAGCTAATCAAGTTTTACCGACCATGACAGCAAATTGGTTTCAGTCTACGTTGCCTTCGATACTTGAAGAATATGAAGCGAAAGATGTCTTCAACGCAGACGAAACTAGGTTATTTTACCGCTGCTTACCCAATAAAACTTTATCGTTTAAGGGACAATCTTGTTCAGGGGGAAACTGTCTAAAGAACGGATTACGGTATTGGTAGGATGCAATTCGGATGGTTCTCAAAAACTACCCCTATTTGTTATTGGCAAAAGTTTAAAACCGCGGTGTTTTAAGAATGTAAGAACATTACCGGTCGAATATACAGCAAACAAAAAGGCATGGATGGTAGCTATGATGTTCACCGATTGGATCGTAAAGTTAGATGGGCGATTCTTACGAGAAAAGCGTAAGGTTGCAATGATAATTGTCCGGCTCACCCCAACGTTGTATTGAAAGCTATAAAGCTTATCTTTTTGCCTCCGAATACAACAAGTGTCTTGCAGCCTTGTGATCAAGGGATTATACAAAACATGAAATTTTTCTACCGGAAGCAACTGCTTCGAAAATATTTACTCGCAATCGAAGCAAATGAAGATTTCTCGATCAATTTATTAGATGCTCTTCATATATTGCACTCTGCATGGAATTCAGTGACTCCAAGGACGATTGAAAATTGTTTTCGTCATGCAGGATTCTCAAAAGTATCAGATTCTTTGGCGCCTAAAGAAATGGAGAAGGAGGATATTGAAACTGAGCCTACACTTAATGAAATGTTTGAGAAAATTTCTGTATTATTGGACTGTCCTACTGTATCATCGGAAGAAATCGTTGCAGTAGATGATGATAATGTGTGTATAGCCCCAATTATGGCAGACAAAGACATTTTGGAGTTTGTTCAAAGCTCAAAAAATATCATTGATGCAGATTCTGTCGACGAAAATGAAATGAATAATGCAGCTCCTGTTCCCACGTCATCCGAAATGAGGAACATCATGAAAGTATGCTCAGTTATTTAGATGCACATTCCAATGATGAAATGAATAACAAAATGGATGACATCGAACAATTTGTTGACAATTTGATGCTAAAAAAGACAAAGCAAAGAAAAATATCATTATTTTCCAAAAACTCAATAAATGTTTTGTTTTTCAAAAAACTTGAAAATTTTGTATTAAATTTCATTAAGTTCTTGTGAATGTTTTTGTTTCATTGATTTTTATTAAATACATGCATATATACATATCTATGTAAATAAAATGTACTCTAATAAACTTAATTTTGTTGAATATACTGTATGTTTTTTTTTGTAATATCCTTTAACACGAAATTCTTTTAACATGAAAAAATATTTCAGTCCCCTCAGTTTCATGTTAAACGATTTTCACTATATATATATATATACTGTATATATATATATAAAATTTAAGCACACACAGGCACATACACATATATATATATTTATATATGTATATAAATTTATATACATTGTCACAAAAACAAGACATAGACAGATAAAGGTTTGGGGCAGCCACCCGTGTAATATGGTATCCTGGCTGCAAAAGTTGTTCTTATCAAAATAACCAGCACTGAAGTGCATACAACGGAGTCCAAAACGAGACTGAGGAAAAAGGGAAAAGGGGCAGGTTTTTAAAGGGGAAGACAGGAAGTGAGGTCATAAGGATCAAGCATGTGGTCTTCAACCATTGGATCACAGCCGGACGTGACATCAGAGGGGCTGGAGCTGGTGTGGTTAACCTCCATTGGCTTGGTCCCGGAAGTGATGTCAGGAGAGCCAGGTGGAATCCCCCGGGAATGGTCTACAGGCAAGGGAGAAAAAGAGTCAGTGTACTCTGCCACATCCCGGCATGCCTCCGAACTGCCTTCACTCAAGCCCTTTAGCTGCCCCCCATGCGCACGTGTGTGACAACATATACAGGGGTGGGCAAAACTATGTTTACAGTTGTTCGTTTGGAAAAAAGACATACAGGTTATGATTATTCCAATAGCTTTATTAACACAATAGATTTATTAACTTTGTTAACTCAAAAGAATGTCACAATGGTGGGAAAGGATGTCACTTCTGGCGTCAAGTGTCCGAAAGTGCGACCCACTACAGAAAAATTGGCAGGTGGGGAGTTCGACTGGGGCAGTACACCTGTCACACCGTAACGGGAGGCCAGAAACCTCCCATGGAGATGAAGGGCAAAAGCTCTCTTGATCTTGATTTTCAGTATGAGTATAAACAGTGAAACGATCCTTCTGCCTTTTTGGGTTTCAAGCTGGAGGTGGCTGAAAAGTTACTATAGGCATAACTGGCTTGTGGTGGCCAAGCGTTCATAGCAATATCTCTTTTTAATCTTTCGATCTCGGGTTTATCATTGTGAAGCAGAATTCACCAAGCATTGGATTGTTCACCCACTAATAGGAAACGTGAGCCTGGTTTAGACCAGGGGTCCCCAACTCCGGTCCTGGAGGGCACCAGTAGCTACATGTTTTCATACTAACCCTTTTCTTAAATAGTGACATGTTTTTGCTGCTAAATAACTTCTTTTGAATCCATTTTAATTGACTTGTTTTTTAAGATTTGTTTCCCTGAATTTCTTCATCGTTCATCTGAATTGCTTCATTTCTTTCCTTAAATGGCACCCAAACAGAAATGAAATGTGAAGCGAGTGAGCCAACAGAAGAGCAACTAAGTCAGGGCCTCAAACTCCAACCACTTTCACTCTAACCGGTTGCTTAATTAGGCGCTGATTCTTGTTGTTAATTAAACTCCCTCTTTAATTCCACGGCTTGTTGCTGTTTTCATTGTGCAGTAGCAGACAATTCATAAAATGTTGATTTTCTCTTTTCTAAGAGCACTGTTAAAATGTTTTGGGGCAGATCAACATTCCTGAGACCTTCACCTTTGTTTATTTTCAGGTATTGTATGATCAACACCATTTGCTGCTCATGTTTGGTTCATTTTGTATCTTATCATTGTTTGGCTGCTAATTAAGGAAAAAGAAACAATTAAGTGGTCTGAGTCTTCAAGAGCAAGTCAAATGAAATTAATTCAAAAGAAGTTCATTAGGAGCAAAAACAGGTCACTAATTAAGAAAAGGGTTAGAATGAAAGCAGGACCGGAGTTGGGGACCCCTGGTTTAGACTATCGTGAGACAGGTTACTGATGACCATGTTGTCACAATTGCAATCCCACTCAGTACAAGAGAAACCACAATGTTCAAGCATTTGGTGTATGTGCTTGGCTGAGGAGCCAATGGTGCAAAGCAAACCATCTGTGGGATTATGATTGAATGCCTCTAAGTCAGAATCCCTCCTAAACATGATGATACCCTAGTGCTGTGGAGCCTTGGTAGGCCAGGAATAGCCGGTGGCCACCCTCCTCCAGTGGAGGGCAGACTGATGTGGAGGTCCATTCGAGACCATTGCGGAGAGTAGCCCGGATGAGTAGCCGCTCACTCTTCCTCTTTTGCACAACATGTTTGTGTGCTAAATCATTCGTAGACTAACTGATTCTGGATCAGGGTGTCATAAATAGCAGAGCAGCTCACTTGCTGCAATGTATTGAAAGTCAGCCCTCGAGCCAAGCTTTTGTTCCCCTTCCCCCTTCCTCAAACCCCTATGCCTGTCCAGGCTCCCTAACCCCAAAAGTCCTCCCCTCTCCATTTCTATCTTCTCTCACATGTCTCAAAGGGATACATGATCAGATGTCAATTTGCCACTGGCCTGGGGCTGTAAGTATCCTGAACTTTGATTTAAAGGTGGTGGTGGGGGGGCTTAATAGTGAAAAAGACAGAGGGTTATGTAACTTAAAAGTGGCAGGAGTGGTATGGGGCTCGAAGGAGTAGTAGAGGTCATGTAGCCAGGGTGGGAAAAGGGTTATGCCAGCTGGGAGTGACAGGGTCATGTAGTCGTGGTGAGCAGAGGGTCATGTAGTTTGCAACAGGGGCTGGAAAAATTTCTAAGTAACTTTAGGAGCAGAGGGTCATGCAGGCTCGGAGGCAGAAGGTCATGTAGGATGCATGGCAGATGTAAACATATATTTGCCCACCTGTCCTGGTTACAAGACCCTCTTCCTCAGAGTTCACATTTACCTCTGCGGGGTGGGCAAAAGTAGGTTTACAGTTGTTCATATGGAAAAAGACATGCAGGTTATGATTATTCCAGCAAACTCACAACTGTAAACCTCCTTTTATGCAACCCTGCATAATAGTAAAGTCCTCTTGTGTTCTTACTAAAGCTTTGTCTCTGAATTAACTTTTCTTATTGTTATTTATTTGAATAACTGTTATTTTAAAATAACTTAACAAATACAGAAAGAAAGAAAAACTATTGAGAATATTCTTTGTTTAGGTCATTTGTTTAAGCATTTTACCTGTTTTGGAGTGGTCTTTTTGTTTTTTGATTTTTCTTTGATTTAAACCTTTTATTTTTTAAAAGTTTTTAATTTTTCCATTTTTATACCTGCATTAAATATTATTAATTTGACTTTTTCATATTCCTTTGAGAGTTTTCTGTTTGCTAAATATTTAATTCTTTGCTTTTAGTGTTTATTAATTGATATAACCATTCTGTGTTATTAAAGTAAAAACAAATACTATGCAAAGCCAAAAAGACTGTTATATATTTATGAATGGTAATACTAGAATTTAACGTCACTATTAATTCTTTATCATCCATACTCCATACATATACTGAAAAATTACTCAGGTCTTTAGATTTACAATTAGCTTTTAGATTACAATTAGATTATAATTAGCTTTTTTATACAGTAACTGTACTACAGACCATTTCAGTGTCTGACATTATTTAAGTTGCTATAAAGTTGATTTTTTTAATCAAAATCCCTACTTCTTTGCCCATATTCACTCAGTAAGAATGGAAAAATTGTCCAACCCAACCTCTTTTTTTTGTTTGAGTGGATCTCCTGCAAATATGCTACATCTGATTACTGGAAGAGGGGATGTGAAAGTGCTTTTTTTTGTAATTGAGACCTTTAACACTCCAGTTTACAATGATCAATGAATTATCATTACAGTGGAACCTCGGTTCACGAACGTCTCGGTACACGTACAACTAGGTTTACGACCAAAAAGTTCGCCAAACTTTTGCCTCAGTTCACAACCACACATTCGGTATACGAACAAGCCAGTTTCCCTTTCGGTTTGTGCGCGCTGATGATTTCCGCACGTGTTGCATTGTTCTCGCTCAGACGTGTGTGCTTGCACATGCGTGCATGATTTCCCTGTGAACTCTTTGTGCTCTATTTCATTTCCCTTCCGGTTCGTACGCGCCGATTACTGTATTTAAGCACGTGTTGAGCCGCTCCCTGCTCATGGTTCTCAGTCAGACGTGTGTGCTTTACCTGTGATCTCTTTGTGCTCTACAGCATTTCGTGTGCTTTTGCAGTTAACCATGGCTTCTAAGCAAGTGAAGAGTGGTGAGAAGAAAGTTTTGCAGAAAACTGAAATCGAAGTAAAGAAAGAAATTATTGAAGAGTATGAGCGTGGCGTTCGTGTTACTGATCTTGCAGATGAGTACAATAAGTCAAAACCTACGATTTCGACTATTCTAAAGCAGAAAAAATCCATTAAAGCAGCTGATTTTGTAAAAGGAGTTATAGCATTGACCAGGCAGAGGCTTCAAGTGCTGGAAGAGGTGGAAAAACTGTTTACCAGTTTACTCATTTACCAATTTAAGAACCCTCATGCTTTCAAGCAGCATAATGTAAACAAAGCCAGACTGCCAGTAATGTGGAGGTCAAACACGAAGGGTTGGGTCACAAGTACTTTGTTTTTGGAATGGCTGCATGAGGCTTTCGCTCCCACCAGCTTAACAGCTAAAAACACCAGAAACCCAAAAAATCACAAGAGAGAAAACACCTGAAGGAAAACATCCCTCCATTGCGGAGCCAGACTCTCCCTCAAAACTGTAACCTCCTCTCCACCCAGTTCCTCCTCACCTCATGCCAGAACTCGACTCATGCAAGGTTAGTTTTCTTGGTGGTTTATTGTTTTTGTATTATGGATTTTTCAAATGTTCATTTTTCGGTTCATAGCGTGAATTGTTGCAGTGTTACTTTTCACTTTTTTCAAATGTTCATTTTTTTCCCCCTGTGCTTAAAACTCATTAAAAAAAAGTGTTTACAGTGAGTGGTTAGTAGCGTGATTTGTTGCAATGTTACTTTTCTTGGTGGTTTATTAAATTACAGATTTTTCAAATGTTCCTTTTTTTCCCCTGTGCTTAAAACTCATTATAAAAAAGTGTTTATGCAGCGATCAGTTGCAAGGCTATAGTGCAAACTCCTGTAATGTTACTTTCTTGGTTGCTTGTGGTTGGTTTTTAAATAAAGTTCGGATTTTTTCAAATGTTCCTTTTTTCCCCCTGTGCTTAAAACTCATAAAAAAAAAGCGTTTATACAGCGATCGGCTTGCAAGGCTATAGCGCGAACTGCTGCAATGTTAGAGAGAGAGAGAGAGAGAGAGAGAGCACGGGCTCGCGGGCGAGAGAGAGAGAGAGGGCGGGCGAGCGAGCCTGCGGGATCACGTGCTGGAGAGAGAGAGAGAGAGAGAGAGTGTACATATAGAAAGGTTTAATAAACAATATGTCAACAGTCAAATGATGTGTGCCTTAAAGCCAACATACATGAACCCCTAATTTTTAATCATACAGTACAGTACATATGTATATACTGTATTTAAACAATATAACTGAAATCTAAATAATGTAATATCTTTTTTCATTGACACTGCTATATAAATGTTCTTCTGATAATAAATAACCAATGTTTGCTTTACAGTACAATACAATAACTGAATGTTCCCAGTTTTACTGTTTACACAGCTCAGGCATTTCAAATATATGTTACAACAGATTTGAAAACTTAAATCAATACTAACATAGCTTTACTCTAGTGTCAAGATAGTATTATATAGTGTCCCAACAGCTACTATTGTTTATAAAATAGCAAAATTAAGTATTTGTTACAATTCTCATAATTTTTTCTCCTATGTAAGGAACCTAATGCTAACCAAAACCAAACACTTTGTATAACTCAAAGATTATGTTTAAAATTTATTAGAGATTTTCTAAATATAAAAAAGCTCAATCTCCCAAAATTGGAAACTCGAGAATTGTAAATTTGAAAAAATCACAAAACTGATTTTGGAAAAGTTAAAAACAAATCCAAAATATTTCATAATGAAAATAACAAATAAACAATTAAACCAAAAAAAAAAAGCAAAAGTCCTGAATAAACCATCCAAAATTCTAGAGCTTTAATCAAAAAAGGCACTCCAAAAGCAAGAAGGATCAAAACAAGCTCAAATAAGAATGAGTGGAGAATAAAGGAAGCCAAAGAGTACAGCAAAAAATAAGCTAATGTCTTAGCAAGAAAACAAGGTAACCGGTGATCTTAAATAATGCTCATTGGGTAACACCTGAAGGCCCTAATTTAGTGACTGTAGAAAGTGGGACTACGGCAAATGTGCAAAAATCATAAAAAATGAATACAGAGGAGACATGCTATTGGTCCAAGAGATTACGATATGCTAACGCCCACCTGAGAGAGTAACCACAGAGCACGCTGCCTTTTTTTTTTTCTATGTATCGTGCCTACGTGACCACACGGTAATACCCAAACTATTCCGGAGCGACGTTTGGACCGTTTTGTATTTCACACCCTCATACACCTTTATTATAAGAGCATCCCTTATCTACGATGGACCATTTGATCAGAAGAAAATATGAAGCTTGTTTAAAATTACAAGTTGTTGAAGTGGTGAAAGAAATTGGTAACTGCGCTGCTGCAATAAAATTTGATGTGTCTGAGAAACTGATGTGAATTGGAGGAGACAAGAAGATGTAAAAAAAAATTATGTGTCGCAATTTTGAACGGCATATAAGTTGGGTTCTGATTTTATGATCAATTTTTCATGTTTCAAGACCCAACTTATATGTGAGTATATATGGTATTTAGTTTAATTGATTAACTGTTAAATTATTGGTATATTTAGAGGACAGAAATTTGAAAGATAGTGACTGAAAATGTTTTAGGAGGAGTGAAACAAAAGGTAGTCTTATTACTTTGTAGACTTTGAAAACTGAAAGCATTAGGATTCACCTTAAAACGCAAATATCTTAAACAAAAATTGTTAATGGAAAGGAAAAGAAGATGAGACATAGAAAGAGAGCTGAATAAAATGTAATCATATAACTGGCAGGGATCTTTAACCAGAAAGACAGAAAAACAATCATTGGAGCAAGAACAAAACTAAAAAAAGTCACCAAAAGTCAAAATCTGGGAAACAAAAAGGATGATTCTGTACTGACATCATAAAATACTGTCAAAAATTAATAGCTATAAGAAGAAAATAACAGAAAAAAGGCTTAAGGTATATATTAGATGTTACACACAATCAAGACAGTCTCTTTTTACTTTTGTTATTTGGAAAAGATTTAGTTGGGATTATGTTTGTAGTTAGGCCTTCTCTAGTCTCATTTTCAAATGAGGTAATCTAGACAGGGAGGAACTAAGCTGAACGTACTCAAAACACACATTAAAAAAGAGAATTTATCACCTTTTACTGTATTATAAATGCTGTAATTGATATTTAATATAGTACCAAAACCTGCACAAAGGATGCCCACAACCCATCTTCCTTTTCAAACTACTGTAACTGGTTTCCTTCTTTTGCAAACTGACCACCTGAAGTTGTCCACTAGGATGATTTTTTCATGATGCTGACTGGGAGGTGCATGTTTACTTAAACAAAAAATGTAAAATGATAAAAAGGTTTAATTTACTCAAAGACTGAAAAATAACATCCAAAGTAAAAGAAACTTATCAAAGTACAAAACTACTTTTTCTAAGCAGAGGGCTTAACCTTAATCATAGTCATAAAATACAATTGCAAAAGTCATTCACCAAGAAAATCCTATTTAATAACCAGAGCCAAAAGAAGATGAAAACCAAGTCATACAGACGAGCAAGATTCAATACTGAAAAATAGCATACTGATCTTTCTAAGAGGACATGTTCACTGATTGAATGTACAGTATATTTCAGACTAAACAGCTGATACTGTACTACTCCACAAATTCACTGCTTGCTTGATTTTAATGTGAGGATGTGGTGGAATTAGAAATAAAAATAAAAAGAATTAAATTTTTTTCAGACAAACTGACAATTTAAATTAAAGATTCAAAACAAAACTTTCTATATATAAAATTCTATAACTCTACTGCTTGCTACTTCAAGAATTATTGAAAGATCCAGAAAGTACTAACACATAACTCCAGTTCTTAAATCCTTACCAGTTCTTAAATCCTTACACTGCCTCCCAGTTAAGTTTAGAGAAGATTTCAAAATCCTACTTTTAACATACAAAGCCTTAAATTTCCAGGATCCTACTTACTTTTCTGAACTTATATTACTTACAAACCTGAGCACACACTAAGATCTCAAGAAGCCAGTTTGTTTACGAGTCCAAGGATTAATAAAATAACTTTTAGTTACAGGGCCCGGAAGCTGTGGAATGGTCTGCCTGCAACTATAGGAGATGCTCCTACAGTCTCAGCTTTTAAATTTAGGCTTGAAGACTCACAACTTCAGTTTAGCATACCCTAAAGCTGCTAATTAGCTGTGCATTTTGCATTTCTCTTATTAGTCATTAGTACCAAAGTATTAGTAATTCAGTATTTATAAACTGTTACTAACTCTCTTTCTTTTCTTTTTGGCACTGTTGTACTGCCAGGTTGTTTGCCTGTCAATGGAAAAGTCATCTCAGTCAAAAGAGCACTGGAATCACTGCGTATAGGAGTCCTTTTATTAGATTGACTGTCCCAGCACTGATTCAGCAGTAGAATGGCCAGTAGGGGGAGGCACCTAGCTGGCCGAGATCTCCAGAACTCTGACTGTACCTGGCTTGTCTGACTCCTTTTCTACAATCTGGCCGTAATTCTACAATTAGCTGATAGACAGATATTGTTGTGTTTCATTAAGGTTAATTCATTTCTACTTTGTTTTTGATGTATTTTATCAAATTTGTTTCTTTATATTTGATAGCGCTGTATAGTGAGTAGTATAATCTATTCTTACATTTTTGCTTTGAGAATTACTCTGAGCCTAGTGAGGAGCTCTGAACAAAGTATTTTGTACTACTGTATTGTATTTCTGAGGTGGCAATGACAGATTGGAAATACAGTTCAGTGAAGAGGATTACTTGTGTTCTCTTTTGCGTGTTGTATTTACGCCATTTTTTTGATGCACATTGCATGCCCAACCTACCTAGAAGGGGATCTCTCTCCAATATGCCCTTCTCTAAAAGTTTTTTTGGGTAGTTTTTTCTTGTCTTCTCAGAGTCAGGTCTGGGAGTGCTGTCAAAAAAAGCCCTTTTAAAGCCCAATGAGTCATTCATTGTGTGATATTGAGCTATAAATTATTGTTGTAAACTAAAAAATAAATTATAAGTGCAAATTATATTAACAAACAAAAAACATTTTTCAAATCTCAATACAGGCATTTATGACTGAACTACATGAAAAAATAAAATTCAGGATAAACAAAGTTGTTCTCTAATTGCATTTCTAAAATTTAAGGTGGAAATACACAGGTGCAGCATTAATCTGATGAAAAGAAGCTAAAAAAAGGTTTAAAAGTGTCTGTCAAGTTCAATGTCATTAGAATTAGAATTAGAATTCTGCTGTGATAACTAGCTCCTAATGAGCAGCACAGATTTCATAGTATTCCAATGGGCACAAATCAAAGGTAAAACGGAAAAACACTTTTGATATAATTCATTTTTGGAAGGTGCACACCTGCTTTTTTTCATCGTGATTGTCATTTATACTTTTACAATTTCACAATCATTTCCTTAATGTCACACCAGTGCCACTTTCTCAAGTTTTTTTTTCTAGTGTTTATGGCAGCATCCTTAATGTTATTGTTAAGGGTGTCCATTACTGGGTCATGTGATTGACAATGCTGCTACACACGTGATTGCACCATCATTATAAATGAAAAAGGTCAGTAGACCAAAAAAGAGGAAAAAATCATGGAAGATGAGGGAAGCATCAACAGGAAACCTATAACAAATGTATGGAAAGCTAATGCTTCAGGAAGAATTTGAGACAATCAGGTGGAATATATATAAGGCTGGTCAGGACCCTCCTAGGTTTAAAAGCAAAACCTTAAAAGCAGTCTTTCCTAGGATTGCAGCCATATGCTCAGACGTGGTTGAGGCTGCAATTATAGGTTTAAAAGTGGCCTCTTCAGGGATTGAAAACAAAGGTGCATGAAAATTCCCCCTGAAACAACTTTTCCTGAGGTTGCAGATAACCGCATGGCTGGACCACCTCTTTCATGGGATGTTTTGGCAACCTAGTACACCAGTGTAAACTCCTCCTGACGACTTATTCTTGAAGGAAGCATTCTGAATAGAGTTAGTTTAGTCTGAGTAGTGGAGACTGGTGACACCGACTGAGTGGCAAAGTCTGGAACCAGTAGCTAAAGCTGAGTGGCAAGGGCCTCAAGTATAAATTGTGCATACGCACAAAAATGTTGCATACTCCCATTTCCACACTCAAATCGCTTTGTATAAAACCTAAATTTGGCATAAAGCCACACACATTTCCACGCTAGCTCAAACCCTGGTGTACTCAAGTTCTCCACTTGGTTTTGCAAACTGGCAGCACCCAGCGTCAAAGCAGTGCTTTTGTTCCTGTGTTGCTTCTCTTTATATTTTAGATCCACATCCCTGACGCGGCTTTATCATATACACTGAAATTAACCGCATATTGTTTATTTGTTTAAGACAGCAGATTGTAATTAACCTGCAACAATATAATGGTCCACCGAATGGCCAAACTATTCCAAATACCATAGCTGCTTTAGTGTTGTTACTCTCACTGCACCTTCGTCTTCCTCTTTCAGCTGCTCCCATTATGGGTTGCCACAGCGGATGATTTTTTATCCATATTACTCTCACTGCACCACTCGGAGTATTTATATCACTGTATCTGAGTGTGGAATCACAGCTCTACAGCAGCTGATCAGAAAGAGAATTATTGGTATACAGCATCTAGCACATGCTGCCTCAGCCATGCTGCCTATTTGAACTGCTCTCATACGGCAAATGCTTCAGAGCCTTTCCTGTACTGACCTTGCGGTTCAGAAACAGTTTCATCTCAAGAACTATAAACGCAGTCAATCAGTCTATCAAGTGCTCCTTGTAGAACTGTTTGTACTTATAAGTTCAATTACATCACTGTAACCTTAATATTGCACAACCTGCGCCAATTTATAAAGCGCATATTTACATATGATAATGATATCATTTTTAAGATGAAATGCAGCAAAATATGTTTATTACATTATACAGATAAAATGTTAACAAAATTTAAATAATCTATATTGTTATTGATTAAACATGTGAGGACACAGTATTGCAGCGCTAGCAAGGAGCTGGCGCCCCATTCAGGGATTGTTCCTGCCTCATGCTGTATTCTTGCTGGGGCTGGTGTGACACTGGAAGGATAGATGGATAGAATAATTAAACGTGTACTACAAAGATATTTCAATGTTCCTTAAAAGTTTTGAAGAATCGGAGTTCTAAGCTTACAGATGGCTTGATTGTGTGGCGATTGGGTACTTGGAGAAAGAAAAGGAAGGACAGGAATTGGGTGTTAGTACGTTTGAAAGGTCACGCACGGTGCAGCAAGCATCTTGCGTAAGGCAGGAACAATCTCTGGATGGGGTGCCAGTTCGTCACTATCACTGCGCCACCGTCTTCCCATGTTTAATACATGCTTTAATTGATATGATATGAATACTGAAATGATATCAAGTATACATCTCAGTAATTAAATTACCACTGTTTAAACCAACAAATAGTAAATTTTTCCTTGCCTCCACTTGGTATTCGCTGAAATTCTTCTATTTTTCCCTGTGCTTTTGCCATTGCCTTTTCACAGAACGCTGAGCTAAAGGGCTACTTATATTGATTTGCGTATTCAAAGAGGCGTTTTGCCATGGCTGAACAGCAAGCATGTGCTTGATACTGTATACCGATAATTCTCTTTCCGATTAGCTGCTGCTGTGATTCCCCACTCAGATACAGTGATATAAATACTCCGAGCGGTACAGTGAAAGTAATATGGAAAAAGATGATCCGCTGTGGCAACCCTCAAAGGGAGCAGCTGAAAGAAGAAAAAGAAGAAGAAGAAGATGGTGTAGTGAGAGTAACAACTCTAAAGCAGTTATGGTATTTGGAATACTATGGCTATTCCCTGGGCCATTATATTGTTACAGGTAATCTACAATCAGATGCATTTCACTAACAATATGCGGTTAGTTTCAGTGTATTTGTAAAGCCGTGTCAGAAATGTGGTTCTAAGAAATAAAGGTTAACCACACAGGAACAGTAGCACTGTTTTGACGCTGGGTGCTGCCAGTCTTCAAAACCGAGCGGAGAACTTCAGTACGACAGGATATGAGGTACCATGTAAAAGTGCGTGGCTTTACACCAAGTGTAGGTTTTATACATCGTGAATGTGGAATGTGGAAATGTTCTTACACAACATTTCTGTGCATACGCACCGTTTATGCATGAGGCCCCAGGTCTGGAGATTCTGGCTTGGGCATGAGGATTGGCGAATCTGGTTTGATTCTGTGGCAGTAAAGGCTGGAATATTTGATCCTGGCAGTTGGTGCTGAAATGCTGGGTTGGTCTACTTGTCTGTGGCTGGGTAACAACAGAACCCTTAACTTTCTGCTTTTTTTATTAGAGTGTGAACAC
Source organism: Polypterus bichir lapradei (assembly GCA_026402145.1). NCBI lineage: Eukaryota > Metazoa > Chordata > Cladistia > Polypteriformes > Polypteridae > Polypterus > Polypterus bichir. The sequence continues at coordinate 6,232,195 of JANRMT010062792.1, read as the reverse complement.
TACTGACAGGAATTTTCAGATCTCTTTTTATATCCTTTTACTGATTTATAAAAATCAACAATCTTTTCTTGGAGGTCCTTTGACAGTTCTTCTACTTTATCCTTAATTCAGTATCCAGTAAAGTCAGTACAGCTCTGTATGAATTTAAATTGATTACTTATACACAGATACTGATTACAATCAAAAAGACTACAGATGTTGACACTCTCCCTTAATTACCCTTAATTTGAACCTCTGTGTCTCCACTTGTGTGTATATTATCAGACCCAACATTCTAGGGTATGTACACTTTTGATCAGGCCCATTTGTGTGATTTCAGTTTTCATTATGATTTAAAAAGGACACAAACAACACTCCCTAATTAAAAGGAAAGATTATCGAATGATTACTTATTTTCCAAACAGTGGCCACTGTTTCACAAATTCTGCCAAGGTATGTAAACTTATAAGTACGACTGTATATAAAAATGAAAGTATAAAAAAGTTAGTGTAGCATCTAATTCAACCTAAGATAACAGAACAAAATTCTAAAAAGAGGATGAGGAGAGGAGGTACCACTGGAAACCACATTTTTAATGAAGACTCTATATGGTACAACATGTGGAAAGCTGCTTTCAGAAAAATCAACAGAGAAAGAAGATGTCACAAATACACATGATCTTCGAAGTTCTCTTTTTAAGTTCTCCCTTTTATTCCTTTTTCCCACTTTCACGTAAGAATAAATACATACCTTGCAAGTATACATCAGGGATTAGAGGTATATTAGTGGATTCATGCACTGTACTTTTGGGATCCAGCTGTATTTTAATGTAAAAGATCAACAATTATAATAGCTTTACATTTCTCCTTTAATAACTCTGAATTAAGACTTAAAGTGATTCAAGCAAAAACCTTCACTCTGTAAAAACCAATGATTTACAAACATTAAAAGACAATTTATGTGTAAAATGCTTCAGTAAAAATGTGGGTGAAATGTACAAATTGCATTCATACTCCTCCGCGGGCACTCAGTCTTCACTGCACTCCCACATATATTTAATGCATATCTAATAATGTGCATCAAATTGAATATGAGGTGGAGAGAAAAGGAAAAAAAAATATGCATTGGTTTTTGAACTGAAAATAATTTTAGTTTGGAATAACCATGAATAAATCATCGTTTTAGTATTGAACTTCCCAGCATGTTGGTAGTATTCATTTTGTGTGGTAGACAAAAATATATACATATATACACACAGTGGGTTCAAATAACAACTTTTACCTGTATAAAATCATTTAACTAACATTAAGTGAAGAAATAAATTATGTATTTTAACAAAAAATAATTAAAAACAAACTTAAAATTCATAGCATAAGCAACTCCTATGTACAACCCTCTTTACATTATACAGGATAATAAAATCTGGACTTGGGCTATTGCAAGATATTTGACATCTTTTGATTGGTGAAATTGTTTCTTTATTCTGGCAATAGGTGACTTGTTTTGCAACAGAATATCATATTTGGAGCAGTTTATTCTTCCTTTTGTTGTTACCATAGCTCTTGTCCTTGACAAAGTGAAGCAGTTGCATACTATGATGCTGTCACCATCATGCTTGACAATAAGTACTGTGTTCTATGGGTGATGAGTTGTATTGGTTTTTCAGCAAACATATTTTGGGAATTAAGCTTAAACTATGAAGTAATCAAATCTTAACTTATTGATCAATATGGTTGTACGATATTAAAAGAGTCTTCCTGTAAAATGTAATTTACTCTTTTTGTGTCTGTTAATTCACCAGTGACATGCACATAACACGAAAGGTACCAATTAACATCTTTGGTCTTTTCAATGGGGTATGGGATGCAGTCTTAAAACCTGCTATGCAAATGTTACATGTAACTTCTTACATGTCTCACTCTCCGTGATTTATTCTGCATATTTGACACTAGGAACCTCGATAGGCCCTTCTCACTAATTGGGGTTGTCTTTACTTTGACTGTTTTACTTCAACCGAGTTTACCACAAATGCGGAGCTTCACAAAAGCACCCTCTTATGCATTTAAGGGATCACAGTTAGACAAGGAATGAACGTTCAAAACTTAATGACTACACTAGTAGCACTCATTTAAGCTTTTACTGGAAATATATTTATTTGCATCAAAATAAACATAAGTAGCAAATAAATGTAGAATCATGCAGCCTGGATGAGTTAAGTCTTCATTTATTCGAATTAGCATCAGCAAGACACTGGTGGCACTCCCAGATGGATTAGTTCATTAGCTAAAAATTACACTTTCTTGATCAAAAAAAAAAAAAATAGTTGGTCTTGTCCGTTGCGAGAGATGGACGTCTGAGCGGAGCTCAATTAGCAGCGGTGTTATTTTTTATATTATTTCCTTATTATCCTGAGATATCCAGTATTTATCCAACCCGAGGGTTCTACTACAAAATATCCAAGCATATATAAATGTGGGCGGCAGGAGAGGGGCTCAGAAAGAAATGGAAAAGAAAACTAAAGCTACATCCAAGCCCAGACCAACAAGTCCAAGTTCAAGCTCAAGGTACGGCCTTTCAGAGACTGACCTGGAACAGATGGGCGAAAGCCCAGGCTCCTCTGGACCACGGTCCGCTACATCGTCTCCAGTTGAGAGCGAAAATGGGGAGCGAATGTGTGAGTGACGCAGGTCAAGATAGCTCGCCGATTGGAGAAGATCATTTGAAACTGGAAAAGGCCTTGCAGTCCGTGCTTTCACCTACTCCACGCAAGCAGGGAACATCGGCTGTAATAGAACTCGCCGCTTCACCTATGGTGCACGAAAGCAGAAATGATCTGTCCAAATTGAAGGTGATGATCGCTGAGCTCAAGCAAGAGATAAAAAATGATATAAAGAAAAGCGAAAAGGCAAGTGAGAAGGCAAGTGAAAAGCTGCAGCGGGAGCTGTAAGAGCTGCGACAGGATAATAAAGACTCAGAGAAACGCATATATATTCGCTTTGATGCGGCCTTTAAAGGTCTGCTGGATAAAATAGAGGAGCACAGTCAGGAAAATGCGTCTGAACTGAGCACATTTGTTGATCAGCTGGAGGATATTAAGCAGACATTCACGTCTCTAATTGAAACAGCTGAAAATCTACCACTGATGGGAAAAGCAACAGCTGCCAATTCCAAATGCAAAAAACTTGAAGACAGACTTGCTGCTCTGGATGATGGAAGCATAAGGAATAATATTAGAATCGAAGGTCTACCTGAGAATCGTGAAAGTCCAAACCTAGTGAAATTCGCAGCTGAACTATTCTCTAAAATAATTAGAGAGGACTTTAAATTAGATACCGAGATAGCAGCAGCTTATTCTATACGCGGATCAAACACCTTAAGACCTAGGTCTTTTATTATCCACTTCGAGTGGTTACTATGTAAGCTAGATGTGATGGCACTCCTCAGACACAAGCAAGAGATTATATATGAAAAAAACCACATTCGTATTTTCCCTGATTTCTCTCCCGCAACAGCTGCCAAACGTGCAGCCTTCTACAACATTAAACAGCGGTTACGGCAAGCCGATATCAAATACAGCCTCTTGTATCCTGCCAAACTGAAAGTAGATGTTCAAGAACAATAGTACGTCTTCTCCAGCAAGGAGGAAGCAGAAAAGGAACTAAGAAAGCTGATCCCGACACTGTTCTGAAACACAATAGTGAGTTGCATCCTGTCATGGCATGGCAAGGATATATAACCTACTGTCTGAGCCATTTGTAATGATATGGGTATTATATGAGTATTATAATTATACATCCTTTTCATTACTCGGACGCTTTCTGTTTATGTTTTAATTACAATTATAGACATGTGTGTGTGGAAGAAATTAACCGTTTTTTTTTTTTGTTTTTTTTTACTACCCTAAAGGAGACTGTTTAACATCATACCCTTGGTTTATTGTGATTGTTATTATTGCATTAAGACTTACTATGCTTATCCTGGACCACTTGCTAACACCATTCCCTGGGTTTATTATCTTAATACTTTAAGATTGCTGAAGATTATATTTTATGCTTATAGTTTGTTAATGATTATATTTTAGGCATATAGTATTTACACTATATTGGCAATAGATATCTCTACTTTTAATCTTAAAACGCCGCCTTGTGGGGCTTGTTTTGCTTTGGACGTGCTCTGTCTCTAGGTATGTCAGAGGACCGAGACTTTGTGAAGTGGGGTCCAACCTCACACGGGGAGGCAAAATGGGGGGGTGGGGGGAATAAGGGGGGGAGAGAAAGAGAGCAGCCTATATCTAATCTATCCTTTTAATCCTTATAATTATAACTACCAAAGTAACAATAGGCTGCATGGCAATAACTCTTGGGGAAATAGGAAATTAAGGTTAAAGCTGTCTCACTTCCAGTTAAGACTTTAAAATGACATCAAAAATTCAGAATCAATGTCTCCATGATGGGACAGTTAACTTTGTGAGCTGGAATGTTAAAGGCCTGAATCATGAATTAAAGAAAAAGAAAGTACTCTCTCACCTAACAGGTTTAAACGCTAAAATAGTATTTTTACAGGAGACCCACTTATTAAGCAAGGATCAGTTCCGGCTCCAAAAGGACTGGACTGGCCAAATGTTCCATTCTAGCTTTACAAAGAAAACTAGAGGTGTGGGAATCATCATACATAGAACAATCTCATTTGTAGCATCAGATGTAGTATCTGATCCTGAAGGTAGATATGTGATGGTCATGGGCAACTTATTTAATAATTTTGACAAATGTTTATGCACCTAATATCGATGATAAGGAATTCATACAAAATGTATTTGCATCCATTCCCAATGTGAACAATCATAAAATTATAATGGCTGGGAACTTTAATTGTGTTTTAAATCCACTCTTAGATAGGACTCCTGTCACAGGGGGGATAACATCTAACACTGCAAAGACAATTATACAGTTTGTATCTGACCACAACTTATTAGACCCCTGGAGGTTTCTAAACCCAAACTGAAGAACATATTCTTTCTGCTCACCAGTAAAATAATTGTCACTCAAAAATAGATTATTTCTTTATTGATAATAATTTCTTGCCTACGATTAAATCTTGCAAGTATGATGCTATTGTTATTTCTGACCATGCACCTCTGATCTTGGAGCTGAAGTCATTATGCCCTACACACTCACCTCGCAGATGGAGTCTTAACCCACTTCTATTAGCAGATGAGAACTGTACAGAATTTATTATCAAACACATCAGTTTCTTCCTAGAGACAAATACATCTGATGTTAAATGATGTTAAGATACTCTCAAAAATCCTAGCTAGAAGGATGAAGAAAGTGCTGCCTTCGGTAATATCACAAGATCAAACTGGATTTATCAAGGGTCAACACTTATCTTCCAATCTTCAACGCCTGTTTAATGTAATATACTCACCAATAAAGTCAAACAACCCAGAAATATTATCATTGGATGCAGAAAAAGCATTTGACATGATTGAATGGAAATACCTTTTCACTACATTGGAGAAATTTGGGTTTGGCCCGAATATTTGTGCATGGATCAAACTACTGTATACCAATCCAGAAGCTTCAGTTTGTATTAACAACATTTGTTCAGACTACTTTAAACTGGAACGTGGTACCAGACAAGGATGCCCCTTGTCACCACTGCTATTTGCAATGGCCATTGAACCACTGGCGGTTCACTGTCAAAATGCTGATCAGATAAATAGGATTATCAGAGAAGGACTGGAACAGAACATTTCTCTATATGCACATGATATGGTACTGTATATATCAGACCCACAACATTCTGTGTCTGCAGTCTTAACAGCACTTACAGAATTTCAAAAGATCTGTGGTCTCAGAATTAATCTGAATAAAAGTGTACTTTTTCCAGTGAATTCTCAAGCATATAATATTAGATTAGACACTCTTCCTTTTATCATTGCAGATCATTTTAAATACCTAGGGGTTAACATCACAAGTAAACACAAAGCTCTTTATCAACAAAATTTTGCCATCTGTATGGAAAAAATTAAGCAAGACTTGCATAGATGGTCAACCCTTCATCTCACTCTAGCTGGAAGAATTAATGTTGTTAAAATGAATATTCTTCCTAAGCTTCTTTTTTTATTTCAAAACATTCCACTATACATCAATAAATCATTTTTTAAGCAATTAGATTCAACAATAACCTCATTTATTTGGAACTCAAAACATCCACATATCCAAAGAGCGACCCTGCAAAGACCTAAGGCAGAAGGTGGCATGGCTCAACCCAACTTTCAGTTTTATTACTGGGCAGCAAACATACAAGCTATAAAAACCTGGGGCGTCATGCATAACGCCGTGCGTAGAATTCACACTATAACATGACGTAAGCACAAAAGCTGAAATGTGCTTACGCACAGAAAAATCCAGATGCAGGAATCTGTTCGTACTCCAACTTCCACGTTGTTCCGCTACATAAATCCCAGTCAGCTTGAGAAGTAACACTCGTGCACGCGCCTTCTGTCCCGCTTCACCTCCTCCCAGAATTACGCCTCTATGAATATGCAAATCAATATAAATAGCTCTTAAGCTCAGCCTTCTGGGAAAAGCACGGGGGAAAATATAAGAATTTCAGCGAATACCAAGTGGAGGGAATGAAAAACTTACTATTTGTTGGTTTAAACAGTGGTATAATCAACAAAAGGAAGTTGATCGCGTGATAGAGGGTCGGAGAAACTCGAAAGCTCAAGTCCACAAAGTCGCACAGTACCTGAAATAAAAAAGAAGTTGTCATATATCCAAGTCACCGTGAAAAGGCGAGTTGTAGCCCAACGTCTGAGTGTCGTATGAAAGCTTATTAGGGTACAGAGAAAAAAAAAAATAGGCACACAGTGGGGAAAAAAGCAGAACATTTCAACTTTAATCTCGAAATTTCTACTTTAATCACATAGTTTATTTTTTCATTAAAGCAGAACATCATAAACTTCATCTTAAAATCGATTAATTTACTAGTTTCTCAAATCCCATTGTAACTAAAGTAACACAATAAATGCTTTTGTTTTGTATTTGATCTTCTTTGTGCTCTGTGTGTGAATCACTACGTGGTTCTTAAACCGGCTTTCTCTTCCTCTGACAGGACACAGAATCCATTACATTTGTGATATTACAGCTGTCTGAATAATTAAAATACTGAGATGTATACGTGATATTTTTTTCATGATGATAGGAATGAAAGCATGTTATTAAACTGTGGTACTGTCTCTTTCAAAAATACTAACCCCCAATTTCTGTCCTTACTTTTCTTTCTCCAAATACCCAATCACCACAATCAGCTCTGTAGTAGATGTTAAGCCATCTGTAAGCTTAGAACGCCGATTCTTCAAAACTTTTAAGGAACATTGAAATATCTTCATAGCACGTGTTTAATTATTCTATCCATCTATCCTTCCAGCATACAGCAATCAATCAGGATCAATCTGTGAACTAGCTAGCGCTGCGGCACCATTTCCTCACATGTTTAATTATTAACAATACAGATTATTTAAATGAAGTTAGTTTTATCTGTATAATATAATCAACATATTTTGCTGCATTTCTTCTTAAAAATGATATTGTCATCATATGTAAATCCGCGCTTTATAAAGTGTCGCAGGTTGTGCAATATTATAACTGAAGTGCAAGTTTACAGTGAGGTAATTGTACTTATAAGTACAAACAGTTCTACAAGGAGCACTTGATGGACTGATTGACTGTGTTTAAAGTTCTTGGGATGAAACTGTTTCTGAACCGCGAAGTCGATACAGGTAAGACTCTGAAGCGTTTTGCCGTGGCTGAGGCAGCGTTTGCTTGATGCTGTATCCCAATAATTCTCTTTCCGATCAGCTGCTGCTGTGATTCACACTCAGATACAGTGATATAAATACTCCGAGTGGTGCAGTGAGAGTAATATGGAGAAAGATGATCCGCTGTGGCGACCCCTAATGGGAGCAGCTGAAAGCAGAAGAAGAAGGTGCAGTGAGAGTAACAACGCTAAAGCAGTTATGATACTTGGAATACTATGGCTATTCCATGGACCATTATATTGTTACAGGTTAATTACAATCAGATGCATTAAACTAAAAACAATATGCGGTTAATTTTAGTGTATTTATAAAGCTGCGTCAGGGACTTGGATCTGAAAAAGAAAGATAAACCACACAGGAACAGTAGCACTGCATTGACGCTGGGTGCCGCCAGTCTGCAAAACCTAGCAGAGAACTTGTGTACGACAGGGTATGAGGTACCGTGGAAATGTGCGTGACTTTATTGCAAGTGTAGGTTTTATACATCGCGATTTGAACATGGAAACGTTCTTATGCAACATTTCTGTGCGTACGGACCGTTTATACATGTGGCCAATGGAAACAAATAGATGAACATACACAGGCCTGGTCTGCAATAGAAGTAAAATCCTGCAGTACTTCTTTATATTCCCTGCTTTGTGCCCCAATAAATGCAACTTATCAGCAATATACTAATAACCCAATTGTGCTTCACTCACTCAGAATATGGAACCAATGTAGAAAGCCTTTTAAAATGGAGAAGCTTTTATCTGTTGCACCTCTGCAAGAGAACCACCTCTTTCAACCCTCGCAAACATATGCAGTTTTTAATATCTGGAAAACATTTGGGATTAAATTGCTTAGAGATCTTTATGTAGACAACATCTTTGCATCCTATGAACAATTACATTCCAAATTTAACTTTCCATCTACACATTTCTTTCACTGTCTTCAAATTAGGAACTTTGTTAAACAGAACCTGCCTGATTTTCCTCATATTATACCCTTATCCATGCTGGAAAAAATATTGCTTAATTTCAAGGACTTAGACACCATCTCTTCAATATATAAAATTATTTTACAGTCCCTCCCTTTCCCATTTTCCTCTTGGATCTTTGAAAAAGATCTCTTCATCAATATATCAGAAAAGGAGTGGAAAGTAGCAATGCAGAGACTTCACTAAAGCTCCATATGCGCAAAGCATACAATTATTCAACTCAAAATTATATATTGAGCACATCTGTCTCGCCTAAAACTGTCCAAAATGTTTCCAGGGCAAGATCCAACCTGGGAACGCTGTAATCAACTTCTAGCCTCACTGGGTCACATGTTTTGGTCCTGCACCAAATTAACATCATTTTGGATCAAAATTTTTAAGTGTCTTTCAGACAGCCTTGGTGTCACAAATCCCTTCTAACCCATTAACAGCTGTGTTTGGTGTTCTTCCAGATGGGTTTGAAGTGGAGAAGGACAAACAAACTGTGATTGCATTCACTACACTTCTGGCATGCAGACTTATTTTGCTAAACTGGAAGATTCCTAACTCTCCTCTTTTAAGTCAGTGGGAAACCGATCGTTTATACTATTTGAAATTGGAAAAAACCTAAATATTCAGTTAGAGGATCTGTACAGAATTGTTTCAAAACCTGGCAGGATCTAATCAGTAATATTTTAGAATAAGCTCTTAAAGCACAGAGGAAGCAATTATCTCCTCATTTCTTTTTCTTCAACATTCATCTCTATTGGTCTATTAAACTCATCAATTTAGGTATGTTTACAAGCCTTAAGTTTTACCCTGTTGGCCATGCTCTCTCTCTTAGGGGTGGGGGTCGACTTGTTATTTAATCTAAATCCTATTTTTGGTAAAAATTGATCGATTTGTATGGAATGATTACAATAAAATTATTTTAAAAAAATAATAATAAACAAAAATTATTTCTTGCCAGAGATAGAGCTCCATTTACAAAATTGTCTACTTTTTTAAAATCAAAAATATGTTGGTGAGAGCTTTTTGTAAAAGTGTCTCCTTGTACAAAAAAAAAGAACAGCATCAGCTCCCTCCCTTTCTTGCCCAAACTGAGAACACATGTTAATACCTGGGTTGCTTGGGAACAGGTTCTTATCACTGCTAGAGCTTAAAGTTGGCATGTTTTCTCAAACACAAAAATGTTACAAAATCATTAGCACAAGCTCAAGGTTATTTTCCCATGGGAATCCAAAACTGCTATGCTACTAACTATGCAAAACACTATCAATTCTGATTCACTTTTCAGTTTTTCCAAAATACCTCCTGTTCATCTTGAACAAAAACAGATTAGGCTATAGCGCCTGACATCTGCCAGCTGAAAAGGTTAAAGTATTCCCTATATATGCACTTGCCTGTTTACCTCAGCTCAGTCTAGTTTAGAATACTCATAAATGTTGTAATATACAGGGAGCAACTAGTGACTCCCATTAATTTCTGCCACTCCTTTAAGATTATAGTTAGCACATAGGTAGTCTCTCTGCACTTTTTTCTTTATTTTACATTTTAATGGATACTCTGAAGTGGGACTTTAGGCAGGATTTAGATGGTAGAACTGTGGATGTGGTTCTGACATCTAGAGGTAGAGCATTCCAAAGTTTTAGGCAACCACTGAATAACTGAGATTGCCGCTCTGTATAGTATATGGCAAGAGTATGGCACTGACAAAAGATATCGGGAAAAAGATCTAAGCATTCTGGAAGTGGACTACTTAAAAAGAAGAACTGATACATAGGGAGGATACATGTTATTTGGGGCTTTAAATACAAGCAATATCACCTTGAACTCAGTCCTATACCTGATGGGAGGCCAAAACAGGAGTAAGGTATTGCCTCTTTCGATTACCAGTTAATAACCTGGCTGCCACATTCTGAACCAGCTACAGCTGAGTTAAAGAGGACTGATAGACTCAAAAGTACAATGAGTTACAATAATGCATCTGATTAAAAATACAAGCATGGATAGCTACTTTCAGGTTTTCAGGTGAACAAAAGGCTTAATTTTAGTTATGCTTCTAAGATGGAAACTACCCTTAACGATTACATTTTTCTCTATGTTAAAACAGGAGAAAAAAATAAAAATTCACCTCTAGTTTTTTAGTATGTATATTAAGACCATGGATATTAGTAGTCTGCTAATAGAAGCAGGAGGACCAAAAAGCAGCACTTCTGTCTTATTTTCATTTAGCTGCAGAAAATTATTTGCCATTCAGGATTTAATATCCTTGAGGCAATCAAGCCATTTAGTTACTGATCCCTTATTATTTGGCTTCACAGGAATATACATCTGTGTGTCATCTACATAGCAGTGAAATGCAGTGTTATAACTTCCACCATATAAAGGGCAAAAAGTGTGGGGGCCAAAATAGAACCTTGAGGGACTCCGTATGTCACAGTAGCAGAGGAAAAAGAAGAATATCGGTAGTGAAGAATAAAGATCTATCCTTAACAAACCAATCTAAACCAGGCAAGATTGCAACTACTCTATCAAGATGGCATGGTTAATAGTGTCAAAAGCAGCACTTAGATCTAGTAAGGTCAAACAGATATGTCCCCAGAAACAATTGCCAGCAAAAGATCATTGGTCACCCTCAACAGAGCAGATTCCACACTGTAGAGTGCTGTGGAACCCAGCTGGAATTTTTCAAAGAGCTGGTGTTTATTTAGGAATGGCAGAAGTTGTTACAGGACAACATTTTCCAGGTTTTTGACCATGAAATGGAACTTGAAAATGGGATGAAAGTTTTTAAGAATTGAGTGAGCAGGATTAGGCTTTTTGCAGTAAGTATGGGATGAAAAGCAGAAATTTTGAGGTTGGTTGGCACAGTACCCAATACTAAACAACAGTTTATTAAGGACAAAATGCTTGCACCAAGGATGTCCAAATTCTCCTTTATAAAGCATTATATCCAAAACACAGGCTGACAACTCTAACTTTTTAACTCATATCAGGGAGAGATAATGGTTGTCTAAAAAAGGCAGAATGTAAAGAAGCAAAAGTTAAGTTACAGGATTGGGGGATAACGAAAGACCTAATATCATCAGTCTTGGCAATGAAGTAGTGCAACAATCCTTTGCAATTGGCAAAAAAGGGGTCCACAACAGGATTTAAGAGAGTGTTTAAGGTATTAAAAATAATTTTGAGTTTATAATGATGATTAGTGGGTATAATCATAAGAAAATATTTAACCCTGACTAATGTCACATCCACATGATAAGTGAGTAGACAGCTTTTTCAAAATACCTAAAGCTTTTCTTTCTTCCATTTTCTTTCCACTTTTCTGCACTGTTGCATAAGAGAATGAATTGTCTGGTTAAGCCAAGGCTGAGTTCTGGAGTTTGAGCAACTGATTTGTAGAGAGCCTTTCCCTTTTCAGAGTAAAAGAGCAGCCAGAGCTAAAATATGAAAGAAGCTCCTCTGGGTTTAAATTCAGGAAGGCTACCTAAATAGTCCAGCAAAGAGGAACAGCTATGTGGGCATCGCAAAAAGCCCTGGGGCCTCATGTATAACTCCGTGCGTAGAATACGCACTATAACATGGCGTAAGCACAAAAGCCGAAATGTGCTTACGCACAGAAAAATCCAGATGCAGGAATCTGTGCGTTTGCCAACTTCCACGTTATTCCGCTACACAAATTCCGGTCAGCGTGAAAAGTAACGCTCGTGCACGCGCTTTATGTAATGCCACAACTTCTCCCAGAATTACGCCTCTTTGAATATGCAAATCAATATAAATCGCCCTTAAGCTCAGCCTTCTGTGAAAAGACAATTGGAAAAGCACGGGGAAAAATATAAGAATTTCAGCGAATACCAAGTGGAGACAAAGGAAAAACATACTATTTGTTTAATTAAACCAAGGTATAATCAACAAAAGGAAGTTGATCGAGTGACATAGCGTGCTGGAGAAACTTGAAAGGTCACGTTCACAAAGTCACACAGTGCCAGAAATAAAAAAGAAGTCACATATCAAAGTCGCCGTGAAAAGGTGAGTCGTAGCCCACCGTCTGAGTGTCATATGAAAGCTTATTAGGGTACCGAGAATAAAAAGGCACACAGTGGAAAAAAAGCACGAAATGTCAACTTCAATCTCGAAATTTCCACTTTAATCATGTAGTTTATTTTGTCATTAAAGTAGAACATCATGAACTTCATCTTAAAATCATTTAATTAACCAGTTTCTCAAATCACATCGTAATTAGAGTAGCACATTAAATGCTTTGTTTTGTATGTGATCTTCTATGTGCTCTGTGTGTGTGAATCACTACTTGCTTCTTAAACTGGCTCTCTTCCTCCGACTGGACAAAGAATCCATTACATTCGTGATATTACAGCTCTCTGAATAACTAAAATACTGAGATGTATACGTGATATTTTCATGATGATAGGAGTTAAGGCATGTTATTAAACATGGGTTACATGGCGCAGTGATCGTGCGCGACCTTCAATGAAATTATTTACTGCAGCAGTACTCAGGGGCGGCTCTAAGCTTATAGCGGCCCTGGGCAGAGAAAGAATCGGTGGCCCCTTCACCTGCCAATGTCAATATGGTGGTATCTTATGCACGGCAGATGGCCACGTCCGTTGCAGACACTGCATAGCCGCCTCGTGCTCATGACACAAGCGTTTAACTTTTGTCGAAATTTGCCGCTGCGTTTTTAGCTGTGTCGTTATTTTCTCTTTCTGTTTTATATTCAATATATATTGGTGTGGCCGCCCCTGCAGTCCTTGCTTTTCTTTCTCCAAGTAACCGATTGCCACACAATCAGCTCTGAAATAGACATTAAGACATCTGTAAGCTTAGAGCGCCGATTCTTCAAAACGTTTAAGGAACATTGAAATATCTTTGTAGTACGTGTTTAATTATTCTATCCTTCACTCCAGTCCCAGTGAAGAATATAGATTATTTAAATGAAGTTAAAGTTTTATCTGTATAACATAATAAACATACGTATTTTGCTGCATTTCATTTTAAAAATGATATCGACATCATATGTAAATACGCGCTTTATAAAGTGGCGCAGGTTGTGTAATATTATAACAGTAGTGCAAGTTTACAGTGGGGTGATTGTACTTATAAGTACAAACAGTTCTACAAGGAGCAATTGATTGAGTGTGTTTAAAGTTCTTGGGATGAAACTGTTTCTGAACTGCGAGATCCGTACGGGAAAGGCTTTGATACGTTTTGCTGTGGCTTGAAGCTGTATACCGATAATTCTCTTTCCAATCCGCTACTGCTGTGATATACACTCAGATACAGTGATATAAATACTCCGAGTGGTACAGTGAGAGTAATATGGAAACAGATGATCCGCTGTGTCAACTCCTAACGGGAGCAGCTGAAAGAAGAAGAAAAAGAAGAAGGTGCAGTGAGAGTAACAACGCTAAAGCAGTTATGGTATTTGGAATACTATGGCTATTCCCTGGACCATTATATTGTTACAGGTAATCTACAATCAGATGCATTACACTAACAATATGCGGTTAGTTTCAGTGTATTTGTAAAGCCGCGTCAGAAATGTGGTTCTAAGAAATAAAGAGTAACCACTGTCACGCATGCGCGAGTAGGAGGCCACGGACGGACCTGAAACCGCTTCGAAGGACATTCGCCGGCAGGGAATGGCGGGGTACTAACCTTTCTGCTCTCTCTTCCAGGAAAAAAGACGCTCCGCCATCATAACCTGCCCGCAGTACGTCCACTTTCGCCCTTCATCCGCCATCTTCCCTGATGTCAGCAATCCCGTCATCCCTCACGCTTCCTTCCCAGCATTCCTCCACTTCCGGCTCCTCCTCTATAAGATGGCCGCCGACGCCTTGGAAGGGCGTCGCGCATATGAACATTTATGTCCATAATTTTGACCTGTTTTTGTAACAGAACTTGCTTTTTTTTTGTACAGTATACGGGGCCGGAAACCCCAACCCTTTATACTGTGTGTGTTTCTTTTTTACACCACACAGGAACAGTAGCACTGCTTTGACGCTGGGTGCCGCCAGTCTGCAAAACCGAGCGGAGAACTTGCGTACGACAAGGTATGAGGTACCGTGGAAAAGTGCGTGGCTTTATGCCAAGTGTAGGTTTTATACATTGCGATTTGAACATGGAAAAGTTCTTACGCAACATTTCTGTGTGTACGCACCGTTTATACATGAAATGGAAAAGACAGCTAAAGCTTCATCCAAGCTTAAACAGACCTCAAGTTCAAGGTCAAGGTATGGCCTGCCACAGACTGACCTGGAACAGATAGGCGAAAGCAGAGGTCTCCGGGACCTAGCCAAGAGTGAAAGTGGGAGCGAATGTGAAAGTGAGTCAGGCCAGGAGTACTTCCCAATTCCAGAACGTTAATTGAAAATGAAAATGGTCTTAACTTCTGTGATGTCAACTACCCCCCACTAGGCAGGAAACTCTGAATGCAACTGGGCTTGCTAGTCCACCTGCGGAGTACGGACAAGACCCTAACAAACTGTCCGAGCAGAAGGTAATGATCACTGCTCTCGGGAGAACATAAAGGAGATAAAGAATAACATAAAGAAGGTTACAAATGATGCAAATGGTATAAGGAATGATATACAGGACATACACAAGATAAACAAGAAGCTGCTTCATGATATTAAAGACCAGGAGAAATGTTTAAGTAATCGCTTTCAGGTCAGGTCATGTTGGGGAGCATGCACTGGTACAGCATGTTACCCCCCTCACCACACGATGAAACAGCTCGGGATCCTGGTTGGCAACCTCCCAGGCAGACAAGCGGTCCAGTCCCACCCTCCTGAAATGACCCTTTATCTGCTGCAGCCAGGTGTTACGTTGGGGTCCCTTAAGCTGGTCCAGCCTCTTGGGTCCTCATCCAATAGGTGAAGATTTATTAACATATTTACAGTATTTATACATAAATTGTTATAGTCCAGCAAAACTCTACAACATATCTTCTAGAATATTAAACTGTACAAAAATCTAGATATGAATAATCCAAACTGAGTTTGTTAACAAGATAATATTCAAATTTGTTTAAACTTTTCATTTTCAGCTTTGCAGTAGGACTGTCAATTTAGCCAAAAATGTAAAATTTGTAAACTTGTAGTAACAATGCACTTAATTTTACAGTAAGATATGTCTGAAAGGTCATCTCAACACCTACAGCACCAACAGTAACATTTATTTCTATAGCACATTTTCATACACAGAATGTAGCTCAAAGCCCTTTACAGGATGTCAAAGAAATAATCATGAGAAAAACATTTAAATTAAGTAAAATTAAATGAATAGGTAACAAAAAGAATCAATTCTGGCTCATGTAATATACATATATAATTAGTGCACAGGCAGAGTTCTTATATATAGTATTTTATTGCAAGTCATTACAGATATAAGGTCAGATGGTAGGAATGACAGAAAAAACAACTGACCAGGATAAACAGTTGCAGGAGCTTAGGAGAGATTTCATTAGACAAGGATATACTCCCAAAACAATGGACACCCAAATCAAAAGAGCTTCTGTCACATGCCATTTTTTATATAGCACATTTTCATGCAAATGATGTAGCTCAAAGTGCTTTACAAGATGAAGAACGAAAAGTTTATAAAACACAAAAATATGAGAATAAGATTAGGCAATACTAAGTAACAAAGAATAAAGTAAGGTCCGATGGCTTGGAGGACAGAAAAAAACAATAAAAACTCCAGAAGGCTGAAGAAAATAAGAAAACAAAATCTGCAGGGGTTCCAAGGCCATGAGACTGCACAGCCCCCACTGGGCATTCTACCTAACATAAATTATCTAAATCATTCCACATGGTTTTCAGGTTTCAAGTGGAAGAATTAGATGATAATGGTCAAGGGACTGCATGGTGTCTTGATCAGGTGGTGGTGGCACAGATCGCCACCACAGAAGACCAGATAAAGAACAGCAGAGAAAGTAGGGGTTAGTACGGATTGCAGAGCCATGATAAAAACGATAATTCAATGCATATACAAAATATCAGGGTTACACTAAAAGGAAGCTATGAGAAAGCCATGTTAAAATAATGGGTTTTTAGCAGTTTTTTTTTAAATGCTCCACTCTATTAGCCTAGTGAATTTCAATTGGTAAGCTATTCCAGATGTTTAGGCGCTTAATAGCAGAAGGCTGCCTCATCACTTCTTTTAAGTTTAGCTCTTGGAATTATAAGCAGACATTCATTTGAAGGTCTAAGGTTACGATTTGGAGTGTAAGGTGAAAGGCATTCTGAAATATAGGATGGAGCGAGTCATTTAAGGGTTTGTAAACCATTAGCAGAATTTTAAAGTCAATTTTAAATTGCATGTGTATCTACTGTAGTGACATTAAAACTGGAGAGATGTGCTCGAATTTTCTTTTCCTAGTTAAGATTCTGGCAGCTGCATTCTGCACTAGTTGCAATCAATTGATTTCTTTTTTGTGTAGTCCTGTGAGGAGTGCATTACAGTAATCTAGGCGACTAAAAACAAAAGCGGGAACTACTTTTTCAGCATCTTTTCAGATAAAGGGATCATTTTTCTGTAGATGGTCTAATGTGGTCTACCTAATTCTGTGCATGAAATGCTTCAAAACTGGACTCTATGTGGGAGAAACTGGACAAACACTGCGCAAAAAACTGAATTAACACAGTCCTCACATTATGCATGACAATAGAAATGTTCCTGTAGGAACGCCCTTCAGCAGCAATGGACACTACAAGAATGATTTTAAAGTCAAAGTGCTTATGGGGAACCTCAAGACAAAACAAGAGAGAAAGGAATGGGAAGTTAAACTGATCCCAAAATGTAACACATTACAACACAGTTTAAATAGAGACACGAGTTTTATGACGGGATATGAGTATTTTTTACATCACTCTGAATAAGCCAGTTGATTTGATTACAGATCAACAATGTAAGGAAAACTCATCCAAATATTCAAAAGACTTTGTTGGATGGTTATCTTGGTAGAAGATCTTGATCATACATTGTTATCCTCTCCTACTAAATGCATCTTAGGCTGGAGAAGTCTTTTAGTATTTGAAACTAAAGACGTCTCACATGAGGGTTTTAGAATCATGTTTCTCTCCTAGTGTATGCTGTTTAAACACAGGTAACTCCAGGTTCTGTATTACACATTCCCTGAAGAAGAGACATGAGCTTCCTAGAAAGCTTGCATATATTAATCTACTTAGTTAGCCGATAAAAGGTGTCATTTTGCTTCACTTCTCATTGCACCCATAAATGGCTGACATGGTACATCACTCTACTACAAAAAGAATTCATTAGATACTCAAACCTTCAGAGACCTCTATTCTGACAAATCATTTGTAACCTTTGAACAACTACGCTTCAAATATAATCCTCCAATAATCCCCAGCTTTTTTCTGTGTACTTGTTCTAATCTTTTATCAGTATCTACTTTTGAATCTATCCAAGCTAGTAATGATGAAAACACAGTATTTCCAGGCTGAAAGATTTCTAAGTGTGCACCCCAAAACAGCCTTAAGCAGTGATTGGAAATCTCATTTAACATCTAAACTTAAAGAATAGAATTTAACTGTTCACGACATATTTTCTTTTATAGTCTGTGTATCACAGTATAATTTAAATTAAAAATGAAGACTGTACACAGTTATGTTAACTAAAATGATCTAAAAACTATTGAGGTTACAGCATACTAAGCTTGAAAGATACAAACAAGCCACTAGTCATTTATTTTGAGATCTCCTCACACTTTGAATACTCAGAAAAAAAATGTTCGCTTATCTGTCACATACTCCCAAACCATTAAAGGCTTTGTTTGGAGTAGCACCAGGGGCCTCATGTATAAACGTTGCGTACACACAAAAATGTTGCTTACTTCCGTTTCCATGCTCAAATTGCGATGTATAAAACCTAAACTTGGTGTAAAGCCACGCACATTTTAACACCAGCTAAATGCTTGGCGTACGTAAGTTCTCCGCTCGGTTTTGCAAACTGGTGGCACCCAGCGTCAAAGCAGTGCTTTTGTTCAAGTGTGGTTTCCCTTTCTTTTTAGATCCACATCCCTGACACGGCTTTATCAAATACACTGAAATTAACCGCATATTGTTTATTAGTTTAAGGTATCTGATTGTAATTAACCTGTAACAATATAATAGTCCACAGAATGGCCAAAATATTCCAGATACCATAGCTGCTTTAGTATTGTTCCTCTCAATGCACCACTCAGAGTATTTATCCCACTGTTTCTGAGTGTGGAATCACAGTTCTACACCAGCTTATCGGAAAGAGAATTATTGGTATACAGCATCAAGCACATGCTACCTCAGCCATGCTGTCTATTTGAACTACTCTCATACAACAAATGCTTCAAAGCCTTTCCTGTAGGGACATCGCAGTTCAGAAACTGTTTCATCCCAAGAACTATAAACACACTCAATCAGTCCATCAACTGCTCCTTGTAGATTTCTTTGTACTTATTAGTACAATCACCTCACTGTAAACTTGCGATACAGTTATAATATTGCACAACATGAGCCACTTTATAAACTGTGTATTTACATATGATGACGATATCATTTTTAAGATGAAATGCAGCAAAATATGTTTATTACATTATACAGATAAAATGTTATCATTTAAATAATCTATATTATTAATAATTAAACATGTGAGGACACAGTGTCACAGCGCTAGCTAGTTCAGGGATTGTTCCTGCCTCGTGCTGTATTGTGCTGCGACACTGGAAGAATAGATGGATGGAATAATTACAGAAGGCTTAACATCTATTACAGAGCTGATTGTGTGGCGATTGGTTACTTGTAGAAAGAAAAGGAAGGACAGGAATTGGAGGTTAGTACGTGTGAAAGAGACAGTACTACTGCAATAAATTATTTAATTGAAGGCCGCACACGGCGCAGCAAGCATCTTGCGTGAGGCAGGAACAATCTCTGGACAGGGCGCCAGCTCATCACTATAACTGCGCCACTGTATTCCCATGTTTAATAACAACTCCTGTCATCATGAAAATGATATCAAGTATACATGTCAGTATTTTAATTATTTAGAAAGCTGTAATATCACGAATGTAATGGATTCTGTGTCCTGTTGGAGGAAGAGAAAGCCTGTTTAAGAAGCACGTAGTGGAAATTGGTCTCGTCCGTTGCAAGAGATGGACGTCTGAAGTGGAGCTCCGCTAGCAGCAGTAGTATTTTTCATATTATCTGCTTATTATCCTGAGATATCCTGTATTTATCCAACCTGAGGGGTACTACTACAGTATATGTAAGCATATATAAACATGGAAAAACAAGAAAGGGGTTCCGAAAGAAATGAAAACTAAAGCTACATCCAAGCCAAGATCGGCAAGCCCAAGTTCAAGGTATGGCCTTTCAGAGACTGACCTGGATCAGATGGGCGAAAGCCCAGACTCCTCGGGACCACAGTCCGCTACATCGTCTTCGGCTGAGAGTGAAATGGGGAGCAAATGTATGAGCGTGAGTGAAGCAGGTCTTGATAGGTTGCCGATTGGAGAAGATCACCTGAAACTGGAAAAGGCCTTGCAGTCCGCGGTTTCAACTACTCCACGCGAGCCGGGAACATCGGGAACACCAGCTACAATAAAGCCTGCCGCCTCACCTACGGTGCACGAAAGCAGAATTGATCTGTCTGAACTGAAGGTGATGATCGCTGAGCTCATGCAAGAGATAAAGAAAGATATAAAGAAAAGCGAGAAGGCAAATGAGAAGGCAAGGAAAAAGGCAAATGAGAAGCTGCGACAGGAGTGGCAGCAGGATAATAAAGACTTTGAAAAACGCATATGTGTTTGCTTTGAGGCAGTCTTTAAAGATATGCTGGGTAAATTTGAAGAAGCACATTCAGGAAACCTCGTTTAAACTGAGCACACTTGCTGATCAACTGGAGTGTGTCAAGGAGACATTCACAACTCGGATTGAAACAGCCGAAAATCTAGCTGCCAGTGCTGAAGAAAAAGCAACAACTGTCAGCTCCGAATGTAAAAAACTCAGAGGCAGACTTGCTGCTTTGGAAGATGGAAGCAGAAGGAATAATATAAGAATTGAAGGTCTGTCTGAGAATCGAGAAAGTCCAAACCCAGTGAAATTTGCAGCTGAACTATTTTCTAAAATAATTGGAGAGGACTTTAAAGCAGATTCTGAGATAGCAGCAGCTTATCGTGTATGCGGATCAAATACCGTTAGACCTAGATCTTTCATTATTCGCTTCGAGAGATTGTTATGTAAGCAAGAGGTGATGGCACTCCTCAGACACAAGCAAGAGATCCATCCATCCATCCACACAGGGTCACGGAGGTCTGCTGGAGCCAATCCCAGCCAACACAGGGCAGAAGGCAGTAATTCAATCCTGGGCAGGGTGCCAACCCACCGCAGGACACACATAAACACAACAAGCACACACTAGGGCCAATTTAGAATCACCAATCCACCTAACCTGCATGTCTTTGGACTGTGCAAGGAAACCGGATCGCCCAGAGGAAACCCACGTAGACACGGGGAGAACATGCAAACTCCACGCAGGGAGGACTCGGGAAGCGAACCTGGGTCACCTAACTGCGAGGCAGCAGCAATACCACTGCGCCACCGTGCCGCCCCAAGCAAGAGATTATATATGAAAATAGCCACATTCGTATCTTCCCTGATTTCTCTCCAGCAACAGCTATTAAATGCGCAGCCTTCTACAACATTAAAGAGCGGTTACGGCAAGCCAATATCTGAAAAAACTGCCAAACTGAAAGTGGAATTGCAGGGATAATTCTATGTCTTCGCCAGCAAGGAAGAAGCAGAAAAGGAATTAAGAAAGCTGATCCCGGCACCATTCTAAAACACAATAGTGAGTCATTGCCTGTCATGATATGGCAAGGATAAATAACCTTTTTATTATCTTAATACATTAAGATTGCTGAAGATTATAAATATTTTAAGTTCATAGTTTGTTAATGATTATATTTTTGGCTTATAGTATTTAGACTACATTGGTAATAGATATCTCTATTTTTTATTCCTAAAACGCCGCTGCGTGGGGGTTTGTTTTGCTTTGGACGTGCTCTGTCTCTTGGTATGTCAGAGGATCGGGACTGTGTGAAGTGGGTTCTAGCCTCACGTGGGGAGGCAAAATGGGAGGGGAGGGTTAAGGGGGGGAGAGAAAGAGAGCAGGCTATATCTATACCTAATCTATCCATTTAATCTTTATAATTATAACTACCAACGTAACAATAGGCTGCATGGCAATAACTCTTGGGGAATTAGGAAATTAAGGTTAAAGAAGCACATAGTGATTCACACACATAGAGCACATAGAAGAACACATACAAAACAAAACATTTAACGTGCTACTTTAGTTTCTGATGGGATTTCAGAAACTAGTAAATTAAACGATTTAAAGATGAAGTTTATGATGTTCTACTTTAATGACAAAATAAACTACGTGATTAAAGTGGAAATTTCAAGATTAAAGTTGACATTTTGAGCTTTCTTCGCACTGCGTCCCTATTTTTTTTTTCTTTTCTCTGTACCCTAATAAGCTTTCATATGAAACTCAGACCATGGGCTACAACTCGCCTTTTCACTGTGGCTTTGATACCAGTATCATGTCTCATGATGCGTGGAGGGTCTGGTAGCTCTGAATTAAAATTACTAACAGGGTTAACGTATCTTTTTGCAATGTTTTTATTTGTGTATGTGTATCTCATGATATTTTATCAACGATCACAGTGTCCCCATTCGGACCTTAACATTTGCATCATACACATTCTTGACATGAATCACCTTATCTTTCAAATGATGTGACAAATCCTTTGAATATTTTGCATCTAAATTTGCACAAGAGGCTAAGATCTACTCCATGCTCATGCTCCTAAAGTTTAAAACTGGACAAAAAAGGTGACATATTTTGTTTAGGCTTTCAAAACGCCTGGACAATTCTGAAATTAAGGAATCCATCATAACATGAAATGTGCCTCTTCTGAATTTTACTTCTGGATCTTGGGATTCCTGATCATCTGCTTCTGCGTCATATCCATCAGACTCAATAAGACGTCTTGGTCTTTTGCAACGCAGCTTTAGCCTTGCGCAAGAGGCTCGGGGCCACTGTCATCAGATGAAAGAATCATAATTGACCCTGCTTATCTCAGTTGAAAAGAGAGGTTTATATGAAGTTGGGAAAAAAAGTTCCATTTTCCTTACAAGGAAGTTTTCAAAGCTTCCACAAATTTTTGCAAGAATTCCTTACTGTAGTTCTCACATAGGTTTGCTGGGCCTGTGCTAATCTTTTGTGTTTCTTTTATTCTGTCTTGATATTTCAATAGGCTCTTTGTTCACATAATTCTCTAAATTGGGCAAAGGAGTGCTGCGTATGACTTAATGCAACTTAATTATAAGCATCTACGATTGCCATGTTATACTAATAGAATTTTTCTGTAGAATGTGTTTTACTTATTGTAATTTGATCTATACTCACAATAAAACATAAAATATTTCACAGAATCCTTATAGTAGCAGTAAAGTGTCTGATTTTACAAGCTTAATTCCACAGGTAAATGGATGATTACTGTTTTTTAAACAAAATGTACTTCATAAAGGAAAGGTATTATTTTTCCTTTTTAAGCTTAACCAGTAGACTGAAAGACGGAATCAGAAATGATTAAACAGGCAGAATTCAGAAGACAGAAACACAAAAACAAATGAATCGGAATATCAAAACATTAACCACACTTAAAATCGACATTATTAGCAAAAAAAAAAAAAAAGTTGTAAACCTAAAACCCTTTGTGAAAATGCTAGCTTGTAGAATTAAATATTTAACACTTAAACATCATACACACCAGGAGGAGCTTGTTGCTCCTAATTTTTTTTTCCCCAGCACCTCATGATGCTTTGCAAGACCAATGTGACATCGCAGAGCTGTAGCAAACAATGTTGGGTAGGACAGCCTCTCAAGTATATAATGTTGAACTTTTGAATACATTTAAACACAAAACAGGCACACAGAAAGAAACTGGAATTGTGTTGGCCTGTTTACTGTATGTTCTAAAGGTAATGTCTTTTTCTATAGACTTGTATGTGTGTGTAATGCATAACACTAGAATCCCTGAAGGTTACGATTTTTTTAGTTGTCCCTGACCTTTTTAAATTTTCCTGAGATACTTTTGTTTTGCAAATGTGTAGATAAGCAGAACACAGCCTGATATACCCACCCGCTCCCTTCACATATCCCACACTTCACGTCAACATTATGTTGTTATTAGTATAACATATGAAAACATTTTCTGTTTTAGCTGTGTGTTCAACATTTCTTGTCTCACATTTCCTCTGTCATTCTGTATTTACACAAATTGCTGTAGACACAGAGCAAATATGAAATATATGTATTTCAAATCACGGTATTTCATTATCTATATAATTCCTTACAAACGCATCAGCAAATAAACACTTCAACACAGACTTCAGCGGTGAGGATTGCAACAGGACGATGCCTTCATTTGAATGCATAGGGGGATGGGGGGAGAGCAAGCTGTGTTATGCTAATTCACACATTTGCAAAACAAAAGAGTGCTATTATTGCAGTGATACGGAGCTAAGAGTTTCTTGATGTATTTCAGGAAAATGTAAAGAGGTCAAGGAAAACAAAAATAAATCATAAGCTTCAGGGATTCTAGTGTTAATAGCATTAGCCAGTGCAATGGGAAGTTGATGCAAATAGGAAGGAATGAAGAATCTGCATGCTTTAGTGTTGTGTTTATTTGGTAGTAATGATAGTGAGTGAACTAAAGAAAAAAAACTACTTTTCAGTTCGGTGAGTGACTGCTGTTGAATCTGTGGGGAGCAAAGCTTAATGAATTCATACTTCCTATTTGCCACTGTTTGCAAGAAAAATGTTCTGATACTTATTTCTATTAACTTTTTGCAGGAAGGCAAAGTGGTTAATAATACTGTTGCCACACAACTCAGGGCAAAGTTTTGGCCACAATAATCGGTCCAGGGTAGTTGGTAAGAAATTTTCTTAGCTGTCAGGGACACTTAAAAGACCATCACACCATTATAATCCAGCTCATTTTCCATTTTGACTTTAATTAATTTCATTGAATTCTGCAAAGTTCCTAAACATTTTTGTCATTTTTTAACTTGAATTGAAGTGAATTCAGGGGGGATCGGTCATCACTACACAGAAAATGTTTTTCTGAGAACAAGCCATTTAGCCTGCCTATCAGATTATAGACAATGATTTCGCAAACATAAACAGAATTCAGGCCTAAACATCCTAGAGGAACTGCTTTTGTCCACATTCCTCATTAAGTGCTTTAATTTGTATAGGGTTTCTACTGAGTTGTTTGTCATTATTGTGTGTTATACATTAACATTTTATTCATTTTTTTTTGTTGTTCCTCCTCTTTGAGGTGTTAACATATGTTATAAACCTAAAGAAGACATAAAGAAGTCTAATATAATATTTGTAGTTTTTAGTTCACATGTCTTATGTTCAAATCTTTTAAGGGCGCTTGGGGTGATTTTTCATCTGTAGCCTTAATAACTAAAAGCGTTTTGGATATTTTGAAATACATAAGAGATCTCAAAAGCCCGGTGTTTATTTTTGTTTCTTTTTTTTTAATGCTTTCAAATGCAATTTGGGCCAAATTTCTATAATTGTCCTCAGGTGATTCTACTCTCCTTGGTAACAGGAGCAATGCCTGCTAGTTTTTTTGTGCTTTGATATTATTACAAGGGAAATGCATCAATGGGTTTCTTGCTTTACCAAACACCATGGGACTCGCAATGCAAATTGGCATTCAACCTATTGCATGATTTTATCTTCAGCCAAATTTAATTCTTACTGTTCGAGTGTCAATTATCACTAGTTCAAAGGAAGGAGATGCTTTGAATTAGATTTATTTGGATTGCATGGAGAAACAGATGCTTCTTTTAGCTAATATTAATTGTTTGCATAGAAAAAGCTTAAAAGTCTTGATTGATATGCTGGCACAATTAACATGGATTTATTGTGTTTGAATCATTGAAAACCAAGTGCATTAAAAATCAGTCTCTGAAGACAGGTGACATGATAGTGCATTTCAATAAAAATGCAAAATAATTTCCAGCTACGATTCATTTATGTTACTTAGAGAACCAGTGATGAATTAATATGTTTATTTAGTTATTAAGATCCATGCACTGTAGGCTTCATATTAGAATTTGTTCTTGGTGTTTTTCTGGTGTTCTTTATTTTTTCATTGAACATTAAGAAAAATTCCAGTTTCCATGAATACATTCTTGTTTATTGTATTTGCATAAGCATATAGGAAATCATCTTGTTCTTTTCTATGATGTAAAGAAAAAATAATTCCTCTAAGTGATGGATGCTGTTTTCTAAGTTTAGATAAAGACCCAAAAATCTCATGTGAGCTACAAAATATTTTCAAGGTAGATTATGTTGGAACACTATAACAAGCCAGGAGAAAACTGAATATGTTCATTCATTCTTTCATTCTTTACAGATTCCTGTGAGGGGTCAGAACCTATCCCAGTAACATTGGGAACAAGCAGGATCCAATCCTGAATAAAGTGCCAATCCATCACAGTGCACACTTAATAATAAGGGCAAAATTTAACACAGCCAATCAGTCTAATGTATGTTTTTTTCAGATATGAATGGAAACTGAAATAAATGGAGGAAAACCTACACAGAAGTGAAGGATATCATGTGAACTCAACACAGAGAGCTTATTTCTGAAGAGGCAGGTTCTGTTTGCACAGAAATGTATTCATCTGGTTTTTGATGCAACTTCTGTCTGGTAGATCAAATGAATTTGGGTGCTGGAAAATAGTTGCAATAAGGTAGCTTTCCACCACAACTCACTTTTACAATTCTTTCCATTTCTCCAACCTCTCAGATCCTTGCTGTTATAAATAAATGACATAAATAATTGTTAACATATCTAATTCCTGTTGATTCCGATGAGGTCATGTGAATCAAGCAGATCCTACGCAAAAGTCTACAACCTGGTGAAGAAGAATTTCTGCATCTGTATCTCAAGAAGGCATGATTTATACAAGGATGCTTTCTTTGAAAAAATGAAGAATTCATTTCAGAACACATTACTGTAGGCCTTCATGATAAACAGACTAAGATATTAGAGTGATGGATTGCATCTTTGAGTGCCAAGTGAACAGAGTTAAAGGACAGAAATCCATAAACATCGATAAAAGAGAATGCTGACAATTATCAATAAAACTGTGGTTGTGATTCTGACTTTGCATGATTTTTTTCCAGCTATTAAGAAGTGCCATAGAATTTATACATTTAATGGGAATCCATTCTCTCTGAGGCCTTTAATACTGAAATTTCAATCTACACTAACCACCAAACTGCTCTTTGTGAGGATCAGAAAACTTCTATTGATCTTAAGATGATAAGCAAATAGTTTTATTCCTTAAT
Source organism: Polypterus bichir lapradei (assembly GCA_026402145.1). Lineage (NCBI taxonomy): Eukaryota > Metazoa > Chordata > Cladistia > Polypteriformes > Polypteridae > Polypterus > Polypterus bichir. The sequence continues at coordinate 6,204,968 of JANRMT010062792.1, read as the reverse complement.
TCCAACTCGGTAACAGCATAAGCTAGAAAGATTATGCCTTCCAGGATAAACAAATCAGGTTAAGTAGTCCTGCAACCTTTGGTTTTATATATGGCATGTCTTAATCACAAACCTTGGGAACATGACCCAAAGCATTGAGCTCATTGACATTTTCTAGCCAACAAGCACATTTTCCTTCTACAAAATGACTACTTCTGCACCTTCTTTACTGTAATATATTCCCCTTTTTTGTTTTTCCTGGATATAAGATAGAAAAGTAAAGATCTTCATTTCTGTTGATGAGAGGTCATTTTATTGCATAGTTTTTGGCTAGCCATCTTATTTTGTTCTGCTGTTCATGGTATTTGGGGTGGATCCCCATTCTTTTTATTTTGCTGAAACTGACTAGTGGCAGTGGTTATTTCTGGGATAGGTTGTTGCTGTATTATTGAATGTTAGACATGTTTAGTATTAGGTTGTTAGGTCGGTCACATTACTGACACACCAGTGGATCAGCCACTTTGGAGTCAAATGTTCTTAAGCTTGGTCACTCCCTCTGTATTGTGCTTATTTTTTGTCATTATTAGGTACGATTACAAATTCACATTCTTTATTGCTTATTTGTCAATCTCTTCTTGAATGTACTGTATTTTATTAATAATCTTTCAATTTAAAAATAAACTTTTGTTTTGTTTTTGTAGGCAAAGGTTTTACAGTTTTTACATCTGTCCCATTTTTTGTATTTTTTTTATATTTAAAAAATTTCCCCTTTCTATTGGGACTGGGCAGGCCATAAGCCTGCTTCTAGAATTTGGGGTAAATCTGATTTTGGATTGTAAGCCGCTACAGAGTGACTGAGGTCTATTCTTGGAGGCAAAGACTTTTTTGAGTCTGAGAATCAGAACAGCTAGGACAATTGCCTTCTCACAGAACTGGGGACAATGGGTGGTTTAAATTGGGTTCCATAGGTCACACTTGAAGGCCGTATTAAATAAATAGCAGGAAAAGGGATGATTTAGAAAGATAAAATATTGTATATTGTAAGTTTTAACAAAATACGAAGAAGTGAGAAGGGGAAAAATACAAAATACTAAACATTTAAAAAATAAAGGTACAATCCTAGCAGCTACTCCTAATGCAGCATCAGCATTTCTGATTTTGTCATTTATTATTTTTATGGAAATCCTGTCAGTCCTTGAAACATGTAAGTCCTAGGTTTAATATATTATAAGATAATGTGTGGCAAAAAAAATGATGTAGGATTTCCCTAGGAGTTCACATTCTTGGGTGCTTTTTGATTTGATTTTATTAGCTTGTTGTGGCCTTGTCATCCGCTAATTCTTGTTGTGTAGTGAAATTATTCTCATACAAAGAAATTGCACTTCAGTGGTTTTTGTGATCTGCAGGCAGCCTTTGATTCTGTTTATCTTCCAACCCCATATTACCATCTTTTCTACCATATTTAAGTAATAAACTCTGAATCTGAAAAGCTACAAGATTATTCTGGGTATGGATACATAATCTACGTGAACCCTTATATGACAAACTTCCTGCCCTACACTTTGTTGGCTTTCTATTTAAATTTATTTCAGATTTAAATCTTATTGACTCTCTTTGGCTGCATTAAAGTAAATAAAAATATTAAAGTAAGTACAGTAATATATTTAAATAAACGTAAGATCCACGGTCTTGAATTATAGGAAACAACACTACAAACAGATGTTCTAAACATGGTAAGATGTTTTTTAGAATTCCTGTTTAAAAAGTACAAAGTAATGCATCACTGGGGATGACTGCAAAGAAAAAAGTCATAATTTGAAAAGCATAATCCAAAAACAAATTCCCCAAAGGAAGAAAATAAATAAAGATCCTTACTCTTTATATCTTCCCAGGAGGAAGAAGCTCTTTCAATAAATAAATAAATATACACACACTATAGTCCGAAGCACACCAGAATGACTACTAAGGAAGAAAATTAAAATGCAAGAAAAACTTCTAACTTGGCTGTCACAGTCTCAGTGATGCATTATAGCGACATATTGCTGTTGGTATAAAGGAGCCTCAGTAGTGTTTCTTGACACACTTCTGCTGAATAATTAATTGGCTGAAAGTCCTCAGTGTTAGTGTGTGTCACACACATGCGCTTAGGAGGCAATCAACAGGCCCAGAGGTGAGTGAATGGTTACAAGATGGGGGGTTGTATGATGGTATTAATGCCTCTCTTTCTGACCCTGCAGAACTAAAGAAGAGAAATAATTGCATACCAGAAATAATGAACTCCTCAGACTCCGGCTCCCGCGGATGACGTCACTTCCTGTTATCATCACGTCCTGTAGCCATTTTTGAATACATTTTGTATAAAAACCGACAGAAGCAACAACAGTTTGTCGAATGTCTGATAAAATATAACATTTATCATCTTTACCTGAAAAATCCATTATAAGGGACCAATCCCCAAACCTGTATATTTGTTTTGGTGACTTCCTTTCACCACATGTGTCAGAGAGAGGATGTGTAGCATTGTTAATAATGGCACTCAGTTTTGTTTTAATTCTCTCCTTTGCTACTACCTCAAGGGGTTCCAGAGTGCATCTGTGGAATAGCAAGTTCATAGCTGGGAAATTAGTGGTCCATTTTAAAATAAATGAATAATTGTTTGGCTGGCTCGATCTCTGTAGATGTGCTTGTGCAGCTGTGGGAGGTTGGTGAGGTAATTGGGGAGAGATGCACCTGCATGTGAGGATTCATTGGCTTTTTGCAATGCGTGAATGAAACTCTGTGCCCACGGAGGCATATAATGGGGAGCGGGGACAAGGAAAGAGGAGAGAGGAAAAATGAAAGGAAAGGAGATTAAAGTAGGGAGAGAGAAGCAGGAAGGAAGATGGGAGAGAGAGCCTTTGCAAGAGTGAGTGAGCGAGCGAAAGGGGATGCAGGCAGCCATGAGGAGAGGTCCCAGAGGAGAGCGTGCAGCTGACACTCGGAGCTGCTGATGTGGATCTCTCCTGCTGTGTGTCTTATGGAGCTGGAGTGATTAAAGGTGCAAGCGACTCTTCATAGAAGTCCTTGAAGGCTGCAGGAGTCAGAGGCTCAGATTGTGAGCCTTACTGAGGTCCATGGACGGTAAGGACCTGAGCCTGGGTCTGGATTGGGAGCCATGCTGGGAACCATGAAAACAGCAGGGATCTGAATATGTAGTTAGAACGAAGGTTGTGTCTGTCAGAGGGGCATCTCCTCGGCTGCAAAGCTTCGAGAGAGGTGAGCAGAGGAGACGTCCGTTTTTAAAGTTTTGCATCAGGGCTCATGTTTTTATACACTGCTTCCTGCACTATGTTTTTAAACATGCTTTTAATGGATCTATTTATTGGAACTTTTAACCTCTACCAGCACCTTTTATTTCATGGAATATTTATTTATTGACTGATGGAGTACTGCACTGTTTGGATTTTAAATAAAATCACTCATTTTCACACCTACCCCTTGCTTTGTGTGCTTGTTGTGTCTTCATCCACAGGCTCATATCTCAGGTATGTTACCGGCTGTAGCGGGTTTAAGAGGCTCCCCAGAAGGACTCGGTTTCATGGGGCTGCCCCACCCCGCACTGTCACAGTGTTCCGTAACTGGGCCTGACATTTTAACTTGCATGTTGATTTGGTGGGCCTCTCCTAAAGTTATGTTACCAGACTAGCACATCACATTGTAAAAAAATCACAATGGCCATGACAGAGTTGTAGAAGATGTGAAGGATGTCACTTCCAACATTAAAGGAACTTCTAAGAATAAAGAACCTTCTGTTCATGTCATTGATGTGGAACCCAAAGAACTTGTAGGAGTGCACCACCTCTGCATCCACTCCCCAGAAAGTGCCAGGATATTGTGACTCTGTTTAACCAGTTCCTTAGTTTAATGATGTTTAGTTATAGACAATTCTTTTTGTAGAATAACTGTAGAAGAAACAAAGTTCTTCACCTGACTTCTATATTCTGTCTCACCCATTTTATTAATACAATAATGCAGGATCATTAGAGAATTTCTGCAAGTGACAAGATCTGGTGTTAAATTTATAGTGAGGTGTACAGAGTGAAGAGAAAAGGAGACAGGACTGTTCCTTATGGTGTTCCAGTGTTGCTCACATCCAAATTAAAAACACAGTCCTTGAGTCTCACACTGTCTTCTGCCCATTAGATAGTCCATTATCCAGGACACCACAGGCTCATCCACCCACACATCTCTGAGTCTACTCCTCAACAGGGATGGCTGGATGGTATTTAAGGCACTTGGGGGAAAAAAAACATAATCCTCATAGTACTGTCAGCTTTGTCCAGGGAGATTGATAATTGCATCCTCCACTTCAGTCTTTGTTCTATAGGCAAACTGCAGTGGGTCTAAGTGGTCTACCACAAGAGGACTCATCTAGTCCAGGACCAGCCTCTCAGTGGTCAAGATGAAATGAGACAACTCCCTCTCTGTCTTCCCGGCTCCCCCATACAGGTAGCTTGCTCAGCTGCCGAAAAATCCAGCAGCCACATGTGTAAGACCTCTCAGAGTCAGTTGTCCTTTCGTCTTCCTTCTCGCACACCTGGCATCTCTTTGATCCCCTTGGAGGAATCCACCACCATTGAATCTGCTCCACTGACAACTGCCTCTAGAGCACTGATCCTTCACTCTTCCTCGCTCTGCCTCTCACTCACTCGCTGGATCAGCTCAGGCACCCGATACTGCTCTCTCATGGTCTTCTCAGCTGATCTCATTCTATGTTTTGAGCATCTACCTCTGCCATGCGGGCTCCCTTATATTCTGTACTAGCAAAATACCCGCGCTTCGCAGCGGAGAAGTAGTGTGTTAAAGAAGCAATGAAAAAGAAAAGGAAACATTTTGAAAATAACGTAACATGATTGTCAATGTAATTGTTTTGTCACTGTTGTGAGTGATGAGTGTTGCTGTCATATATATATATATATATATATATATATATATATATATATATATATATTTACACACACACACATAAACATATATATATACATATCTATACATATACACATATATATACACAAACACATATATACATACATATATATATCTACATATATACATATACATACACACATACATACATACACACACATATACACACAAATACATATATACACACACATATATATACACACAAATACATATATATATACATACACACACACATATATAAACATATATATACATATACATACATATCTACATATATACACACACAGCTATTTCGTATCAGTGCAAGACGCTGCTTGTTAAAACGGATAACTCCCGCTCTTACGTGCAAGTCTGCGTGGATATTATGAACTATCGTATTTGTTCAAGTTCTATTTAAATTTTAAATAGAAGGAATTTTTATTTAGTCGACAGAAATATCTTTGGTAGGAATGGTAAAAACAGACAGGAATATTATTCTTGAATAAATCAACTCAAACCTTAAACAACTTATAATATTTTGCTCTCCATAAAAATATATCCTGTCTAAATTATACAAGTTAGAAATAAAGTAAACGTTAAAAGAACAAACATTCAAATTTCTTTACTCTTATGTAATTTTATATAAAAAATAAACTTAGATTTTAAATATCCCAAAAGATTTTGCTCTCCATAAAAATATATCCTGTCAAAATTATACAAATTCAAATATGAACATGCTGCATAACAAAACCTGGAAATATAAATAAAATGTGTTCCTTTCAGCAATAACAAATCAAATCATTCAGTTGTCTTTGCTCATATGTCATTTAAGAGCTGGACGCCTGGCATCTTTTTTTGGCAACAAGTTCGTTTATGTTTGGTGTGAGGTTCTGTGTTGTGGAGATTCTCAGGATGGACTGCAGGTGCTCATGAGTGAGGCGACTCCTGTGTGCTGTTTTGTTAGTCTTCATCACTGAGAAGAGCTTCTCACACAGATATGTGCTACCGAACATGCACAAGGTTCGAGCCGCATGTAGACGGACTTTTTTTGTTCTTCAAAGTCACTAAAGCGCCGTGCGCTCAGTTTATCAGCAAAGTGCGTATTTGGGAACACCGTAGTGACGACTTGGTTCAACATTACTTGGCAACAGGGAAAGTGGGGCAAGTTGCACTGGTGCATTTGTGTCTCTCATAAAAGCAGCTTCACTTGAAATCACTTTGTGATTGTGCACGGGTAAAAACGTCCGCTGAAGTGTCAGATTCTTATTTAATTCTTCTGCTTTCTGTATCTTCTGCATTGCATTCAGGTCTTTCAGGTTACCGTGATGTTTTGTCTCATAGTGCCGTCTTAGATTCAATTCTGTAATTACAGCCACATTAGCTCCACAAATGAGACACACGGGTTTAACGGCAATGTCAGTAAACATATACTCAGCCTCCCATCGGTTTTTAAAGGCTCTATTTTCAGAATCAACTTTTCTCTTAAGCATCGTGTGGGCTAGCTTCGCAATAACTTGCAAGCTAGACTTGACTAACGCGGTAAGTGTTCGACAAGGCAGGTGAAGCGCTGCATTATGGGATCTGTAGTTTATTGTGTTACCAGCGCTTCATATACCCGGGCCATTAATAACCATAATACAGTATATAAAATGATCTCGCGGGCCGGATATAATTACACGCCGGGCCGGATGTGGCCCGTGGCCCTTGAATTTGACACATATGGACTAAATAGAACTTGAAAAGATATATTTTTTCGTACATCGAGCCCGCGTGCTAATGTGGTTTTGCCTGTATGCCTCAATAAGTGACCCTCCCCTCGCTCTTAGTTTTTTACTGTTCATCTAATGAATACACTGAGTATGGCTTTACCAAAACAATCATTGATTGCGAATAAAGTATTCATTATTCGTGTATGTAGATCAGGGTATATATATATATATATACATATATATATACCCGCGTATCGCAGCGGAGACGTAGTGTGTTAAATAAGCTATGAAAAAGATTCGTTTCTTACTGCATCAATAAACAGCTCGTCTTCTTCTTTATCTGAGACCTGACACACTGCATGCACGGGTTTTTTTTTTAACACTGTCTTCCTTTAGCGGGACATTCACTTTTTCCACCGTGTGCTTTGTTTCTGCAGTAGCTGTACTTATTACATACTTATCTTGTATTTATCAGACGCTTCATATTTTTTTGCTGCCTTTTCAATTGTGTAATTCGGTTTTTGTTCAGCGCTCTTCGGAACTGTTGCTTTTTGTCTGTGCACTGCGTCAGTTCACGTGAGCCGCTCGGTGTATAGGCATCGAAGTTTCCCAGCTGTGCTGTTGCCATGTCGTGCTATGTCCATGGCTGTATCTAATGCTACCGAAGTCCCGGTACTTAAAACTTTCTCTCGCAGTTTCGCTGAGTTTGTGCCAAACACCACCCTGACTATGTAACTTCCTCTGCATAAGCACAGTCCTTCACCCGTCAATATTTACCCGTGGCAGTTTGCTATTGGATTGCCGCTGACGGACGGCCTTATATGGGCAGGCACTAAATTACAAACGCCAGCGGCAGCCTGTCTATGAACTTAATTTAAAGTGTAAGTTTACACTGTGCTTTGTTTCCGAAGTAGCAGAACTCATGAATATGGTTGTATATATCACTCGCTCGCTTCTTATTGTTTCGCTGCCTTCTCAATTATATAATGCATGTTTTCTTCAGCGCTTTTTGGGGCTCTTCCTGGCTTTCTACGTACTGCGTGATTACGTGGGAGGCGTGATGATGTCAAACTCCGCCCCCACGGGTTTCAAGCTCATCTCCATTACAGTAAATGGAGAAAAACATCTTCCAGTTATGACCATTACGCGTAGAATTTCGAAATGAAACCTGCCCAACTTTTGTAAGGAAGCTGTAAGGAATAAGCCTGCCAAATTTCAGCCTTCTACCTACACGGGAAGTTGGAGAATTAGTGATGAGTGAGTGAGTGAGTGAGTGAGTGAGTGAATGAGTGAGTGAGTGAGGGCTTTGCCTTTTATTAGTATAGATGACTGGGTGTGAATGAGGCACCTGACTGATCCACTTGCATCTGCATGTGAATGCATGATCAGCCATGCACCCCAATCAACCCCAGAACAATACAGGTATGTGCACACCTGGGACCCAATTATTTATTTAAAATCATGCTTCACCATGGACCTCTTGAAATTAATCCACTTTGTCCACAATTGGGAACAATATGGTTTTCTTTGAACCCAGGTTACCCTTTTATTATTGGAATATAATTACATTTGTAGGTTTGTGTATTTGGGTAGAAATGTGCACGCAAATGGGATTTGCACAAAGCAAACAGTGAATGCACAGTCTTGGCCTTTCAAGTGGGCACAGCATACTGGTTTAAAGTGTGAATACCTTTCACCTGTTCAAAACAGCAATAAAAGCTTTAATTGTATATAGAAAATCCATGTAGAAGATGTACTTAGCCTAGCAAATGCGACTGTATTGAAAACTACAACCAGGTACATGTTCCAGTCTAAGCTCAGACTTCAGAAGTTCGCATGATGGCTCCATCTTTAACTGTTAGCTCTCTTACAGAACAATTCATCTTAAAAATGTACTTTAGCTAAAGATGAAATTAATGATGATATAAGATATGAAAAATCCATAAAGCATAATAGAATCAGGTTATGCCAAACAATAACGGGAGTGTGGCTTGATGGACATGGTACTTTCCAGTTTATTCTAAACAGGATCCAAATCCTTTTCTTATGTTTTACTTCAAAGCAATTCTCTTGATGGTCTGTCCATTGGTCAGCTATACAGTGTAGATAGTCCTGGAGAGATTTCTCCTTATTGATACAAAAACAGATTACAGATTTAAAAAGTTTGCATCTGTTATCAATAATGGTTAAATGTTAAAGTTAAAATCTACAGCACGACTCAGCTGTTACTGGATAAACATAGTATTCACTGAAACAACAGCCTTCAGAAGATGACACTTTTACTTTCTTATCTGTAGTGTGGCCATATTCACAGACATTGAACTGACCAGACTTTTAACATAGATAATGACACAGTAAATGGCCATTAATGTTGTTAGCAAAGGTGTCTCTCAGATGATAATTTTAGAAGTTTTCAGAAATCAGGACCTCAATCTCTAAGAGCTTACACAAACTTCAAATTTTGTGAAATTGCATGTGCAGCGTATATTGTTTTTTGAAAGGTCACTGACTTTCTCATTCAAACCCATAATTTTATTCCTAAGAAGATTACAAACCATATCAAGAATACCAGGAATGCCCATCTGCCTAGCGTTTTTGATACCATGTACTGCAACATTACAAGAAGATTGAGGTCCCAATTGTCATGGCTCTGATTAAGATATTTAAAATATGAGGATTTTGGTGGATTCTTTCATCCTGCACATTTCAAAAGTATTCACAAATGTTTAATAAACAACCCTTTTTTAAGCAAATATTTAAAATTTCTTACAAGTTAAAGAAAGAGCATGATAAGCACTTGAGACTGCATGCTTTACTTTGAAGGCTTATGAAGACGATCTAATTTAGTTGAGTGTGAATCAAAAACAGGAATATTTATGGTTTACCTGACAAGCTGAAGTTGACAGGTGAAAAGAATAGGGTATCAAGGTGTTTGATTGCTACAATTAACAGTAATGAATGAAGTGCTACAGGGAAATAGAGGCTATTACCAACCATGTTAAGAATTTACACGGTATTTATTTGAAATTTTTGTTTCCATTTGTAAGTGGAAAGTATTCACTTTAATGGTAAGACATTGACAAATGTTTTGCATTATCCTGACCATCCCAGCTTTCCAATAATAGCTAAAGACACTTCACTTGCAGTGTTAGACTACTGAGGCTCAGAGTCTCTTTACTTAGTATAAAAATCCACCATGGTCAACACATACTTGTTTTCGCTTACAGTTTCAAATAGTTTGCCAATAAGGTTCAGGCCCACAACCCTCCAAGCTTCTTTTAGCTGAGGATATATTTGTCTTACCTATATTTGTCTTTTCTTAGCAAAGGTGTAGCAAGTAATGATGACAGGATGTAAAACTGGTGAAACTTTCATGATAGGGTCAGTCATCTGGAAGAGGTGATAACATCTAACCATAAACAACTAAATAAAATAACATAATTCATCAGCTTCTTGTGTAATTAAGAGTTCTACTATACCGTATGTTAATTGTCATGTGTATATGGCATATAGTATACATAATATAATGAAATTCCATTTTTAATCATAACAGTGACAATAATACAAGGCTAACAAAGACTCACACAAAAAGTATACACAGAATATGACATATACACACGAATACATACAATATGTATTGTGAGTATGTGTTTGTGAGTGTAAATATTAAGAGAAATATACACACAGTGGCTTTTATGTTATAATGTTTGAATTCTTATAATAGGTTGTTAAGTAATCTACTAGCTTGTGGATACAAATTGTTCCTGAATCTACTGGTGTGAGTGCCAAAGGCCCAGTACCATTTGCCAAATGGAGTGAGACTTTGCAGGATGGCTAAGGCCTTTAATAATACAGTTTGCCTTTTGTAGGCTGCAATTCTTCTATATATCCTGAAGGGTGGTGGTAATATTCTGTTCTATCTTCAACACCCTTTGTAGGGCTTTATGATCTTGAGTTCAGAAGGTGTCAAACCAGTATGTGATGCAGTAATTTAGGATGAACTGCTTACTTGTACAAGTAGTTGTCAGTGTGGTTTGCCTTCTGCTTCCTGAAGTCTAAGACCAGCTCCTTGGTTTTCTGACATTAAAGAAGAGATTACTGTCCTGGCATCACAGTGTTAAAAGGCAAATCTCTTCTATGCAAGCTGTCTCATCATTCTTGGAGAACAGGAAAATGGTGGTGTTGTCAGCAGGAAACTGCATGATGGCCTTGGAGCTGTGTCTGTCCACACAGTCAGATATAAACAATGAGCACAGAAGGGGGTTCAGCATACTACTCTGTGAAGTGCCAGTGTTGAAGATCAATGTGGAGGATGAGATGTTGCCAATCTGCTCATGCTGTGGCCAATTAGTCAATCTAAAATTCTGTCCCGTTTTGAGGAATTTGGTGATCAGCATTGGTGGTACGTGTTTAATTCCTGAGCTGCAGTCTATTAACACAGTTCTGGTGTAACAGTTTTTATGACGCATATTTGGCCCAGGATGAGTATAAAAGATATGGCATCCTATATAGATTGGTTGCGATATGAAAACTGCAGGTGATCATGAATATCAGGAAAATTCTGTTTAATGTTTCTCAGCACTAGCTGCTCAAAGCACTTCATTACTGTTGTTTCTTAGGCACAAGTGGAAGTGGTGAACACAGATCCTCTTAGAGATATATTAAAGATGTTACTGAAGACGGTAACTAATTTGTTAGCTACAAGTACAGGTATTTAAAACAAGCCTGAAATTCCACCTTGACCAGATGCTTTATGTATGTTAACTCATATAAAAGTTCTTCTTACATCATTCACAGAAACAAAGGATGATTCATGTGGTACTGTAGGCAATCAGAAGGCAGGCTGCTTGTTATATGGATCAAGGCAGGGGTAGAAGGTATGATTTTCACCAGGGAAAAACACAAGAGACTGGATAACATTTTACCTTGTTGCCCATAAGCATCTCTAGATCCTGTCATGGTTTGCATGAATTATTACAGTTATCATATTCCATCTCTAATTTATTCCCATAGTGATTTTTAGCCACTTTTGTTACAATGCAGAAGAGTTTAATATTTATTTATTTTTTCTTGTAACACCTTTTTTATGTGTAGATGTTATTTTCTGAGGTTAAGAATCTGAATGAATCTTTGGTATCATTATTTTATATAGTATGATCTTTTTTTAACATGGGAGCTGTGGGTTGTTCCCACAGTGCTTTGTGCAGTTGCCAGGGATGGAGTTCTCGAATAATGAAAAGCCAGGGTTTTGAGTATATAAGCAGCTGAAATTGCAGTTTCCTAAATCAGAAACCCTATATATTTCCTATAGAAGATTGCAGTTTGCAAAATTTTGGCAAGCACCAATAGCTTAGCATTTGTGGTGTCTGATTTATTGATTTTCCACTATTGAGTCTCAAAAGCTCACTTTTTATCTCCCAATCACTTTACTTAAATAAATCCACTATGTTATGTTACAGATGAAACAACTTTGCTTTCCTGAGCTCATATCTGCATTTCTTATATGTATGTTTCCACATTACCGTTTGAAAATGCATTACTGTGTATCTTCAGTAAATGCCTGATAACACCAGTGATCTGCTGTTTCTTACTACCGTAGGAGATAAGGCAGTAGTAGGAGTAGTAAAAGGAGTACAAGTACTGTAGTAAAATGTGACCAGACTGTGTAAGGTGGGGATGCACTAGTGAGCAGTAAGAGTCTTTTATTGAGGTGTAGCAGTGCCCCAGAGTATTAGCAACCCTTGTGGGGCAAGTAACATGCTGATATACATGGTAAAATTTCCTTAACTTTGCTTTGTTGAAGTCCCCATCAACAGTAAATAATCCCTGAGAATGAGCACACTTGCATTTTGTAATATTGTTGTACAGATCATTCAGTGCATTGTTTGCATTGACTTGCAGAGAATATAAACAGAAACAAGAAAACAGCAAAGAATTTCCTCAGAAGATAAAACAGAGGAGAACTTGATCATTTCATATTCAAGATCGGGTGAACAGATTTTATAGATTTTAACACTCATGCACCAAGTGTTTTTCACCATCCTTTGCTTTTACCCGATAGCCCAGTGTGTTTTTCACAAAAGAGAGAAAAGCTATCTGGCTGTATTGCAGTCTCAACAGTTAACCATTGTCACACATGTGTGTTTAGGAGACAGCTAAAGGGCCTGGGGAACTATAATACTACACTAGACCAGGGGATGGCAGGGTGTGCTGACTGTCTCTCTCAGTTTCTTGCAGACCAATCTCACCAGATTCCAGTGCCTCTGATGATGTCATTTCCAGCTCTGGCACCTCTGATGATGTCAATTCTGGCTCCGGAGCCTCTGAGGATGTCACTTCCGGTTCCGGACTAGATGACATCATTTCCTTCCCAAGCCCTTAAAACCGCCATCTTACCTCCGAATGATCAGTTCTGTTTTGGACTCAGTCTTGTGAATATCTCTGTTCAAATATCTAAAAACTTTTTGCAGCTGGGAAATAATATACGGGTGGCTGCCCCAAATCTTTATGATGTCTGGAGACTCATTCTTATTACACCATGTTTCAGAGAAGCTAAAACCACAGCAGTTTCTGATAACAACTACATTTATTTATATAGAACATTTGGGGAGGTGTGGTATTGCTACTGCTTTTTCCAAACAGAGACCAGAGTTCAATTCTTGGATTCTTCCTGCATGAAGTTTGCATGTTCTATCATTGTCTGTGTGGGTTTCCTCCAGGTGCTCCAGTTTTCTCCCACCATCCAAAGATAAGCAGGTCACATGAACTGGCAATGATAAATTGGCTTCTGATATATGTGTGTGTGCTAACCTTGCAATGGGCTGGTGCCTTTTTCAGTGGTTGATCCAGCCTTGTGTTCAGTGTTTGCTCAGATAGGCTCCAGCTTCCATACAATCCTGCTCTGAATAAGTGGGTTTGAAAAATAATGTAGCTCAAAGTGCTTTACAAAATACAAGAGTTGCACAAAAAAAACAAAAAATAAATACAATCACATACGAGGTGTGGCAGAAAAGTAATGAGACTGGCAACACTGCAAGCGAACTGGCAATGCTGCGCTGTTGTCCTTGATAGAGCACGTGTATCAGTACCCTCCCATAGCTCAGTGCGAGTTTCAACTCCTTCCGTTAACTACGTGATTTTTGTGACTGCTATTAGTGAAGTTGTGTTTTTGGTTGTGCGTCATGCAAAATGGAACAGCGGAATTTGGAGCAGCGTTGTGCCATTAAATTTTGTGTTAAGCTTGGAGAATCGGCAAGTGTGACGTTTGAAAAGTTAAAACAGGCCTATGGGGAACATTCTTTATCCCGAGCTCAAGTTTTTCAGGGAGGCCTTCAACTTTGAAAACCAATGAAAACATCGAACGTGTGAACACTCTTGTGAGATCAGACCGTCGTTTAACATTAAGAATGTTGAGTGAACAATTAAATTTGAACAGATTTACCGTTTATCAAATTTTGACTGAACATTTGCACATGCGAAAGGTCTGTGCCAAAATGGTGCCGAAAAACCTCACAATTGAGCAGAAGGACAATCGAAAAAATGCATTCCTGTGGTTCCCCAGCCCCCTTATTCACCTGACCTCAGTCCGTGTGACTTTTTCCTTTTTCCTAAACTGAAAAATGTCCTCAAAGGATGTCATTTCAGGACTTTAGAAAACATCCAAAAGAGTGTAACGGACATGCTGAAGACCATACCGGCTGAAGACTTCCAGCGCTGCTACCAACAGTGGGAACAACGTCTCCATCGGTGTGTAGCTGCCCAAGGGAACTACTTTGAAGGGGATAACATTGATGTTTGAAAAAAATAAAAACTTTGGTAAATTAAAAATTAGTCTCATTACTTTTCTGCCACACCTCGGTATATACATATTAGAAATAAGTAACATAATTGAAAGGGTTCCTAAAAGTAGGTTAATATTAACTAGTACAGTTTTTAAAATTCTAATGTAACAGGGTGTTGTATCATGTTAGCCATTATGGATGCAGTATGAAGTCAAGCAAAATGACACCTTTTATTGGCTAACTGTGACCTTCTGAGGCAGCTCAGTTCCCATCTTCAGGCAAGATGTAATTGTAAAAGATTTTGCAAGAAGAAGGGGCCAGAGCTGCTTTGAAAGCTTGTATATTGTAATCTTTTTAGTTAGCCAATTAAATGATGTAATTTTACTTGACTTCTAATTACATCTCTAATAGTTATAATTAATTAAAAACTGAGTCTGATTGTAATGGTGCAGGTCCTGCTCCCTCTTCCAATTTTGGGAGCCTTTTGAACCCAACACCGTCGATTACGTAACTGAATGAGCTGACAGATGGGGATAAATCACACTTAGAGCAAGGGAAAGGTGCAAAGTGTTCAGTGCTTTTATAAAGAATAAAAACCAAACAGTGTCCAAAAAAAAAGGGTAGTGCTTCAAAATATCTATACATAAATAATCCTTAAAAACAATTAAACCCCAAGTGTTTAAAACCTGGCTAAAAATGAGAATTAATCCAGCAACAGTCATTGGGCCAAATGAGCCAAGCACAACTCTTTACATGTCTCCCCAGCTCACCCATGGCTTGCTCAACTGGTGGAGCCTTCAGCAGCTGCAGCCCTCTCACTCCCAACCCCCTTCTTGGCTGCCTCCATTGATGTCTTCCAGACCACTTGTGGTCGGTTGTCCTCTAGTCATCTTTCACACCCATGCAGTCGTCCCTCGGATCCTGGAGAGGACGCCACCTCAATCTCATCCACTCCTCAGTACAATCAGTGGGTACGATCCGTCCTTAGGGTGCTGATCCCTCACTCATTCACGGGACCCCTAACCGCTATGCGTTCTCTCTCTGTCTTTCTCCTTCTCTGCCCCAATGCTGCAATCTCATTTTGACAAAAGTCTCTCTTTCGTTTTTCTTCCTCTCTTTCTGTGCCAGCCCATACTTATACGGCACTGTGGGCACAAAGCCTCAATCACGCACCGCAGGATGCTGATGAAGTAATTGAGAATGATAACACCTTCACATGCAGTTGCGTCTCACCCCAGTTACCTCATCAACTCCCTGCAGCTGCGTGAGCGTGCCCACAGAGACTGACACAGCAAAATTGATTATTTATTAAAAACTGGCCATTCGTTCGGAGCTGCGGACCCGATATATCACACTATATCAGATGGCCAGGGAGGAGAGGGAGACAAAAACTCCAGGGGAACCAAGGCCAAACCACACTCAGTATTCTGAAAAATATAAATATACTAAAGTAATTAATTATTGTTATCTTGCACCATCCTCGAAGGTCACATGTAGTGAGTCTCATCGATAGTTGTAGCATCAGCATGAATTCCAATATCAAAAGTGACTAAAGAGTACTTTGAAAAAAAACAAAAAAAAAACAGAAATTAGTGGCTATTGCAGATCTTTTCAGTATGTGAATATAACGGGGTTCAACAAATTTGCCATTTTAAGTACTGTGTAAAACCATACCACAGTGTGGTTAAGACTCTGGACTTCAAACCCTGAGGTTGTGGGTTCAAAACCCACTACTGACTCCATGCGACCTTGAGCAAGTCACTTGACCTGCCTGTGCTCCAATTGGAAAAACAAATGTAATGTAACCAATTATCTCTCTGAACTGTTGTAAGTTGCATTGGATAAAGGCATCGGACAAAAAAATAAATGTAACATGCAAAGCCTATGTAATCCTGAGCAGGGTCATGGGAAGCTGCAGCATGGGGTGCAAGTCAAGAACAATCCTTGGATAGGTAGCCAGTCCAGTGCAGGGTAAACACCTTCACACACACACACATACCCACACACTTAGAGGCTAATTTGGCATTGTCAATCCACCTAACCTGCATGTCTTTGGACTGTGGGAGTGCCTGAAGAAAACCAATACAGATTCCACTCATGGAGGACCTGGGATGCAAATCCAGGTTTCCTTACTATGTGGCAGCAGGCTACTACAGTTCCACGATGCCCCAGTACTATATAACATTATATCTTATATCTTAAAAAAAGAAATTCTCCCCTTATCAACTGAAGCTTTCAGTAACCATTCCATCAATGGACTTAGATTTAACAGATGAGCAATAGTACTGTAGAAAGATTTCCTGCAATTTTGTTTATATGTTTAGAAAATAGGACTTCCTCTTCAGTCACACCGCGCTGTGTTGTATTTACTTATATGAGCCCTCAGGGTGACTCTCCATGTTGTCAGACTTGCCTGAAAATTGCCTGGTTTATTATCCAGCAACTACACATTGGCCAGAAAAATGCTTGGAATATAAGCTTGGTTGCCACGGTAGTTGGCTCTCACTTTAATACGCATCAGTTATCCTTAGTTGCCAGTTGTGCTGCTTGAGTGTAATTGGTGGGAGTAGCTCTGTATTCAATACTCTAAAAGTCAAATTCTAAATACTTGCTCCGATGTTAAAAAGGGTCTGTCAATCATAGGTAATAATCATAATAACTGAATACACAAATAACAAAAATAACAAAATTACATACAAAAGATTACAATTTTCTCCCGCCTTTTGGCACATCCCTGCTGCTTTTAAAAAAATTGTCAATTTGATAAGAGTTTCTGTTAGTGGCATCAGAACAGGAAGGTGGCTACAGAATCTTAAGCTCCTAAACTATTGCATCAACAACAACAGCTACTATACTTATTTATATATCACATTTTCATACAAATGATGTAGATCAAAGTGCTTTACAGGATGAAGGAAGAGAAAAAAAGAAAAACAAAATATAAAAATAAAATTAGGCAATACTAATTAACATAGAAGAAAAGTAAGGTCCTGCGGTGGGTTGGCACCCTGCCTGGGGTTTGTTTCCTGCCTAGCACCCTGTATTGGCTGGGATTGGCTCCAGCAGACCCCCGTGACCCTGTAGTTAGGATATAGTGTGTTGGATAATGGATGGATGGGTGGATGGAAAAGTAAGGTCCGATGGCCAGGGAGGACAGAAAAAAACAAAAAAAAAAAAAACTCAAGACGGCTGGAGAAAAAAAACCAAACAAAATTGGCAGGGGTTCCGAGGCCACAAGACCGCTCAGCCTCCTCTAGGCATTCTACCTAACATAAATGATCTCAATCAGTCCTCATGGTGTTCAGGCTTCACATGAAAGAAGTAGATGATGGTCATGTGGACTTCTGGCCTTCTATCAATCAATGTAGGGACATCATGGTGCTTTGATTAGGTGGTGGTGGTGGCGCAGATCGCCACCACAGAAAACCAGAAAAAGAACAGCAGAGAAAGTAGGGGTTAGTACGGATTACAGAGCCACCATGAATGACAAGGATAATTGCATATACAGAAAATCAGAGCTAAACTAAATTGAAGCTATGAGAAAGCCATGTTAAAATAATGTGTTTTTAGCAGTTTTTTTAAAGAGCTCCACTATATTAGCCTGGCAAATGTCTATTGACATGCTATTCCAGATTTTAGGTGCATAACAGCAGAAGGCTATGGCAAGCCAAATTAACATTTAGAGATATCTCAAAATGAATTTTGGATATCTTAAAATGTAATTTACTTTTTATGATATCTGAAACTCGCTTTGAGATATCTTAAAATAATTTCCTTTAC
Source organism: Polypterus bichir lapradei (assembly GCA_026402145.1). Lineage (NCBI taxonomy): Eukaryota > Metazoa > Chordata > Cladistia > Polypteriformes > Polypteridae > Polypterus > Polypterus bichir. The sequence continues at coordinate 6,186,775 of JANRMT010062792.1, read as the reverse complement.
ATTTTAAGATATCTGCAATACATTTTGAGATATCTTAAATGCATTTCAAGATATCTCAAATACAGTTTCAGATATCTCAAAATAATTGTTTCTGCATTTCAAGATATCTCAAATGAATTTTCAGATATCTTAAATTGACCTTTCATGCATTTTAAGATATCTTAAATGCATTTCAAGATATCTCAAAATCATTTCCTGTAAAATTGCCTATTATTTCAATGGGACTTCTTGTTTATTATAAGATATCTTAAAATGTATTTGAGATATCTTGAAATGAGCAGGAAGTGATGTTGAGATATCTGAAAATGTATTTGAGATATCTGAAAATGGACAGGAAGCTGTTTTGAGATATCTGGAAATGTATTTGAGATATCTTAAATTGTATTGTAGATATCTGAAAATGCTATTGAGATATCTTGAAATAATTGAGTGTCCTTTTAAAGATATCTTAAAATGCATTTTAGATATCTTGAAATACAATTTGAGATATCTTGAAATACATTGTTAGATATCTGAAATGGAGCAGAGACCCATTTTAAGATATCACGAAATTCATTTTAGATATCTAAAAATGTATTTCAGATATCTGAAAAAAAAAATGAATTTCAAGATATCTTAAATGCTTTTTAAGATATCTAAATTATATTTCGAGATATCTCAAAATAACTTCCTTCTCATTTTAAGATATCCCAAATTCATTTTGAGATATCTGAAATGCATTTTCAGATATCTTAAAATGACTTTCTGTGCATTTCAAGATATCTCAAATACATTTCAAGATATCTTAAAATAACTTCCTGCACATTTCAAGATATCTCAATAGCATTTCAAGATATCTTAAAATAACTTCCTGCACATTTCAAGATATCTCAAATACATTTCAAGATATCTTAAAATAACTTCCTGCACATTTCAAGATATCTTAAAATAGGCAGGAAGTTCCATTGAAAGTATAAGAAATTTTACAGGAAGTGATTTTGAGATATCTCTAAGGTTATTTAAGATATCTCGAAATGCGCAGGAAGTTATTTTAAGATATCTGAAAATGTATTTGACATATCTTTAAATACGCAGGAAGTTATTTTAAGATATCTGAAAATGTATTTCAGATATCTGAAAATGCCTGCAGATGTATTTTAAGATATCTTGAAATGTATTTGAGATATCTCAAAATGCACATTAACATATTTCAAGATATCTTGAATTGCATTTAAGATATCTTGAAATGCATTTCAGATATCTCAAAATGTACAGCATATCATTTCAAGATATCTTGAAATCTATTTGAGATATCATAAAATGGTTTTTAGATATCTTAAAATAGATGCATTTTTAGATATCTGCAATTCAATTTAAGATATCTAAAATGCATTTCCAGATATCTTAAAATTCATTTTGAGATATCTCTAAATGTTAATTTGGCTTGCCATAGAAGGCTGCCTCAGCACTTCTTTTAAGTTTGCTCTTAGAATTAAAAGCAGACACTCATTTAAAGATCTAAGGTTATGATTTGGAGCGTAAGGTGACAGGCATTCCAAAATATAGGATGGAGCGAGATTATTTAAGGCTTTGCAAACCATAAGCAGTATTTTAAAATCAATCCTAATGACACAGGTAACCAGTGTAGTGACATTAAAACTGGAGAGATGTACTCGGATTTTCTTTTCCTAGTTAAGATTCTGGCAGTTGCTTTCTGCACTAGTTACAATCGATTGATGTCTTTTTGGGTAGTCCTGAGAGGAGTGCGTTGCAGTAGTCTAGTCGACTGAAAACAAAAGCGTGAACTAATTTCTCAGCATCTTGCAATGTTATAAGAGGTCTAACTTTTGCTATATTTCCTAAGTGAAAAAATGCTGTCCTAGTAATCTGATTAATATGTGATTTAAAATTCAGGTCAGAGACAATAATTACCTCTAAATTCTTTACCTTTGCCTTGACTTTTAATCCTAATGGATCAAATTTATTTCTAATACCCTCATTATATAAATTTTTGCCAATCACTAAAATTTCCATTTTCTCCTTATTTAGTTTGAGAAAATTACTACTCATCCATTCAGAGTCAAAGCACTTTCTTTTAGTCCATTGTATATGATCTAATGCCACTGATCAATGTTATACTAGTGTACAAACACACGGGACAGCCCAAGGTGGATACCACTCTTCAGATTTATGTATGTGTAAAAAAGTGTGCAAAAACCCATGATGGGACTCCCATTCCAGCCTTTGATTTAATATAAGTGTAAGAATGTGCGTAAAGGGGATAACACCCTGATTCCTGCAGTTTGCTTTCTGTTCAACCCAAAAGTGGGCAGAACAATAGTGCTGCATGTACTGTTTGGAAGAACAAGTTGAAGTCCCAAGTAACAGAGGTTTTATTTATTTGTTGAGTGGCAGATATTTTAAATAAGGGTGAAGCAGAGGAATACATAACAGAATTTGTTACACAGAATTCTTATTACATTAACATAAATTCAAAGTTTAGGTCAAAACACAGAAAAAAATCCCAAACCAGAATTTTTTATTCCCTAAGAGATTATTTGCTTGCTAGAGTGCTAAATTTGACATGAAGGCCATTTTGTGTGAAACCTTAAAGCAATGCTTCATGTCCTTCACAAACATTCCTAACACTACAAGAGTATGGTGTTTCACAGCCACTGTTGCCTGTCATTTTCTCACTGTATTTTGAAGTAAAACTTGTTTTGAGCATACTTGGCAAACTTGAGTTAGTTTAATCTGAGCATTAGACTCTGTCAATGGTGTGTCTTGTATCTTGTCTTGTCTTGTTAATTTAGTTGTGATTTTCTCAGGGGGACGTCATGGCACATCCAAAGATTGGAGGGTTACCGGGAGGGTTAAGTCTCTGCTACTTGCAAATGTTACTGTCCTCTTGGTACCCATCTGTGATCACAGGTATGTACTGGATCGTTTCACAATTGAGAGTGATGCAGTTGGGTTGACAATAAGCACGTCTCATTCTGAGATTTCTGTTCTTCTTTGAAAAGAGTGTTTAATGCTTTGTAGGTAATGGGGGAGCCGCTGTCACAAGTGGAGGTCAGCTATGGCAGGGGTTTGTTTAAAATTAGGATGAAGGTAATTGTGAAACTGACCGTGGTAGTGAACAAAAAGTGAGTCCCTTGGATAAAACTTTTGACTTACCCGTCAGTTTACATCTCCTTCCTTAACTAAGTAAGCTCTGGACAGTAAGCAAAATAAGGAGAATGTACTTACAAATTGCTGTTATTAAGCATCCATGCAGGGTTGCTGGGCTTGCTTTCCATGATAAGGCTAGAGGCACCAACAGTACTGACAGACCTTGGATTAGAACTACTTCCTCTAGTTATAGGGAGGAACCACAAGAGATTGTTTAGGCATACAGCTAGGATGCCCTCTAAACAATGTCTCTGGCGGTTGTAGTAGGGACAACCCCGCAGGAGAAGACCCAAATGTAGATCCAGGAAATGTTGGCAAAAATATTCTTCTTGCCTAGAATTTCTTCATTATGAAATTAAAATGTTTGTTAAGGATAAGGTGTACTGGACCGTTCATCTTGGTTGGTTGCTACATGATCTTCACCAGGAGAAAATGAATTAATGAATAAATCAATTAAAAATAGTCTTACAACTGAGCCAGTATGCCTGAGTATCATAATAAGTATGAATATCTTATTCCATTTTCATATTGTTTGATCATGTTATATTTAACTGTTGTTAGGTGCATAAATGTATTAATTTGTTTTTGTTCAAGAAATATCAATATGATTCATTCAGACATTACTGTAGAGTGAAACTGACAGGGGCATTCAGAGGTGTTGTTCACAGTAGATTCTTTGTAGAGTATACACAGCAAAGGATTATTGTGATTATCATTAATAATATTTTCTGTTTTTGTTGATACCTTCACTCAAGGTGGCTTCTAAAAAGCAATACACATGAGGTCCACTTCTTTGTTTACAAGCAAAAAAGAAACAAAGCAAAACATATTTTAAAGAATTGCAGAAACCTAGCTCAGATATTCCCAAGACGAGGTGAAAGTTAGAAGCCTCACCAGACTTTTGTTTGACTGTTGATAGGGTCAGTGCAGCTAATCCAGCTGTCACAATTAATAGTAGTGTGTTCCTGTATGTGTCATATTCAGTGCACAATACAAAATAATACAGGAAAAAAGAGAGAGTAATATAACACATAGTACTACACATAGCAAAATAACTTTTCAGTAACTCTAATATGAACATGACCCTCTATAAAAAACAAATTGTGTTTTAATGTAATACACCATCAGCTTCTTTATCGTCTATGTAGACAAAGTTAAGCCAGCTTGATATACCATTAGAAAGTGTGGCTGGCCATTTGATTGTCTCGCTAATATATGTTTTATCTTTGTTTTTTTATATTAGTTCATCTCAACGACCACTGTCCAACGATCGTGATTCTTTACTTAACATATTTTCTTGCTTGCTTTCCTTTCAATTTTCATCTCCTGTTGGGATATTATGTGATCCTCCACCTTTGTTTTATTCATCTGCTGACTTCTTCATCTGGACTGCGGTTTTCACCCGTATCAGTGAACTGAATGCCTCTCGGAGACGCAAACACACCCGCCGCCGACGTTGAAAAAGAGCCGGTATTGCTGTTAAACAACATCGACTCAAGTCCCAGAGCTTGGTTTCCCGATGTCTGCGAATTGCCTACGACCCATCTTCACCTGCACAGGACTCCATACCTGGTTCATGGGCGCTGGACACCGGATTTAATTTCTCCATGTCAAGGCGACATCACTTTTCCTCGGTGTGCTCTCGGGGAGTAAATGCTGCTAATCTTCGCACGCTCATCCGTGCTCATCCAGCAGCAAGCTCTTCCACTTCTATCAAGGCTGCTCATTTGAACGTGAGATCAGTGTCTAATAAAACTTTTATTCTGCAAGACTTTATTACCTCAAATAATCTAGACTTCTTTTTCATAAAGGAGACCTGGATTGTAAATGGTGACTCTTCATGTTTTACTGACTTGGTACCATCAGGTTATTCATTTTTAAACTCTCCTCGGCTAACTTGTCGTGGTGGGGGCATTGCCACTGTTTTTAAAAGTATGTTGTTGTGTCAGAGCCTTACAAAGGGGTCCATTTAGTAGCTTCAAACTGCAACTTTTCAAAGTGTGCAGCTCCCCTTCTTTGTTGTTTGCTGTGGTTTATAGACCTCCTGTAATTAATGATATATTCATTTCTGAATTCTCTGATTTCCTGGCTGATATCACCCTCTCCCATGACAAAGTATTTATTGTTGGTGATTTTAACATTCACGTTTGTTGTCAACTGAAACCTTTGGTTAATGACTTTTCATCACTATTGGAATCATTTGATTTTATCCAGCATATTAATATGCCAACTCACTCTCTCGGTCACACCCTTGATCTTGTTCTTACACGTGATATTTCAGTTAATAATATTGTTTTATACGATGATTCTTTTACTGATCACTTTTCTATAATGATGGATTTGAATATTACTGTAGATGTCCCTACTACTAATTGTGCTTCACGCTGCTCTCGCTTTTTAAATTCTTCTATTATATCCAATTTTAAAACCATATTCTGTAGTCTTGATGTGCATGTCCAATATGATTGTATCGATGATTCTGTCTTAGAATTTAATTCTTCTTGTAAAACTGTATTAGACTCAATTGCTCCGCTCAAGATATGCTGTAATAATGGAAGACCTGCTCCCTGGCTAAATGAAACTATGTAATCGCTGTGCCATGCCTGTCGAACTGCGGAACGACGTTGGATAAAAGATGGTCTGATTGTTTCTAAACAGATTTTTAGGACTTCTGTATTCAATTTCCAGGTTGCAGTTATGAAAGCTAAACATGATTTCTTCGCTGATTTAGTTTCACGTCATTCTAAGAATCCTAGGGTTTTATTTAATTCAATTAATGCGGCCATTCACCCTCATTCTGTGATGGGATTAAATAGCACTGTTCTTTCATGTGAGCAATTTCTTTCATTCTTTGTCAGTAAAATTGATAAAATTCGTGGTGGTATTGTTCCAACAGACTATGAACTTCCTACTGTTAATCATGGTATTGTATTCGAATCATTTGATCCTGTCTCACTTTCACAGCCAAAAAGAACTATTGATTCCCTTAAACCAGCTCCCAGTCCTCTTGATCTAGTACCACCACGCCTTTTAGTGGAAGCCTTTGATGTTTTGGGCCCATCTTTACTAGCCATTATCAATGATTCTATTAGTGTGGGGGTTGTGCCCTCATTTTTTTTTTTTTTTTTTTAACTTTTTTTTTTTTTTTTAATTTTTATTTTTTATTAATTTTATTACAATCCATACAAAGCAATCAAGTTTTTACAAAGAGAAAAAATTAAGAACAGATCGATCCCCACCCCTGAGAGAGAGAGCAAGCCAAACGGCGTTAAATTCAAATTTAGGCTTGTAAACATACCTAAATTAATAAATTCTCTGTGCCTTATGAACTTATTTTAAAATATTACTGATTAGATCCTGCCATGTTTTGAAAAAAGTCTGTACGGATCCTCTAACTGAGTATTTGATTTTTTCCAACTTCAAATAATATAACACATCGGTTTCCCACTGACTTAAAAGAGGAGAGTTTGGGTTTTTCCAGTTTATGAGAATAAGTCTACGTGCCAAAAGTGTAGTGAATGCAATCACAATTTGTTCGTCTTTCTCCGCTTTAAACCCATCTGGAAGAACACCAAACACAGCTGTTAATGGGTTTGGAGGGATTGTGAGTCCAAGGCTATCTGAAAGGTAATTAAAAATGTTTGTCCAGAATAATGTTAATTTGGTGCAGGACCAGAACATGTGACCTAGTGAGGCTGGGACTTGGTTGCAACGTTCGCAAGTTGGATCATGCTCTGGGAACATTTTGGAAAATTTTAGTCGAGACAGATGTGCTCGATATATAATTTTGAGTTGTATGATTGTATGTTTTGCGCATATGGAGCTCGAGTGAATTCTCTGCATTGCTGCTTTCCACTCCTTTTCTGATATATTAATTGAAAGATCTTTTTCCCAGTGTCTTCTCGGATCTTTGAAAGGGAGGGATTGTAAAATGATTTTATATATTGTAGAGATGGAGTCTAAGTCCTTGAGATTGAGCAATATTTTTTCCAGCATGGTTGAGGGTGCAAGATGAGGAAAATCTGTAAGGTTTTGTTTAACAAAGTTTCTGACTTGAAGATAGTGAAAGAAATGTGTAGCTGGAATGTTAAATTTGGAATGTAATTGTTCATAGGATGCAAAGACGTTGTCTATATAAAGATCTCTAAGCGAGTTAATTCCAAATTTTTTCCAAATATTAAAAACTGCATATGTTTGTGAAGGTTGAAAGAGGTGGTTCTCTTGCAGGGGTGCAACAGATAGAAGCTTCTCCGTCTTAAAATGCTTTCTACATTGGTTCCAGATTCTAAGTGAGTGAAGCACAATTGGGTTATTAGTGTATTGCCGATAACGTGTGTTTATTGGAGCACAAAGCAAGGAATACAAAGAAGTACTGCAGGATTTTACTTCTATTGCGGACCAAGCCTGTGTATGTTCTTCTATTTGTGTCCAGGTTCTTATCGCCTGTATATTTGCTGCCCAGTAATAAAACTGGAAGTTAGGAAGAGCCATGCCGCCTTCTGCCTTTTGTCTTTGTAAGGTCGCTCTTTTGATGCGTGGATGTTTTGAATTCCAAATAAATGAGGTTATTGTCGAATCTAATTGCCTAAAAAATGATTTATTAATGTATATTGGGATGTTTTGAAATAAAAAAAGGAGTTTAGGAAGAATATTCATCTTAACAGTGTTAATTCTTCCAGCTAGTGTGAGATGAAGGGTTGACCATCTATGCAAGTCTTGTTTAATTTTTTCCATGCAAACCGCAAAATTTTGTTGATATAGAGCTTTATGTTTACTTGTGATGTTTACCCCTAGGTATTTAAACTCTTCTGCAATGATAAAAGGTAAGGTATCTAATCTAATATTATATGCTTGAGAGTTCACTGGAAAGAGTACACTTTTATTCAGATTAATTCTGAGACCAGAGATCTTTTGAAATTCTGTGAGTGCTGCTAAGACTGCAGGCACGGAATTTTCTGGGTCTGATATATACAGTACCATGTCATCTGCATATAATGAAATTTTCTGTTCCAGTCCTTCTCTGCAAATCCCCTTTATCTGATCAGTATTTCGACAATGTATTGCTAGTGGTTCAATGGCAATCGCAAACAGCAGCGGTGACAAGGGGCATCCTTGTCTAGTGCCACGTTCTAGTTTAAAGTAGTCTGAGCAAATGTTGTTGATGCAAACTGAAGCTTCTGGGTTAGTATACAGTAATTTAATCCATGCACAGATGTTTGGGCCAAACCCAAACTTCTCCAATATAGTAAAAAGGTATTTCCATTCAATCATGTCGAATGCTTTTTCTGCATCCAGTGATAATAATATTTCTGGGGTGTTTGATTTAGTTGGTGAGTATATTACATTAAACAGGCGTCGAAGATTGGAAGATAAGTGCCGGCCCCTAATAAATCGAGTTTGGTCTTGTGATATTACCGAGGGGAGCACTTTCTCCATCCTTCTGGCTAAGATTTTAGAGAGTATTTTAACGTCGTTATTCAGAAGTGAAATTGGTCTGTATGATGCACATTGTAATAAGTCCTTATTTTGTTTTGGAAAGACAGTGATTAGTGCTTGGCGAAAGGTTTGTGGAAGAGATTGGTTATCTCTGGCTTCTGTAAATGTTGCTAATAAGAGGGGAGCTAGCTGAGCGGAGAATTTCTTGTAAAATTCTGCAGGGTAACCATCAGGGCCTGCTGCTTTCCCACCTTGGAGAGATTTTATAGCATCTAGTAATTCTGATAACGTCAGAGGTTTATCAAGTTCCTCCGCACTAAAAGCGTCTATTTGTGGTATCTGTAATGTATCTAGAAATGTATTAGATTGTGTATTGTCTTCTTTAAACTCAGTAGCATATAGGGATTTATAGTAGTCTCTGAAAGTATGCATTATATTTTTGTGTTCGACGATTTTATCTCCGTTCATGCTAGTAATTACCGAGATTGCGTTGCGCACTTCTTGCTTGTGAATTTGTTGAGCTAAAAGCTTATTAGCTTTCTCCCCATGTTCATAGTAATGATGTCTGGATTTGTAAATTAGTTGTTCAGTTTCTTTAGTTGTCAAGAGGTTTAATTCCGAATGTAGAGCCTGCCTCCTCCTATGTAGAGTCTCGCTTGGTAGTCTGGCGTGTTCTTCATCTATTTTAGTAATTTCGCTTTTTATCTCTGCTAGTTTCTTGGCTTCGGATTTATTTCTGTGGGAAAGATATGAGATAATCTGACCTCTTAAGAAGGCCTTAAGAGTTTCCCAGAGTATTCCTGCAGAGATCTCGGGGGATGTATTTGTCTCTAGAAAGAATTTGATTTGTTTGGATATAAATTCCGTACAATTCTCGTCAGCTAATAGAAGCGGGTTGAGGCGCCATCTGCGGGGTGAGTGCATGGGGCTTAGTAATTTTAGCTCCAAGATCATAGGTGCATGGTCAGAAGTAACAATAGCATCGTATTCGCAAGATTTAATCAACGGCAAAAAGTTATTGTCTATAAAGAAGTAATCAATCCTTGAGTAACAATGATGCACTGGTGAGTAGAAAGAATATGTTCTTGAATTTGGGTTTAAAAACCTCCAGGGGTCTGATAAATTGTGATCAGTTATAAACTTTGTAATTATCTTTGCAGTGTTAGATGCCGTTCCCCCTGTGGAGGAAGTCCTATCTAAAAGTGGATTTAGAACACAATTGAAGTCCCCAGCCATTATAACTTTATGAGTGTTCAGATTGGGAATGGATGCAAATAAATTTTGTATAAATTCCTTATCATCAACATTAGGTGCATAAACATTTATCAAAATCATTTTACAGTTAGATAAGTCTCCCATGACCATTACATATCTCCCTTCAGGATCCAATACTACATCTGATGCTACAAATGGTACTGTTCTATGTATGAGAATTCCCACACCTCTAGTTTTCTTTGTAAAACTAGAATGGAACATTTGGCCAGTCCAGTCTTTTTGCAGCCGGAACTGATCCTTGCTTATTAAGTGAGTTTCCTGTAAAAATACTATTTTAGCATTTAGACCTGTTAGGTGAGAGAGTACTTTCTTTCTCTTTAATTCGTGATTCAGGCCTTTAACATTCCAGCTTACGAAATTAACTGTCCCGTCATGGAGACACTGATTCTGAATTTTTGATGTCATTTTATAGTCTTAACTGGAAGTGAGACAGCTTTGGCCTTAATTTCCTATTTTCCCTAGAGTTGTTGCCATGCAGCTTATTATTACGTTGGTAGTTATAATTATTAAGATTCATAGGATAGATTAGGTATAGATCAAGCCTGCTTTCTTTCTCTCCCCCCCTTAACCCCCCACCCTCCCTTTTTGCCTCCCCAAGTGAGGCTAAAACCCACTTCACACAGTCCCAGTCCTCTGACATACCCAGAGACAGAGCACGTCCAAAGCAAAACAAGCCCCAATGCAGCGGTGCTTTAGAGTTAAAAGATAGAGATATCTGTTACCAATATAGTCTTTAAAAAAAAAAAAAAAAGAATTTTGCACTTAAAATATATATATAGTCTTCAGCAATTTTAGTGCATTAAGATGATACACCCAGATAATAAACCCGGGTGATGATGTTAAAGATGTGTCCAAAATAAGCATAACAAGTCTTAATGCAGTAATAGCAATAACAATAAACCAAGGGTATGATATTGAACAGTCTCGTTTAGGGTAGAGATGAAGTAATTAGGAAAAAAAAAATAAAGAAAAAAAAAAGGAAAGAAAAAGTAATTAAGCACAATAAGACATAAACATAAACAGATAGCGCCCTAGTAATACTAAGTATTAATGAGAATATATGTGAATATATGCTGATAAAAACCCGTATTTTAAGACAAATAGATCAGACAGTAGATTATTAATCCTTGCTTTAATCATTAACCGCCATGACTCACTATTATGTATCAGAATAGTCCCGGGATCAGCTTTCTTAATTCCTTTTCTGCTTCATCCTTGCAAGCGAATACATAGAAATGACCTTGCCATTCCACTTTAAGTTTTGCCGGATACAAGAGGCTGTATTTGACGCTGGCTTGCCGAATCGCTGTTTAATGTTGTAGAAGGCTGCGCGTTTAGTAGATGTTGCTGGAGAGAAGTCAGGAAAGATACGAATGTGGTTATTTTCGAATGTAATATCTTCCTTGTTTCTGAGGAGTGCCATCACCTCTAGCTTAAATGATAATCGTTCAAAACGAACTATAAAAGACCTTGGTCTGGGTCTAACGGTGTTTGATCCGCATACGCGGTAAGCTGCTGCTATCTCAGATTCTGCTTTAAAGTCGTCCCCGATTATTTTAGAAAAAAGTTCAGCAGCGAATTTCACAGGGTTTGAACTTTCTCGATTCTCAGGCAGACCTTCAATTCTGACGTTATACCTTCTACTTCCATCTTCCAAAGCAGCCAGTCTGTCTCCGAGTTTTTTGCATTCGGAGCTGACATTTTCTGCTTTTTCTTCAGCACTGGTAGCTAAATTTTCGGCTAATTCAATCCTAGTCGTGAATGTCTCCTTGAGATCCTCCAATTGATTAGTAAGCGTTTCAATTTTACCCAGCACCTGTCGCATTTCCACTTGCATTTCTTGTCGCAGCCTTTCATTTGCCTGTTGCAGCATCAGCCGCTGCGTTTCGTTTGCTTGTTGCCATTCCTGCCGCTGCGTCTCGTTTGCTTGCTGCCATTCCTGTTTCAATTCCAGCAACTCTTGTTTCAACCTCTCATGTGCCTTTGCCCTTGCTTCCTCATTTGCCTTCTCGGTTTTCTTTATATCTTGTACGATCTCAGCGAGCATCACCTCCAGTTTAGACATTTTAATTGTGCTTTCTTGTACCGTAGGTGAAGCGTCAGGCTCTACTGTAGCCGGTGCCTCCGCTATCCCCGGCTCGCGTGGAGTAATTGAGATCGCGGACTGTAAGGCCCTTTCCAGTTTCAGGTGTTCTCCGATCAGCGAGCTATCGAGATCTGTACTCCCGATCGTACATTCGCTCCCCTTTTCACTCTCAGCCGGCGACGATGTAGCGGACCTTGGTCCCGAAGAGTCTGTACTTTCGCCCAGCTGTTCCAGGTCTCTCTCTGAAAGGCCGTATCTTGAGCTAGGGCTTCCTGATCTTGGCTTGGGTGCAGCTTTAGTTTTCTTTTCTTTCGGACCCCCTTTCTTGCTGGCCATGTTTATATATGCTTACAAATATAATGTAGCAGTCTCCTTGGGCTGAATAAATGTAGGATATCTCAGGATAATAGGCAAATAATATGAAAAATAACACCGCTGCTAGCGGAGCTCCACTTCAGACGTCCATCTCTCGCATCGGACGAGACCAAAGGAAATCTGTGCCCTCATTTTTTAAACATGCTGCAGTGCGTCCCAGTCTAAAAAAGGCAGAATTAGATCCTGGAGTTTTAGCCAATTTTCGCCTGATTTCCCAATTGCCATTTCTGGCTAAAATATTAGAAATAATTATTTATAATCAATTGGTTGATCACCTTAACTTCAATAATTTATTTGAGATCTACCAATCTGGCTTTAGGCATTATCATGGTGTTGAGACAGCCCTCCTTAAAGTATTCAATGACATCTCTTTTATTACTGACTCAGGTGGCACTGCAGTCCTCGTCCTCCTGGACCTGACTGCTGCCTTTGACACTGTTGACCATGAGATATTGTTGTTGCGGCTTGAACATCTTGTTGGACTTAAAGGGGCTGCTCTTAACTGGTTCAGGTCATATCTAACTGGTAGACGCTTTTCAGTGACTTCAAATTCCTCTTTTTCATCTACTGCTCCTCTTAAATATGGTGTTCCTCAGGGATCCATTTTGGGTCCTATCTTATTCTCTATATACCTTCACCCTATTGGAGCTATTTTTAGGAAATTTAACATTTCTTTCACGGCTATGCTGATGATACACAGGTTTATATTCCCGTCTACAACTCTGCAATAAATCAACTGCACAACTGTCTTCCTGAACTAAGATCCTGGATGGCTAATAATTTTCTTGATCTGAATCAAAATTAAATGGAGGTGCTTATAGTGGGTCTATCAGCTAAAGCCCAAATTGGTCTTGGACTTCTTGGCTCTCTCTCTGTCTTTTGCAAACCTCAAGTCGGCAATCTTGGTGTTATCTTTGACAGTAGCCTCTCTTTTCAGAAACATGTTAATTCTATAGTCAAGAGTTGCTTTTTCCAGCTTCGTCTATTAGGTAAGATCAAGCCTTTTTTATCTTCTAGGGATCTTGAGAAAACTACTCATGCTTTTATCTTTTCTCGCCTTGATTACTGCAACTCGCTGTATTCTGGGATTAATCAAATCTCTGATACGCAGGTTACAGTTGGTCCAGAATGCTGCCGCTCGCTTTCTGGTTGGGGCAAGAAAGTATGACTCTGTTTCTCCAATTTTAGCTTCTTTACACTGGCTGCCTGTCAGTTTTCGAATTGATTTTAAAATCTTGTTGCTAGTTTTTAAATCTTAACATGGGCTTGCTCCTGCCTATTTATCCGAATTGTGTGTTTTACACTAGCCATCCAGAGTGCTTAGATCTTCTGGTCAGTTGTCTCTTGTTGTCCATCGTACCAAGTGTAAAACCAAGGGGGACAGGATTTTGCAGCTGCTGTTCCTCGCCTGTGGAACTCTTTAACTCTTTATATAAAGGAGTCATCTACAATTAAACTGTTCAAAACACGATTAAAAACTCATTTCTATTCACTTGCATTCCGTGACCTTCAATAATATTGATGGTTTCCTCATTGTGATTATGTAACATTACTTCTATTTATTTTATTTCTATTTATTTTTTTATGTCAATTATATGTTTTTCCTTCTTTTATTATAAAGCACTTTGGCCACGGCATTCCTATGTTGTTTTAAATGTGCTATATAAATAAAGTTGACATTGACATAGTTGGGTATTGCTCCTATTTCCCAGCTCAAGTCAGGATACTAGTCTTTCTCACACACACACATAATCATACTCACACATACATACAGTTGGGCTAGCTTCATCTGTTTAAAACCACACTTGTTTGGAATATAGCAGAAACATGATGGACTGTCTTCTAGATGTGAAGTCAATTTTAAGACAAGTCAATTTTATGTATAGAGCACATTCAAAACAACAGAAGTTGACCAAAATACTATACAGTCTCCATAAATACATCAATAGACATACAGATACAGTAAATAAATACACCAAAATATGTAAATGAACTGAAAAACAGTACTCTCATGCAAGTTTAAAAACCAAAAGAAAAATAAGTTTTCGGACTGGATTTAAAAGTGACAAAAGTTGGTGTTTAACAGTATTAACTTAACTAATGTCCAACCACACATGCTCTAATCTGCTTAATGCAAAACTGGGGATAGTTAAGGTAGTGGAGCCAGAGAACATCAGGCACAAATGGGGAAGTGGTCCTGGAAAGAGCATAATCCATCACTGGGCACAGTAATGCCAACATTCACCTACCTGGGCAATTTACTTCTAATAAATAATTTAAGTACTTTTAATTCTAATACTTTTTATATCAAAATGCCCCGGGTTCGACTTCCTGGGTCCTCCCTGCATGGAGTTTGCATGTTCTCCCTCTGTCTGCGTGGGCTTCCTCCGGGTGCTCCGGTTTTCTCCTACATTCTAAAGACATGCAGGTTAAGTGCATTGGTGATCCTAAATTTTCCCTAGTGTCTGCTTGGTGTGTGTGTGTGCCCTGCGGTGGGCTGCCACCCTGCCCGGGATTTGTTCCTGCCTTGCGCCCTGCGCTGGCTGGGATTGGCTCCAGCAGACCCCCGTGACCCTGTTTTAGGATATAGTGGGTTGGACAATGACTGACTGAACAAAATGCCCATGCAGACAACTGGAGAAAGTTTACAGAATGCACAAACAGAATGTGACTGAACAGAGATTAAGAACCTTGAGGCAGCAGCACTGATCAATTAAAGGATATATTCATGCTTTAATGCATGTTATGCAATATTGTAAAGTTGATTACCTCATTGCTTCCTCTATTCAAAATTGTAAATTCATTTAATTAAAAATAACCCACAATTCAAAAGTGCATGAACACTCTAAAATCATTTTAATGTAGAGAAGTACTATATATAAGCAAAAAGAAATACTGATCACCATTTAATCTGGGCGACACTAACTACAGAATGGGATGGCACATGCTGTTATGCCACTCTTGGCCAAACACAATTGTGTTATCTTGTTTAAATTTGTAACATCACAACAAATAGGCAGTAACATATAAAACTGCATACAATCAAGTATTGGCCAGTAACATCACTTCAAGAGAGGCCCACCAAATCAACAAATTAATTAAAAGGGCACACTCAGTTATGGGATGCTCTATGGAACCCCTGGAGGTAGTAGCAAAGGAGAGAATTAAAACAAAACTGAGCGCCATTATGAACAATGCTGCACATCCTCTCTCTGACACACTAATGCTGAGAATTTTCAATCAATGAATTATTCAGCAGAAGTGTGTTAAGAAACACGACTGGTTCTCCTTTATACTAACAGCAATATGCCTGTATAATGCCTTACTGGGACTGGGAATGCCAAGTCAGAAGGTTTATTTCTTTTTAGTCATTCTGGTGTGTCTTCAGACTATAGTGTGTGTTTGCATGTTTGTGTGTATATACAGTGTATATATATATATATATATATATATATATATATATATATAGTGACAGATTAAGGGTTTCCTCGCACCCTTGTACCCTCCGACCACACGTCAGACACCAGATAAAAAGTCCAATTACTATTTATTATAATAATAATGTGCACAAAGCACGCTCCTCTCCACAATTCTCAAATAAACAAAACAATACTCAAATAACCAATCCTCCACTCCCAGACGCTTAGCCACCCTGCCTCCCAACTCAGCTCGCCGTCTGGGAGCTCCCACAGTCTTTTTATATCTCCTGACCCGGAAGTGTTCCTAATCCCCAGTCCCATTGACTCTCAATCACTTCCGGGTCAGGTACAAGTTCTTTTCTTCACCCCGGAAGCATGTCATTCCTCTTGTCCACTTGTGCTTCCAGGGCGTAGGGAAAATATCCATTACTCCTCCCTGCAACGTCCCCTAGTGGCCCCCATGGCATCCAGCAGGGCTGTGCATAAAAACTCCATTGTCCATGATGCCCTGCTGGTCTTCTGGGGACCTCCATGCTGCAAGGAGGGCTCCACCTGGCGGCTTGGGGGTATTGGCCGGGATAAACGGTTGGCCATTCTCCACTATATATTTATATATATATATATATATAAACTTTCTAATGTTTGTGTTAAAAATTACCTTTAACAAGTTTCTAGTTGTGTCCCTGTGTTCTTGATGAACTAATTTTAAAGTAACAGTCTTGATCCACTGTACTAATTCCCTTCATAATTTTTAACACCAGTCATGTCTCCATAATCCATTCCCTGAAGCATTGGAATCAGCCTAGTTGCTTTTCTCTAGACATTTTGTAGCGCTCCTATGTCTTTTTTGTAGCCTGGAGATAAAAACTGCACAAAGTACTCCAGATGAGGCCTCACCAGTGCGTTATAAAGCTTGAGTATAACCTCCTTGGACCTGTACTCCACACATCAGGGCGCTATATAGCCTAATATTCTGTTTGCTTTCTTAATGGTTTCTGAACACTGTCTGGCAGCTGATAGTGTAGAGTCCACTGTGACTCCTAAATCCTTCTCATAAGGTTTACATTAATGTATTTACATTAAATTTCATCTGCCACAAATCTGCCCAAGCTGTCCAAGTTTCTCTGTAATGATTCAATGGATTCAAGATTATCTACCAGTCCACCTAGCTTGGTATTATCTGTAACTTAATCAGCTTGTTATTTATATTCCTATTTAAACAATTTATTTATATTAAAAATAGCAGTGGCCCTAGCACTGACCCTTGTGGAACACCACTCTTAACATCAGACAATTCTGATATGGTTCCTCACACCTCACCCTCTGCTTCCTGTGTCTGAGTCAGTTTTACATCCATCTATGCACAACACCCTAAACTCTCATTTATTTTAGTTTGATGCATACCCTCTCACGTGGCACCTTGTCAAATGCTTTTTGCAGCTCATAAACAGAAAGCAGTTGGGCAATGTTTAGAATAGAGTAGACCAAAGTATTGGCTTTCACATTAAAGTAGAGTAATAAACTGAAAATCAGGAATCTGAGGAAGGGCAGGCAAGTCTGTTGAATAAGCTTAAAGGTGAAAGAAAAGATGCCCAGAACTGACATGTGTTTTCCAATAAAATTAAAAGAGAATCTGCTTTGATAAGTTCAGAACTTTTAATTTCTCTCTGTTATAAAAAAACATCTTGGAAGGAGACGAGACGTGATTTTCTTGGAGAGACACTTACAATTCCTACGAGATGAGTCTTTATGCCAAGAGATTTAACCACAGCCACAAAGGGTAGATGACAAAGTAGACCGTCGTAAAGAATTCAAAAACGTTGGCGCGGTACACATACAGAGCAGGTTAGAGATGATGGAAGTACAAAAATTCAAAAGTCTGAAAAAAAGGATAGTAAAGATTGCATTAACATGAACAAACAGAAATTATTACTCTTTGAAATAACGGAACAGCGGAAAGAGATAGAATATATTATTCGGATATAAACTTTAAGTTGGACACTTGTAGATTGTCTAATTCGTATTGCCATCAGTTCTTCCCAATGAAGAGGCGTATCCACGAGAATTAAAAGATTTGTTGTTTGGTGAAATTGAAATCCCGTGAGAGAAAATTTCAAACCCCTTGAGACAAGAGCTAATGCAAAGGGATTTGAAAAAATCCTGCTTACATAACCACGTGTACAGTTCAATCATTTCTCATTTGTGTGAATGCTATTGTCAGACACATATCTTGTAGAGAGAAAGAAATGATATTCACTCACGGGCAGTTATACATTGCGTTGTCACAATGTAATTCTAAACACGGAATCAAAATTCAATGCGATATTGATCAAAAGGTAAAAGCGAAAAGAGATTGAATATATGGACATTGGTGATATGAAAGAAGTATGTAGATATTGTTTGGCTTTAAACTTTAAATTTTAAGTTGGAGACTTGTAGATCATCTTATTCATGTTGCCATCAGGGAAAAGTAGTGTTTCTTCCCAATGAAGAGGCCTATCTACGAGAATTAAAAGTTTTGTTGTTTGGTGATAGTGAAATCCATATACACAAGCGACAGAGACGTGAATTTGCTGGTGTGAAGCGCAGGCGGGGGGGTTGGCGAGCGAAGCGAGCAGGGGGCAAAGCCCCCTAGTTGTTCTATAATAAAAAAATATTCTCTCTGTTTCTGAACAGACTATCTTAATAGTCATAGTAGGAAACATTTAATTTTATTTGAATTTAGGGTTGTAATTAAGACAAGCCTATTTTTTTTTTTTAGCTTTGTTTTTATTAATGATGTACGTACAATATAAGCCACACGCAAATGTATCATGGATAAATTTTTATATATCTGTACCAAAAGTAAAAAAAAGGCATTTATGTTAAGGGACTCTATTTTAGTAAAAAAACATTTTATGTGATGGTTACTGAACAATTAAGCCTACAGTATTCCATTTCATTAAAATGAACAAATAATACCTACTGTAATTGTAAAAATACCAGAGATAACACTAACATGGGACAAGAAGCTTATGCAATTCTGCTTATGTACAAACCTTGTGTAAAATTTTTTTTAAAAAGACATAAAAAAAGATCAGTGTCAGAAATTATATTCTAATTACATTATTTACAAAAACCTGACTGGAAGAGCATCCACAGAGGAAATTTCTTTTTGACTGGAAGACTTTTTCTGATGAATTGCACATATGTATAGATTTATAATAATTTATTTTAAAAGGATTTTGGTTTGACTTTTTTTGAGAGAATATAGGGAATCCCCAAGTGGGGACTAGCCATAGAAAGCGTCATTTATCTCTGTAAACACTATATCCTGTGATAATTACTAAGACCAATACGTCATTGAGATAAATATGATACAGGCTGAAATTTTGCAGGGGATCATCTGTATCTTTTTTACTATAATTTCTATTTTGTGAAATTTAAAAAGGGTTGAGGTATATTCTTATTTTATTATTGAAGGCCACAAATATGCAGTTGATTAAAGCATATAATATTGCCTTGAGATATTACAGTCAATGTCGCCTCTTCAGGGTGACAAAGGCTGGCCACCATACAACGAATATTGCCACCCCACTGACAACTACAGTTACTCTCAGTTTTTAGTATACTGTCAGATTTTACTGCCTATCAGTTCACATCACATATGTTCTAACCCAAAACCACCCAACCCGACCCATGTAAGCCTTTGATTAAATGATAGTGGATCAGGGTTCTTTAAGCTCCCGCTCCCCACTTGTCAGTGTTGCACTTATGCATTTACACTTCAGGCAAGTCTGATAAACTGACTGTGGCAGAACCTTTGAGGAAATGGTTGCAGTATTACCAGCTACATTTCAAGATTGAACGTTTCCTTTGGCTTCACACCCTCCTCCATTACTTGTTTCACAGTGCTGTGAGCACTGCTAAAAAAGCTGGACACTTCTTCTGAGGAGAATTTGCTTCATTGTACTTGCTAACTAACTAAGTAATGCAATACTAATTTACCTAACTAGCTAAACTTACCAAGTCCTTTATTCTAACTGGCAAGCAAAGCTTAGATATATTACATTAATTACATGCTGTAATATAACTGTATCTAATGTTACTTTTGTATTCAATCTCTTTTTCAGGCATACAATAATTATGCCTTTGCCAACTCATTCATACTAGCTTGAAGAGGAAATCAAGTGCTATTGACACAGCAAATTTCTTCAATTAGAAGAACCCAGCAGGGAAGAGAGGCAAGGCGATGAGGGAAAAGGGAGAGAGGTGATAGAAGACCATAATAGCGTTTGAAAAGCTGTAGATAATAGAGAAGAAGGTGATAATGAGCATGTGAGAGAGCAGGATGAGAATCCAGGTGTATTTACATAGAGGCAAGTGACAGATAGACAGAGCAGGTCAGAGAGTAAGAGGAGCCAGGAGTAATTGAGATTGAGAGAGTGAAAACATACCTATGTGTTCATTGTTTCCTTTTTTGTGTGAGAGTCAAAAGCTGATGGACTAATACAGTCAAACTGAAGGTTTTCACAAGAGCTATCCAGGGGGACAGAACATGGAGATTTCGAGGCTGTATGGTATAGCAACCATAAATGGACAGAGTATTCTCAAAATCTTTGGTGATTTAGTGCTTACATCCAAGGACTTCAGGAATTAGAGAAAAAAAAAAACTATGTTCAAAGATGGTGGCTTTGCAGTCCATGACAAATCATAAGTGCAAATGAATGCAACGATTCCATGGTCAGAATGTGAAAAGTCAATAAGTGAGTCATCTGCTTTGAGTTCTCCTAATGCAGAGT
This sequence comes from Polypterus bichir lapradei, assembly GCA_026402145.1. Classification (NCBI taxonomy): domain Eukaryota; kingdom Metazoa; phylum Chordata; class Cladistia; order Polypteriformes; family Polypteridae; genus Polypterus; species Polypterus bichir. The sequence continues at coordinate 6,166,253 of JANRMT010062792.1, read as the reverse complement.
ACAATAGGTTGGTGAAGAAATATACAGAATATCTCAAAACAGCTGGCAGAATCTTACTCAGAATGTGACCCAAAGACAGAAGAGATGAATAAAGGTAATGTCCTTGTTATAGTAAAGTTTATTGCTAGACATGAGCCCATCATGAAAAAAAACAACAAAATGCACTGTATGCAGTTCACCATACACAAAATGAAATATTAAATTGTCTAGATGATATATTCCATGCCTCAATAATAAATCAAGTCAAGGGAGCAAGTCTTTCAGCAGAATGGTAAATGAGACAAAAGATATTAGCAAGAGGAAACAGTTGTTATTGGAGCAGTTGTGTAGTAAGATATTACTACAGTGGTGCAGTGTGTGAAAGTCTCTTACATTTTGAGGCAACTAAGCATCTGGATGCTGCCTCACTTTCTGAGAAAATATTTACAATTCTACAGAGTTATGGTCTTGACTATAAAAATGATCTAGTCAGGAAATACTGTAATGGTGCCTCAGTTATCAGTGGGAGGAAGCATGTGATACAAGCACACATTCTTCTTCTTTCGGCTGCTCCCGTTAGGGGTTGCCACAGCAGATCATCTTCTTCCATATCTTTCTGTCCTCTGCATCTTGTTCTGTCACACCCATCACCGGCATGTGCTCTCTCACCACATCCATAAACCTTCGTAAAAGCCTTCCTCTTTTCCTCTTCCCTGGCAGCTCTATCCTTAGCATCCTTCTCCCAATATACCCAGCATCTCTCCTTTGCACATGTCCAAACCAACGCAATCTCGTCTCTCTGACTTTGTCTCCCAACTGTCCAACTTGAGCGAACCCTCTAATGTACACATTTCTAATCCTATTCATCCTCGTCACACCCAGTGCAAATCTTAGCATCTTTATCTCTGCTACCTTCAGCTCTGTCTCCTGCTTTCTGGTCAGTGCCACCGTCTCCAACCCATATAACATAGCTGGTCTCACTACCATCCTGTAGACCTTCCCTTTCACTCTTGCTGATATCCGTCTGTCACAAATTACTCCTGACACTCTTCTCCACCCATTCCACCCTGCCATCACTCTCCTCTTCACCTCTCTTCCACAATCCCCATTACTCTGTACTGTTGATCCCAAGTATTTGAGCTCATCCACCTTCACCAACTGTACTCCCTGCATCCTCACCATTCTACTGACCTCACTCTCCTTTACACACATGTATTCTGTCTTGTTCCTACTGACCTTTATTCCTCTCCTCTCTAGAGCATATCTCCACCTCTCCAGGGTCTCTTCAACCTGCTCCCTACTATCGCTACAGATCACAATGTCATTAGCAAACATCATAGTCCATGGGGATTCCTGTCTAATCTTGTCTGTCAACCTGTCCATCACCATTGCAAATAAGAAAGGGCTCAGAGCTGATCCCTGATGTAATCCCAACTCCAAGCTGAATGCATCCATCGCTCCTACCGCAGACCTCACCACTATCACACTTCCCTCATACATATCCTGTACAACTGTTATGTACTTCTGTGCCACACCCTTATTCCTCATACAATACCACAGCTCCTCTCGAGGCACCCTGTCATATGCTTTCTCCAGGTCCACAAAGACGCAATGCAACTCCTTCTGGCCTTCTCTAAACTTCTCCATCAACATCCTCAGAGCAAACACTGCATCTGTGGTGCTCTTTCTTGGCATGAAACCATACTGCTGCTCACTAATCATCACCTAACTTCTTAACTTAGCTTCCACTACTCCTTCCCATAACTTCATGCTGTGGCTCATCAATTTTATCCCCCTTATTCTTAAATATCGGCACCAGTACACTTCTTCTCCACTCCTCAGGCATCCTCTCACTTTCCAAGATTCCATTAAACAATCTGGTTAAAAACTCCACTGCCATCTCTCCTAAACACCTCCATTCTTCCATAGGTATGTCATCTGGACCAACAGTCTTTTCCATTTTTCATCCTCTTCATAGCTGTCCTTACTTCCTCCTTGCTAATCCGTTGCACTTCCTGATTCACTATCTCCACATCATCCAACCTCTTCTCTCTCTCGTTCTCCTCACTAATTAGCCTCTCAGAGTACTCCTCACTTGTGAGTACATTTCCATCTTTATCCTTTATCACCCTAACCTGCTGCACATCTTTCCCAGCTCAGTCCCTCTGTCTAGCCAATTGGTACAGGTCCTTTTCTCCCTCCTTAGTGTCCAACCTCTCATACAACTCATCATACGCGTTTTCTTTAGCCTTCGCCACCTCTTTCTTCACCTTACACCTTATCTCCTTGCACTCTTGTCTACTTTCTGCATCTCTCTGACTATCCCACTTCTTCTTTGCCATCCTCTTCCTCTGTATATTCTCCTGTATTTCCTCATCCCACCACCAGATTTCCTTTTCCTCCTTCCTCTTTCCAGATGTCATGCCAAGCACCCTTCTTGCTGTCACCCTTATTACATCTGCTGTAGTTTCCCAGCTGTCTGGTAACTCTTCACTGCCACCCAGTGCCCGTCTCACCTCCTCCCTAAGCTCAACTATGCAGTCTTCCTTTTTCAAATTCCACCATTTGATCCTTGGCTCTGCCCTCACTCTTTTCCTCTTCTTGATCTTCAGCATCATCCTACAGACCACCATCCTATGCTGCTTAACTACACTTTCCCCTGCCACCACTTTGTAGTCTTCAATCTCCTTGAGATCAACTCTTCTGCATAGGATTTAATCTACCTGTGTGCATCTTCCTCCACTCTTGTACATAACCCTATGTACCTCCCTCTTCTTAAAATACGTATTCACCACAGCCATGTCCATCCTTTTGGCAAAATCCACTATCTTCTGACCTTTTTCATTCCTCTCCTTGACACCATACCTACCCATCACCTCCTCGTCTCCACTGTTCCCTTCACCAACATGCCTTTTGAAATCCTCTCCAATCACCACTTTCTGTCCCTTGGGTACACTGTTCGTCTCTTCATCCAACTCACTCCAAAAATCTTCTTTCTCATCCATTGCACACCCAACTTGCGCTGCATATGCACTAACAACATCATACCTCCAATTTCCAGCTTCATAATCATTACTCTGCCTGACACTCTTTTTACCTCCAAAACACTCTTGACATACCGTTCCTTCAGAATAACTCCTACCCCATTTCTCCTCCCATCCACACCATGATAGAACAATTTGAATCCACCTCCGATCCACCTGGCCTTACACCCCTTCCATTTAGTCTCTTGCACGCACAATATATCAACCTTCCTTCACTCCATCATATCTGCTAACTCTCTGCCCTTACCAGTCAAACTGACAACATTCAAAGTCCCTACCATCAGTTTCACTCTCTTTACTTTCCTCCTCTCCTCCTGCCTCCAGACACGTGTCCCCCCTCTTCTTCTTCTTGGCCAACAGTAGCCCAATTTCCACCAGCACCATGTTGGCTAACAGTACTGGTGGCAGTCAAAGAGGGAAATCCTGTGGAGTGTAATGCACACTGCTTAAATCTTGTGCTTGTAGACATAGTTAAAACAAACCCACATACAGATTACTTTTTCTCACTTTTACAAAAGCTTTGTTTTTACGTCAGGATCATATGTTCACCAAAAGTGGTTGGATGTACAGTTATACTAAAATAATAATTAATTCTTTACCTTTATATAGTGCTTTTCTTATGACTCAAAGGGCTTTGCATACTGAGTGGGCAGCCATTTCAACCGTCACTTATATGCAGCCTTCATTTTGCGCCAGTACTCTCACCAAACATTAGCTGTTAGCTGACAAAGGGGCAAAAGATAGTTAGCTAATTAGAGAAAGGGGGTGATTAGGTGGCCAGAATGACCAGGCCGTGGTAGGCAATATAGCCCAGACAATGGGATACAGGTTGCTCTTTATAAAGGATGTCCAGGGAGCTTTAATGACCACAGAGAGTTAGGACCTTGTTTTTACGTCTTAACTGAAGAGCAATGCCATTTTTACAGCACAGTGTGCACGTCACTGCACTGGGGCATTGGGAGTCACATTCAGATCACAGGTAAGCGCCACCTGTTGGCCTTGACAACACATCTTCCAGCAGCAACCCAATCTTTTCCTGCTTGGTCTGTCCAAGTACTGGTTGGGCCCAAATATGCTTAGTTTCATGTGGATTACCTGTTCTAAAGTGAATGTGGTATGACTGCTGGCTGTACAGAAAGTACCCAATTCAACTCTTATTGGGCAAGCAGGTATTAAGCCTATAGGGTTTTTAGAGAAAGACTACCAGCCATCATCCAAGTGCTTCAGGAGATTGGTCAAGGTCACAATGGAGAGAGAGTTGTGGATGTATTGGGTTTGTTGGGCCAAACTGACATACAATTTCTGGGACTTTTTGAAACCTTTACCAATGTTTTTGCAGATTCAAAACACCTGTTAGATATTTTGTAGTAACAACAAATGAATTTAGGAGCTGCAGCTGCCCTTGTAGATTCTCTCATAGATAAGTGTAGTAGATATACAAGCAGAGATTAATAATACTTTGTGGATATTTTGCAGAGCATTTTGGCCCTTACCTAAAAGTGCAAAATTCCCACTGTACTTCCTGCCAAGCTAAGATGGGCATAATACCACAACTCCACTTGTAGAAAAGAAGACTGAGGTGGAAAAAGACACATTTTGGAAAAACATATTCACAACTATCCTGGATGTTATGCTGTCTCAGTTAAAGAAATGATATTCAAGAAAAAAGTGTGAAACTATGCAAGGCATTCCAGCTTTAAACACTTCCAGTGATACATTTTGTGATAAACAGCACATAATTGCATTTTCCATGCAATACAAAAATGATATTGAAGGTTTGATTCCTCACCTAAAAAGAACACTTCTGAGAAAACAGAAAAATGGTTTAAATGTACCAAGAGATTTACTTTGTCTCACGGTATTTATGGAACCACATAAGAAAGTACTTCGGACTGTGAATATGAATACTGATTTTCTGTGCTTAAGATGATCAAGACCCACTTAAAAAGTACGATGAGCAATGAAAGATTAGGTAATGTAGTGGTTTTAAGCACAGAGTGAAGAAGCGTTAAAGCCACCAATCTTGTGGATGTTTGCAAATAGGCACAACAACAGAAGAATAAACCTGTATTGAGCCCTTTTACGAGCGTGGAATGTGTGTGTACTTGTCTGTATGTCTGTATATGTGTGAGAATATGTGAATAGGTAACTACTAGAGTGACAGGGAGATGTACAGAGAACGTAACTATGTGTATATTAAAGTATGAATGTATGTTAGTATACTCCAGTTACTCCTTTGTAAATGTTTGGTATGTTTTTACTATGATTAGCTTACTGTGGAATAAATGAAATCGTTGTCCCTTTTTAGTTATGCTAGCTAGACCATTAACATTTTGCAATTCTTAATTCACTCTTAATTATGTATAGAATACATACTCCTATCAGTGTCAGATTGTATTTATTAAGGCTATTGCATATGATTCTATCAAATTAGAATTTGGGAAACTGGTATTTAATAAGCCAATGAGTGATCTATTTCTGCCCTCTTTGATATAATACTGCTAAAACGTAATCCAGCTATTATATTAATAGCTGTTATACCCTGTAATTTGTGTATGGTGTAGATTGGCACTATCTGGTCACCACACTAAAATGTTCTGATGGCAAACCAATTACAATATTTGAGAATGTTATAAAGAAGTTAATAAGTTCATCTTGATCTGTAGATAAAAAGAAACTTTCTTTGTGCAAGCTCTTTCTATACTTGGTACTTTCTCATTAGGTTACAAGCATGACGATTTATCTTCCTCAGCAATCTGCTTGTTGAGTTCACATTCTTTAGGCTAACAGAAATAAATCAAAAAAGGTCATGCTCCTTCGAAGAGACATGCCATTCTGTCACTTAAAAAGCAAAACCCACCTGAGCCCTGTGAGGCTGCCTGGTTGTTCTTTTTCATTCACTGCAGCCGATTATTTCTGACTGGAACCAATTAAAATTCCGCTGTGACAAAATTTGTCAGAGTGAAAGCTGGTGCATGTATTGCTTCACCAGTCAACATTTTTAAATATTTTCTGTGGATCAACATCTGTTGGTATGCTGTTCAACTTTCATTCAATTATACTGATGACAAAACACAAATTTATTTGTAATTCACATAAAAATATGCTGAAGTACAAGCAAAACTAAACACACCCAGATCATTATCATTCTTTTAAGCGCTAATTTATGTTTAATTTATTTGTAATATGTTACCAAGTCCAATTATAATTAAATTAAACAACCAGGAGAATTTTGCTTCTGTTCTAAAGTTTTGACATTTTGCCTAGAAACTAAAGTTGTCATGCTTTATGGGATACCAAAAAAAAAAACAAACTCATTTTTAATAGCAATTGTCAGCAGCGTTTGAAGCCACCTGGGCTAATGAATGCTTCTTCACCTCAGCAGGCTGGGGGCCTGAAGCTTCGAGTTGGTGTCACAGGAAGAGGGAGACAGTGAGTGGCACACTGTCATTGACTCCACACCACCTTTTATCTAGGACATTACAGAAGTTAAAAATATATTTTTATTGAATAGGATAAAGATATGGGGATGGAGATTTACTTCCTGAGTCAACAACTGATCAGCAGCCACAAAGGAGACTTAGCTGTAACAGTAAAGTTTTTATGTATTGGAAACATTGAGGTATGTTGGAATCAGAGCATAATATTAACACTTTTAATTTCTTAAACACCCATACACCCATTTTATGTATGCTTATTCTGATGAGGTGCTGCAGGGCAGGAGAGCTGGAATTTATTAAAGCTGTTTGGGGAATGGGGGGAAATGAACCATGAACCCTTAGAAATATCCAATATAAATTATTTCATCTGCCAATTTGCCAACATCTCTGTATGTACTGTACAAAACTTTCTGTTTTAATTTATGCATTCACTGAAAGATTTAAACATCACAACGTGTAGTTTACAAATAATAATACAGTTGTAAGGCTATTTATAATGTGATGTCATTAAGTTTTAAGGTCTCTTACAAAATGGCCCATGTTATTTCCCTCTTTTTTTACATTTGCATAAATTTTAAGCAACTGAATTTTCTTTGCCCACATTTTAAAAGTTCAGTATTACAGTTATGGGCATCTTTAAACTTACCTTGTAAGATAGATAGGCTTCAAGCTGCAGGAGAGGTGTGGCTTGTACCAGTTTGCATAATAAGCTTTCGCTAAATTTTTATAAATGAATTGCTGACCAAATTTGTTGACCCTGACTGACAATGAGGGGAAATTGGGGGAAAATAAAAAGGGTGGGAGCTGAGAGTGGACAAGCATGGTTATGTGTTGACTCTGGATGTTGCACTAATGAGAACAGAGAAACAGAATTACCCTGGGTCACCTTCTTTTTGTTTTGGTTATGGCCAGCCAAATTTGTATATCGGCTTTCCTGGTAGGAAGCATTAAGGATTAAGAATGATTGGAGAGAGAGAGGGAGAGTTAAACAGCAGAGTTGGATGACTTGAAATTAGCCTCATCTTTATTTTATTGCTTAAAGGAATATTCTACCCAAAAGTTAAACATTTTCATCTGCTTCTTATCTCATGTTGTTTGTAGTAATAGTGGAAAAATATTTTTTATCTCATATTTTAATGAAGAAAGTAAATAACAAACATTCTGGTATATGGTGCTTAAATGAGGATCAGTAAAGGTCAGTGCTGAGCAGCAGCAAAAAATATTAGCAATGAGTATGAAAAAATCGCCTAATCTACTTGTCAGTTATCCACTCATAAGCTCACAACATCCAAAAAACAAAATATTGTTCAATAAATACTTCAGGAAAATGAGATTGGTGCACAAAAGTGAAGCATGTTTGAGCGAATTTTAGCTTTTGAATGGATGACAGGACTCCTGACTAATGAATGAGAAGGGAGACGTGTTTAAATATTGTTTGTTGCTATTCAGCTTTGGCCCCACTTGTCTCAGTTGAAATCCACTGTATCAAAAATGTGTTATCTCTTTTCTCCTTAGAAATGTGGCTGTCACTTCAGACAACATGGGGTAAGTAAGTCAGACTTTTCCTTTAAATGTTATTATTTTTTTTCTGTTGCATTTTTTGCGGCTCTGGCATATCAACTGTCAATTGTTTTTGAAAGTAGGTAAATTTACAAGGGAAATCAAAGTCTAGGTACAGAGATGTGTGTGGGGTGTCTTCATTGACAGCATATAATTGGAAAATAAGGGAAACAACCCCGGTTTATCAGAGTCCACAGAGACTGGGACTGGGCTGAGATTTCAACCAGCTCTCCAGGGGCATGAGGCATCATGGTTAAATATTGCATCACTGTAACATGCTTTCTTAAACTTCTGTCTATCTCAAAATTCTTGGGTGTCGGTACTGCACTAGGCACAAGGACACTAAATCTTGCACACTCTCAATCACGCCTTCCCATTTCAAGTTTAAGTTCAAGTTTATTTGTCATTCCAGCCATATCTACAACACAGTGGAACAAAATTGTGTTACTCAAGACAAAAAAATGTGCAAAAAGGGGATGGGAAAACCACAAAAAAGTACAAAAAATTAAACCACAAAAAAAAAAAAAGACGAGTCACATATCTTAAAATAGATTTTTGTTCCTAAGCTTTTGACCCCTACCAGTTGTCATCATCAGAGGTAAATGATTAGACATACAGGATTCAAAGACAATATATAGCAAATTAGGAAGGGGGTGGTAGGTGGGTGTGGGGGGTGATAGGGTGGAATTTGGAGGGTCTTGGTCATAAAATCTTATTTAATATGTGGATATTCTTCCTGTTAAGCCTGCATATGCTGGGCTCATGTCCAAGTGTCTGTTAATTATGTTTCACGTTTGATTCCATGATTCAGCCAGCTCTCTGGCACTTTTAGTATTAGCCTTAAATTTTACTTGAACCATGTTTCAGCTAAAATTGTGTCCAGTCGAACTTATATGTGCATATATCAGAGACTGTAGGTCCTTCATTCTGAAGTTCTTTTTTAATGCCAAAAGCAGGAAATTAGCAGCAGAAACAAGGAACACGGTATACAGTAAACCATGCAGTATATGCCCAGCAGTATACGAGGGACAAACATCTAAAATACTCAAAACACGTTAATAGGAGCATTGCAATGCTGTCAGAAGGAAGGATCCACTGTCTGTGTTAACTACAGAGGTTGTTTGTAATCAAATACCTATAGAAGGAAACTGGTTTAGCAGTACATGTAGCACTTCCTCCTCATAGTTTCATTTTAGTACCTGTTTTGGTTATTGCAATTTTGTTTTTGGTGAATTTTCTCTGGTAGCTCATGGTAATTTCTGTCTAAAGACATGCAGTTAGGCTGACAGAAAACTCTAAACTGGCCCTGTGTGAATGGAGATGTTTGTCCTTTGTAGCAGAGCAAAAGCAAAATGCATAGGATGCCAACCAGTAAAAACCCTGTTTAATTCAAATAAAAACAAGAAAAAAGTAATGAAAATACACACTGGTAGGAGCTCTTTGTTAGTGTCAATTCCCTTGAATCAATGCTCTCTCTGGGTTTCAATCTCATTCTTTTCTGTTCTTTTAGTGTTTGTTATCATAGTCTGGTCCAAAATGAGACGCCTCCTTCTGGGAGCCTTTTATACCAGGCAAACTGGAAAGGGTGGGGCTTCCTTTGCTTTTTTGTCCTCAAGAGCAGTTTTATGAGGCTGTGAAGGAAAAAGGATATAAGAGTGTTAGCAAGTGCCCCCTCTCCTGCAAGAGTGGTACCACATACCTTGGGTGAGCCTGGACAGCGACTCTCTGGCATACATGCTTGTCATCTATCATTACATTGCATTCATTTGAGGACTGGGGTCAGCTGTATATGTTCTAAGTCTTTGTGACATTATAATTGAGTAAGGGGTTAGACAGAATGACGAGGATAGTTAAACAGACGGCTCAACATTTGTAAGATTCAATTAATGTCTGCAGTATGCAAAATTGAAGTACAATTTTTGAAATATAACAAAACAGGATTTAACTTATGTGAAAAAAATTATAAAAATCACCAGAAAAATTAGCTACAGTACATAAATTGTTCCTCCATTCTGTTCATCAGACTAAACAATAAGTTGTAATTTGCTGGACTGCCAACATCCAGTCACTAACAGTTTTATAATGTTACACATTTTTCTCCAAATATTAAATCAAAAACAATATATTCTGCTTAAAGCACAAGAATGTCTTGCAGCATTTTCAGTCTTCTCCATCAAAGACTTCTGGTTACTAAGGAGTCTTTTTCACACACATCTACATGATGTGCTTTAAAGTGTCCATAATTACAAGTCCAAAAATGCATGCATTTATCAGTACATACATTTTATCTAAATGTTACTAATTTTTTCCTAAAAAGAAGGCACTCTCTTCATTGTTCATTTTGACAGAAGTTTAAGAGAAACTGCCCTGTTCACTTAACCAGCAATATGCATTAAGCAATGGAATGCTTTCAAATGATGTTATCCATTCTCCTGGTTTTGTTATTCAATTGCTAAGTCAAGTCTTTCAGAATATTCAGCCTAACCTGATAGTTGTAACAGCTTTGTTAAAAAGCTGTTAAGGTTTCCATTTCAGAAACGTGACTTGATAGTTTATTATTGATTCTTAAAACCTTTAGTAGAGAAACATTCTTTTAAATGCATTTCCACTTTATTTCCACCCATTAGTATGTGATTTATTTTTAAATGAATAATTTCTGCATCCCAAAATGACTACTTGTAAAACCTTGGAACCGTCAAACGGTACTTTTCTACCGGGGCTTCGGGAGGGACAGATGTGGAGCAGTGAGGAAGAAAGGCGACACTCACCTAGCCAGTCAGTCGAATCAACCCTAGCGATCAATGGGGTGACAGAAGTCGCAGGCCTTTAATGACCTCTTAGGCACAGCCTTCAGTAGTGTGTCTGTCTGAGGAGACAGTGTCAACCTTGTCAAGAGGTTTACTTACCTCAGCAGTATCATTCATGTCTCTGGTGACTCTTCCTATGAAGTCAGTAGATGGATTGGGAGAGCATGGGGGGTCATGAGGTCACTGGAAAGGGGTGTGTGGCACTACAGATATCTAAGCAAAAAGATGAAGGTCCATGTCTTTAGAATCCTGATGCTTCCTGTCTTGCTATATGGTTGCAAGACATGGATGCTATCCAGTGACCTGAGATGAAGACTGGACTCCTTCAGTACTGTGTCTTTTCGGAGAATCCTTGGGTACCGCTGGTTTGACTTTGTGTCGAATGAGTGATTGTTCACAGAGTACTGAATGAGGCACATTACCTGCATTGTGAGGGAGCCTCAGTTACAGCACTAAGGCCATGTGCTATGATTTCCCAAGGGTGGCAGGATCCTAATTATTGAGGGCCCAAGTGGCTGGACCGGGCCATGGGGACGCCCACATAATACCTGGCTGGGGCAGATGTAGGGTCATTTCCAGAGGGTGGGCCTGGATCACGTGTCTGCCTAGGGGGTTGCCAACCAGGAATCCAAGCTGCCTCGTCGTGTGGTGGGTGCTGCAACACACTGTACCAGTGCATGCTCCCCAACCTGACCTGACCTGTCAGGAAACTAACCGGTGCTAAAAGTAATTCTAGCTCTCCAATCAAAGACAGACAAGGTAAAATACTAGTGTATGTCAGAACGACAAGGTGCCCGTTGGGTAATAGTAAGGAAATATTGAATCATCCTATGCCAAATGAAACGTTTAACTTTAATGATGTCTCTAAGCTTTATGATTTAAGTTGACGCGATTCACCGAAGTGCAAAGTCATTCAGTCTATGAAAAATGGTACAGCTGTAGGCCATGACCAGATAACAGCCAAATTGTTAAAGCACTGCGATTCCTGTGTTGTTAAATTACTAACTGATTTGTTTAAGAGCTGTTGGCAGAAAGAACGTGTACCTGAAGTGTGGCAACGAGGCACGATAGTTAAAGTACCAAAGAAGGGAAACTTTACAGATTTTTACAGAAGAAAACAACTGCAACAACTGCCAAGGCATTATCCTTCTGTCTCTACCTGGCAAAGTGTTTGTACTGTGTTACTTAAGTGGCAGCGTGATGCAGTGACACAAAATTACCAATAGAACAAGCAGGATTTCAATCTGATCAGTCATGCTGTGAGCAAATATTCAGATTGCATAACATAATTGAACAATGCCTTGAGTTGCAGTGGTCGCTATCAATAAACTTCATTGACTTTAAGAAACCCTTCGACAGCATCCACAGACAGTCAATATGGCATATTGTCAGACTATATGGCACTCCACAACACTATGTAAATGAATTCAAAGATATGTACCAAAACTCTAGCTGCTGTGTGAAAACCAATATTGGCACAACTGACTACTTTCCAGTTATTACAGGTGTGCATTAAGATTGGACATTATCACAGCTTTTGTTCTTGTTAGTGATTGATTTTGTTATGCGTCAAGCAGTAAATGGGGTACAGTGTGGTATACAATGGAAATGACATTCAAGGCTGACTTCACTGACAACATCACACTGCTCACAGAAACAAAAAACAGTCTTCAACATGTAATAACTAATTTAGAAAGGGCTGCAGGCAAGGTTGGCTCACGAATCAGCGGTTCTAAAACTAAGATCATGGAAATCAGTGTTAGTCAGCCAACAACAACCCAAATCATGGTCAATCAAACACCAGTTGAAGAGGTTGACCGGTTTACTTACCTGGTCAGTATTCTGACCAAAAATGGTGACATTCAAGTTGAAGTAAATCACAGGATTGGGAAGGCTGCAGTGGTCTTTCAGTTAATGCATTCAATATGCTCAATGGCAAGTATTAACACCATTATCAAACTACATCTGTACGACACTATCATCCTCCCTACTCTGATATATGCCAGCAAAACATGGAAAGTCACTGTGCAAATAGCTCAAAATCTGAACATCTTCCATCAGAGGTGTTTTCCAAATAATACTCCACATTAGATACACTGATTATGTTCCAAATGAAGAGCTTTTTTTCCATAAGGCTGATTGCAAAAGACTGCAAGATATTATCGCAGAGCAAAGATTTTGTTTGGCTGACCACATCTTGCACCTACCAATTGACTGACATACAAAGATAGCCATAAGTTGGACACCAACACATGATAAAAGAAAACCAGGACGACTGAAAAAGACTTGGTTCAGTACATTCTGCGAGGTTCTCCAGAATGCGAACATCAAATGGGAAAATGCTGAAAAAACTGCAAGGAACAGAGCAGAATAGCAATTGATTGCTGCCAAGATGTGCCCAGCAGCACTAGAGTCTAATTCAAAGATTGTTTACATTTCCATATCTCAGTGGTTGTATTTCTTACGTGTATGATCAGTATACTTAATAGGCCTAATTAATTATGTTTTTGTGAATAATTTCAGGAGGACTATATTGCACTGTGTTCATTTTGTGGTTTTTACAGAAAACTCTAAGCAATTGTATATAAACAGTTATACTATAAACTGACCTTTTAAGCCTTCTGAAATAAATGTATCAGACAAAAATACAAAAATAACACTGTATAACCATAGTAATAATAAGTTATTTAACTTTATATGGAATGTTTTTTTTTTTATTAAGGCAAAATGTCAATAAGGAAATAAAACTTTATTAGGCTTACGTATCTCTTTATATTTTTTAGAGTTAATGAGTTTGCTTTTTAAATTGTATCACCTTGATACAAAAATGTTTTAAAGCATTAACTACTAGTTGTCTTCCAATCTTTAAATCAATGAGTGTTCCGCATATAAATTTTGAGATTTTTCAAGCTATTACATGTCAGTTTTTTATTGGTTGCATAGATGACATTAATCTTAAAAAATGGTATATTCATAATAAAATGTATAGCCTCAAGCATCCTCACTGAGACAAGGTTAATCGCCACAATACATATCCTGTATATGATAAAGCGTGGGTGGCAGCCTCTAAAATGAGTCCCGATAAAGACTATTTTGATTAAAATGCCAATGACAAGGCAGTTAATCAAATCTACTTTTTTTCAAGGATTTTTTTTACACTGCAGTCCACAAGTTTGAAGGCTTTATTTGTGCTTGCAAAGGATATCACTGAGACTAAAAAGCTAAAGTCAGACTTACTGGTTTCAAAGCACAAAACAAATGCAATGTTCTTTTAGTGAATTAAATCGCTCTCTCTCTGTAGACACTTTGTTTTGGCTCAGACAGACATTAAAAGATCTCTTATTTCTTAGTTTTCTAAATAATTTTAGAGGTGAATTTTATTTTCTGTTTTATTGTACTCAAGTAACATTTTAATAGAATGTATTTCATAAAGAAAATCAATTAATTCATTTATTCAAGTTACTTACAGGATGGATCCATGCTTTCATGTTGTTAACACCCAATTCTGACTATACCATCAAAATGTCACAGCAGAAATCGAGACTCATCAGACCAGACAATGTTTTTCAATCTTCTGTTGTCCAATTGTAGTGAGCCACTGTGAACTGTAATCTCAGTTGCCTGTGCTTAGCTGACAGGAGTGACACCAGCTGTGGTTTCCTGCTGTTGTAGCCCATCTGCTTCAAGATTAGACATGCTGTGCATTCAGAGATACTCTTCTGTATACCTTGGATGTAGTAAGTGTCATACACATGTGATTAGGAGGCAGTCAACAAGCCCGGAGGTGAGTGAAATATCGAGAGACAATCTGCGACACTGACGCATCTCTCTCTCTTTCTTCAGACAAATAGAAGAAAATTAAACCTACGTTACTTCCGGGATCCAAGATGGCCACCGGAACGTCACATCTGGCATCATCTGATGATATCACTTCCGGCTCGAACCTATGACGACACTTCCGGTCTCCAGTCGATGACGTCACTTCCACCCATACATCACTTCTGATGACGTTGCATCCGTCTGTCTGCTTCAACGTCATTTCCTGCCAACTCATTTCCGCCTGCCATCTTTGTTTTGTATAAGAGCCACCATTTTGTAAAAGCCCTTGTGATGTACTGTAAAAGTATTTTTGATCACCATATTTTTGCCTATTCATTTCCTTTGTCCTGTGGACATTATACAGGGACGGTTCTCAACTCTCTTTTTAGTTGTGGAAATCCATTTTTTTTATCACAAGTTACTTTTGCCTTTCTACCAGCTGGAACCAATCTGCTGCCAATTCTCATATGACCTCTGGCATCAGCATGGAAATTTTGCTCAGAGAACTGCCACTCACTGGATATTTTCCCTTTTTCAGACCATTCTCTGTAAACCCTAGAGATGGTTGTGCATGAAAATCCCAGTAGATCAGCAGTTTCTGAAATACTCAGACCAGACTGTCTGGAGCCAACAGCCATGCCACATTCAAAGTCACTTAAATCACCTTTTTGCCCCATTCTGATGCTTGGTTTGAACTTCAGCAGGCTGTCTTACCAATGTCTACATGCCTAAATGCATTGAGATGCTGCCATGTGATTGGATGATTAGATAGTTGTGTCAACAAGCAGTTTAATAGGTGCACCTAATAAAGTGGTGAGTGAAGGTACATTTAAAGTGTAAAACATATTCTGTTACAAAATGTGCAAGTCTTTGCATGCAAAAGGAAAACAGAAAAGTGATTTTAAGTTGTTGTAGTAGATTTGCATGAAACGTGTATAATAAGTGAGTCTGCCCCTTATTACCTTAATATTACCCAAAGTGCAGTTCAGCCTAATTGGTGAGTGCAAACAGGAAGATAGGGCAAGAACAATCAACTTCTTGCGCTGTGTTTGCTTGGCGGTGAGTGAGTGAGTGAGTGAGTGAGTGAGTGAGTGAGTGAGTGAGTGAGAAGCTGTATTTTAATCATTTAAAAAGAATTCAACACCTGCTATCATATCCATTGGATTAGCAGAACAATAACAAGCATTTACAAAGATAACAGATGTATCATTGTGCACAGTTACTTATTAACACATTTCTTAAAAAACATGTTTCATTCTGAAACATGTATACAAAAGGTTATGCAACAAGACCATTCCCCCTCAGGGATTAATAAAGTATTTCACATCAAAAATACATTATACTGATATGTACAGAAACTGTCAGATTTAAGATCACACAGACTAGGCAAAAATACACAGTTACCAGTGCCTATATTTATCAAGCATCTCAGAGTAGGAAAATAGTCCTAACTTGCTCAAAAATCTGAGTGCAAATGTAATCCTACAGTTAGGAATTAGAAGTAACAGCATTTTATCAGTTTTCCTAATTTAGGAAACTGCTCCTAACTTCACTGGGATTTAGGAGAGCTTGTGAATGTGTCACACACATTCTTGGAAAGGTTTAATGTTTCGGAAATGCTGAACTATAATGAACTCGTAAAAATATGTTGATTTCATAGAGATGGAATAATAGCAGATCTTATGCATCACATGATCGATGCACTTACACGAAAAGTCATTCATTGAAAGCCATGATAAAACTGTTGGTAACATTACACTTTTTGGCCATAGAGTAAATAAAGCTTTGCAACAGTAATGGTTTTGATATGTCACATCCAACCATTTCTCAGACTTTGAACTAAACTTTAAAAACCATTACAACATGTGAGGTAATAAACAGATTTCTCCACCTGAGGTATCATTAAAGAAAGTAACATTTGTGCAAACAGCTGTTTATCCTGGATCTTTTGCTGTGATTGACAACACATACAGAAAGTATGGATGAGCATGCATATGTGAATCGCAAGTGATATCAACACACAAATGGCAATGGACACAAATTGTAATATTCTTGAGGTTGTTGGTCCATATCAATACATGACTCTAGAGTACTTCATGGGCATAAACACTTTTATTTGAATGTAAATATGTTCACCATGGATGTCCCCTTCTTTGAGATAATGGATACCGTCAAACGAGAAGGTTGATGGTTCATAAGCGATGGCTCCTTTTTGAAACCTAACAGCCAGTGTTTGATCAATATACCATATATACTTGCAGATAAGTTCTCCTGCAGATAGGTCGGGACTTGATTTTACAGTATAATTTCTGGTATTTTATAATGTCAGTTGTATAAGTTGAATGCGGAAAAGTCATGCTATTAGTAGAAAGGATTATGATATGCTAATGCCCACCTGAGAGAGTAACCACGGAGCACACTGCCATTTTTTTCTATGTGGCTGCGGCAATGCGTTGTTTCAGCGCGTTCTCCTAACCTCTCTGTCTCTCTATTGTGCCTAAATGACCACACAGTAATACCCGATCTATTCTGAAGCAACGTTTACACTGTTTTGTGTTTTTTGTATCTCACACCCTCATACACCTTTATCGTAAGAGCATTCCTTATCTATGATGGAGCGTTCGATCAGAAGAAAACATGAAGCTGGTTTTAAATTAAAAGTCTTTGAAGTAGCAAAAGAAATTGGTAACTGCGCTGCTGCAACAAAATTCGATGCATCTGAGAAACTGGTGCAAGATTGGAGGAGGCAAGAAGATGTTAAAAAAAAAAATTAAGTGTTGCATTTTTGAACAGGTATATCAAGTTGGAGTCTGATTTTATGATTGACTTTTTGGGTTTCAAGACCCGACTTATACGTGAGTATATATGATAGATAGAAGTCAGAATTTGAGCACAGCACACTGGAGTCATGAGGCAGTAGCATTAATTACTGTGCTGTTATTTTCTCATAAAATACCATATTTACTCGTGTACCATGCGCCCTCGTGTAAGACGCGCACCCTAATTTTTACAAAGAAAATCACGAAAAAAGTTTTGCCCCGTGTACGACGCGCGTTGTGATTGTATAGGAAGCGTTTAGAGAGAGAGCGCGAGCACTGTCGAGCGAGAGCAAACGAGCAAGAGAGCGCAAGTGCACGAGCGAGAGAGCACGAGCAAGCGAGCAAGAGAGAGAGCGCGCGAGTGGACGAGTAAGTGAGCGAGAGAGAGTGTGAGTGTGCGAGCAAGTGAGCAGGCCCAAGCAGAAGAAGTTTCCTCGTGTATGATGCGCACATTTCCTCGTGTATGACGCGCACCTGATTTTCTAATTTTCGGGAAAAAATGTGCGTGTGGTACACGCGTAAATATGGTAGTTCAAGAGTCTAAAAAATAGTCGATAAAATAGAGACACAGGAACATAAAGAGTGACAGAAAGGGAGTCATCATGTTCAAGGTAGCAAAAATTAAATTGTTTGATCAGATTCATTGTAAGAAAAGATATCAGGTAAAATCAGAGACAAGCCTATTACAATATGTCACGAAAAGGAAAAGGATTGTGAACCTTTATATCAATGTGCTCATAAAGGATCTAAATGAAAACAGATGAAGGAATGCAAGTGAAATGTTTGACAATTCTGCAGTACTCCCCACTTTGACCAGGCCATTGCAGCATGTCCATGATGGAAACATAAAGAAACTGGAGATCTAAGAAAAGTCTAATTCAAATGAACTACTGAATTTTACAAACTCTTTAGGTACAGATTATAGATATTGTTTCTTAAAGCAGGCTTACCTTTGGTGGCATCTGTTTGTCAGTCAAATTGTATGGGTTACAGTGAAGCTTCTTGAGTTTCAAAAGGCCTGTTTTAATATACTGAAATGTTAATGTTATTCCAGGAGAACCAATCAATCTGTACAACTTATCAAGGGTTCTGTGATGTCTGATAGGTGAAGATTGGAAGATTTCCTGACTTTTACACACACAAACTAAAACATGTTATCACTCTCTCTTCACACTCTTCCACTAGAAGGTGAATGAAGTCACTGAAGTTTATGCTGTTCATCTGTGACAACTCCCTTCTTTGATATCACATTTTTTTAATGTATTAGAAGAACATTTTCCTCTTTTCCAAACAGACATCTGGTAAGTTCATCTCGGATTTGTGAATGGTGGGTTATCAGTTTGAATTTCTTTCAGCCTAATTTTCTTAAAGTGTTTAGTATACATATATGCCCATCACTTCATTTCAGTTACTGTTTTTGTATTACAGCATTGTCTGTAAGAAGAATATATTGTTATTTCAAATGTCAAGTCAAGTTAATTTTCATATGCACATAGTACAGTAAACACCATACTTGCATTTCTGCTCAGACAGGTGACAAAACCACAATTAAAAAATAAATGAATAAAAAGTGTACTTAGCATGCAACAGATATGCAATTATATACTATATATGTGTATGAATATATGTGTGAATATGAAGCCATCTGACCATTGGTCTTATGCAAAAATAAAGTAAGGTCTAACAATAAATGGACTAAACACTGCCTTCTGCTAAAATAAAAACAAATTTTAGTATCAGTTTCACAAAACTGTATGCAAAGGAACACAAATATTTCCTTCTCATCAGTACCTGTTATATTTTGATGTTATATTTAATATTTGATTTGATTTATATAAATCATTTCATTTATTTCACATAACCTATGGAGGTTGCTGAACAAGGGCAGCATGGTGTGTGTCTCTCCAGCGTGTAAAATGAGACTATCATTGTCCTGTGTACATGTGACAGTAAATCTGAAATAATATGATTGCATTTTTATCAAATCCAACCCTTGTATTTTTGAAAATACCAACACTATTGTGCATTTCAATATCATTACGAAGTTCATAATACCAATTAATGCTCAGCATTATGTGTTTTTTACAGCGCATTGTGGGAGATGCATGATTTTCTACAATGCTTGTTAAGTGACTCGTATTCAGAAGATGGTAGAAAGAGAATGACTGAAGACGGTATGTTTGAGTGAGTAAAAGTAACACATAACTTTCTGTTACTTGTTGGTAGACATTTTTTTCAAGTCCGTTTTATGAGGGGACAGTTCTAATGTAGGGTTTGATGCTAATATGGAATCGTGATTTTTATTTGAAATTAACTTAAATGAAACACTTCAAGCGGAGCTGTAAATGGAAGACATTCAAACCCCTCATTCCTCCTGCACACAGGCCTCTGAACCAAACCAATGTTCAAGGAAAACACACACAGACTCAGGGATAATGTGCAGATTCTATGGAAGCTGAATCCAAAAAATTATAAAGAAGCAATGCTTGATTATGAAAGGTGCAAAATACAATAGAATAAGTATGCTTGGAATCTATCAAGTAACAGGTGCCGTCTTATGGGTCCAAACTGACTATTAAACTAGTGAAAGCCTAGGCAGAGTTTTGTATACTGTGTGGAGTAGTGCTGAGCATTTTCCCTATATCATTTTCAGCAATTTGCATTCAGTATCTGACATTCAAGTACAGTATAAATTCTTTTCCTTTTAGAGCTTGAAGTTATTGAACTCTTGCGAGTTCTCATAAGTCACATTTGTCAAGAAATATTTCGTAAAGAGTAAGGGATTGCCTTTAGTTCGCTGTTCAGAAACATTTTATCCTTTAGTGAACTTCATGTTTTTATAGGCAGCCTAATACGTTATCTTACTTTCACAGTTAGTTCTGTAGCAATATAGAATATAAGCCAAAATGCCCAAGAGCCAAGGGGTACCACTGAAGATAATGTGTGAGCTGTGTTTGCTTTTTCTTTCCTATCAGCCATTTAAACCATACATGCCTTTTGGGAAAGGCAATCAAGTAATCATGTGGAGAATAAAGCACAAAGTTGAGAGCACAGTGAACATTTCTTTATTGCTAGAGAAACCATGAGGTGTTTATCTAATCAGTTCTCCCTTAAGGTGTATATTAAATTCTCATTTTCTCTTTTTACCGTTGTTCTCATAATAGTTAATGGATGTTTTCCTCAGTATTAACTGATTTTGTTCAGTGGCTAGAGCTATAATATGTGTTCTTTACATAACTGAATGTTGAGAAAGGTCATGTGATGAAAATATATTTTGGTAACCCAAAAAAAAAAAAAAAAATTAGGCGATATAAAAAAGAGAAGCACATCTTTCCATTTACTTATGAAGGATGACAAAGTGTCAGAGTTGTTAGCGAAGGTACTGACTACTGTGAAGTTAATGTGTTCGGCCTTTGTTCAAGTGGATTCCCTTTGCTTCTGTATACCCAAAGACACATACTGTGTGTTGGGCTGATTTATAATTTAATTTCTATTAGTGTGCGCATGAGACAGAAATAGATTGGCACTCCATGAAGGGATATGGTTTAATGGTTAAAGCAATAGACTTTAAACACCAATATGCTGGATCAGTCCTCTGACAGGGAAAATTCTAAGCTAAATAATGGTCGAGTCACCATTATCAATGTCTTCAAAGATGGACATTCTTTATTACATCAGGCCTGGCTGATGAAGCCTGCCAAGTACTCTGCAGCATGGCTAGACTACCTAAACTAATAAAGTATGAAACGTTTATAAGTTAGGTTCATTTAAATAACACATTCAAAAAGGCACTTCAGTCTACACAAATAAGAGAACAGATAAATTGTATGATCTTTGAACACCAAAGTGCCTTTATATTATGTAAAGTTCTCAAAATAAACAGTTTAAACGTTTTTAACCATATCTATTTATCTCAAAGA
The DNA here is from genome assembly GCA_026402145.1 of Polypterus bichir lapradei. Taxonomy (NCBI): domain Eukaryota; kingdom Metazoa; phylum Chordata; class Cladistia; order Polypteriformes; family Polypteridae; genus Polypterus; species Polypterus bichir. The sequence continues at coordinate 6,144,865 of JANRMT010062792.1, read as the reverse complement.
GAAACATCTTACATAAATTATTGAGGAGGACAGAATCAAAAAATTAAAATGTCATAAGATTTCTCTCCATATTGATATCCTGGGTTCAGACGATTCCGAATGACTTAAACAGGCAGTCATAGTTCAAGCTCTTTAAAAATGTATACAGTATGGCCGTATAACACAAAATACGTGAAAAAATTGTACTGCTTTTCTCTGTAATAGCAAAGAAATGTGGAGTGACATTCCACTATGTGCAGGTGCTACAGTATATATAAATAAACTTTGATTTCTTCTTTACTTTTGCCCAAAATTATTTCAGTGATAATATATTTATTCTGTGGACCTGTTTATTGAATCACAAGAGAACATAATTTAACAAAAATACCCAACAGGTGATATTAAATCTTTTTTATTTTTTTTTAAAAAGCAAGTACACAGATAACTTTATTATCTGACTTTATAGATTACATAAAATAAATAAATAAAATGCTGCTGCTCGCTTTCTGGTTGGGGCAAGAAAGTATAACTGTTTCTGCTTATTTTAGCTTCTTTACACTGGCTGCCTGTCAGTTTTTGAATTGATTTTAAAATCTTGTTACTAGTTTTTAAATCTTAACATGGGCTTGCTCCTGCCTATTTATCCGAATTGTGTGTTTTACACCAGCCTTCCAGAGTGCTTAGATCTTCTGGTTAGTTGTCTCTTGTTGTCCATCGTACCAAGTGTAAAACTAAGGGGGACAGGGCTTTTGCAGCTGCTGCTCCTCGCCTGTAGAACTCTTTACCTCTTTACATAAAGGAGTCGTCTACAATTGAACTGTTCAAACAAGATTAAAAACTCATTTCTATTTACTTGCATTCCGTGACCTTCAGCAAAACTGATGGTTTCCTCATTGTGATTATATAACATTACTTCTATTTATTATGTATTTTATTTATGTTCTTATATTTTATTTCTATTTATGTTATTTATTTGTTTGTTTTCTTTTATTCTATTATTGTAAAGCACTTTGGCTACAGCATTCCTATGATGTTTTAAATGTGCTATATAAATAAATTGACATTAAGGTTGAGCAAAGAATTATCAAGACTACTTGTTAGTGAGTGATTGCATGTATATACTAAAAAGTCAGAAAGCTTTAGCCTTTGAAGTACCATCATGGCTGTTGAGTGTATCAGATGGTTGAGCACATTTTCATGCTCTATGTATCTTCTGTTGTTTCAATTTATTTGATTTTCTTACTTTTTGTATTGATGGTGATTTTCCCATTGTTTAAGATGGAGAAACCATTTTGACATTTCAAGACATGGTTAAGTGGTACGCTTAAAGAAGATCTGTACCATTAGGTTGCACTGTATGCAGTGGAGTACAGAGTGTGAAGCCCAGGAAATGTACAGCCCGTCCTAACCCAACACAGACAGGCAGGGTCTCAAACACAGAATTTCAAATGCTATTCTAAAGTTAGTTTAACGACAATGTAGCATTTTATGAATTGGAGTTGTTTGATTGCAATTTTGAGTTTTAGATCATTTAGTTCAGGATGGTAGAACAAAACTGTATATGCACTTGTCTGTTGCTTCTGTTGGTTTTATCTGGTTTTTTTTTTGGTTTTAGACTTTATTGTGGGGCGGCATGGTGGCACAGTGGGTAGCGCTGCTGCCTCGCAGTTAGAAGACCTGGGTTCGCTTCCCAAGTCCTTCCTGCGTGGAGTTTGTATGTTCTCCCCGTGTGTGCATGGGTTTCCTCCGGATGCTCTGGTTTCCTTCCACAGTCCAAAGACATGCAGGTTAGGGGCACTGGTGATCCTAAATTGTCCCTAGTGTGGGTGGGTGTGTGTGCGTATGTGTGTATGTGCCCTGCGGTGGGCTGGCGCCCTGCCCAGGGTTTGTTTCCTGCCTTGCGCCCTGTGTTGCCTGGGATTGGCTCCAGCAGACCCCCGTGACCCTGTAGTTAGGATATAGCGGGTTGGATAATGGATGGATAGATGCATGGACTTTATTGTGAACATTGTCTGTTTCTGCCTGACTCTACTGCTTCCTTTACCTTTGGACATACTTTTGATTCTACTTGTTTCTAGTCTCTTTGGCCTGAGTTCCACTTCTGATATTACTGTAATGCACCTACAGGCCTTGGAGTGGTCTTGTGAATGAAAGGGATCTAATCTGTGACTGTTTGTGCCAGTTGGATTCATTAGACCTCATGGACTATATTTGTCTCACTATGTCTGGATCTTCAAATGTTTGTCTGCCACTATCAGTCCTGCTGCCAAATTGCTACCATGGATATCCTATGGCTTTGATATCCACCTGATTTGGTGGTTTGCTGCTACTGGATCCACTGGAGGCACCATGTTTTTGGTGTAGCTCATTGTCCTGCAGGTAAAATGCTTAGATAATATTCATCTTATGAATTCCTGCTGCTTAGGCCGTGCTACAAATCCATTCCCTCTGTTTTTGCTTTGGCCCAGTCTCTGGACATTCTTCACCACCTACACTATATTTATCATAGCACCAAATGACACTGAACAATTTATCACTGCTCTGGCAGGAATATTAACATGTATCAATTGTAAATACACAATACAAAGCTTTCTTAATTTAATTTATTTAAGTCAAATCTCCAGGATCACTCTTACAGCTATTTTGCCCAATGTTTGTTCCCTAAATAATAAAGCCTTACTTATCAATGAAATAACTTTGAAATGTGGCAAGAGATACATATTTTTACCTGAATCAGGTGGCTCTGCCAGAATTTCTTTGTTAATCTGTACCTGGTGCTTTGACTCCATTAATTCACAGAACTGATGATGAAGAATATAAAGCACTTAAACTTACTGTTTTATCTTCTTATTTGTCATTTGTTTTTCAAGCTTTTTTTTTTTTACTAGGAACTTAATCTACCAACACTGGTGTATCACATCCTCAAACTATCTTATTATTTTCTTTTCCTACTCAGTGTGAAATAATCAGCCTTGATGCACAAAAAAAAGGTTTGGGGCAGCCAGAACCCTGTGACCCTGAACTGGATTGCATGGGCACGAGACTGTTATGTTTAGTAAAAATAGGACTGAGCCACACATTTAAAAACTATAAAAATAAATGTTTACTTGGAGCTAAGAGTTCTTGTTTTTTTCCCATCTGTCCATTTATTTTCCAGAATCCCCATGTTTTATAGCATTGCCACAGGTAGAGAATTGAATCATTTGCTGATAAATTCACCACCTTGCCAAATTGCCATCTATTTCTGGAGTCTTTATGTTTACAGACAAGGAATAATCTCATAAACCTAAGCAATAGTCTTTGCCTTAATATGACAACATAGTGACTTTATGATCAGTAACACATTTCCTTAGCGATTATCTGTCAAATTTGTTTCAAAATGCTATAAATAATACATAAATAAAGCTGGATTACTAGTTGTACGATTATGTGCATCTGAAAATATAGCTGAGTTTAGTTCTATAATACAACATCTTCATGTCACACTCCTTTAAAATATTGGGAATAAAGTTACTGTTCAGAAAATATTTTAAAAATACATACAATACATACATACCATATATATCTTGGTTAAGGCTTTGAACTTAAAACCCTGTGGTTGTGGGTTCAAATCCTGCTACGGACACTGTATATGTGCGTGTATATATATATATATATATATATATATATATATATATATATATATATAGGGTGGGCAAAAGTAGTTTACAACTGTGAATATGCAAAACACAGAGTTTATCCTTGTATTATTATTTATTAACTTTTGCATTATTTATTTGTCTTCTTATTTTTGATCTTCTTCTTGTTATTATTTCATATTCTTATTTATGATTTCTCTTTTAGGTAATTTGAGCATTTACAAGATTGTATCTATGTACACTGTGCCATTGTGACATTCTTTTGATTTAATGAAGGTTAATAAAGCTATTGTAATAATCATATCCTGCATGTCTTTTTCTATAGGAACAACCGTAAACTTACTTTTGCCCATAGCTAATATTGCCATCTCCTTCTCTCTCTAAAGTGCTCAGATTCCACCCTGTGAGGGCAACTAACTCAGCCACGTCTGGTTTAATCTCCATAAAAGATTGGGCTTCCTGGAAGAAGGCATTATTTTTGGTAAGAGCCACATTCCAGACAGAACTGCTGAGAAACTGTCCTGATACCATTGGCTAACCAGCTGATTGACTGGGACTGTTTTTAGCCCAAGGAGTTAGAGGGCAAGTACTCCCGAGGGCATTTATTGTTTCCAGCCTTGCACCTGATGCTGCTGGGATAGTCGGTGCTTGCACCCGTGACCCTTAGTTGAATTAGTATATTTAAGAATCCAATGTTATGTTCAATCAAAACAGTGACTTCCAATTTTCAAAAAACAGACTTCATTAAAATAAGAAAGAAGCTACAAAACACCTCTTCATTATCAAAGATATTGACTGTGCTACTATTTTGCCCAAAACAAAGTCATCATTAAAAGCACAAGAATAAAAGGACCATTCTACAAGAAAAAGAATAAATAGCACAACAGTGGATAGTCGGAGGAATATTGGAAATGTCAGCTGGGTATTGAAAAAGCATCTGAAAGGTTACAAGACAAAGTGTAAAAAAGAATTATAATAGAAGCTAAGATAAATAACAAAAGTGTTTTGTAGTACTGCGGCAAATAAGACATTTTAAAAAACCCTAGAGATGCACAAGGAAAAATTATTGAAAAGCAAGCAATAACAAATAAGTAAATATTTCACTCAACCTTTTACAAAGCCAAAAGTAAATGGGACACCTCAGGCACAAAGTGAAATGATCTCTGTGTTTAAAGCTTTTAAAATAGAATAGTCAGATGTGTTGCAGACATCCATGAGTGTTGAAAACTAACAAAACTCCTAAAGCTGATGTACTTTTGACAATAGTCCTGAAAGAGCTAGAGAACTTTATTTGCAGTTTATGCAGTTTTAACCAGGAGAGGTTGGTACAGATGAATTCCTGGGCTGCTTGAGTGCTAAAATTAAGTAGAAATAAGTTTATTAATAGAGCTGATATTCCATCAAGCCTGAATAGGCCAATGTGCTTTAACCTCCTAAAAGTGCAGGGGAGGACCTCCAGTAAGAATCTCTTCCGAACAACTACTGTATGTTGGTGTAGGAAACTGGCAACAACATGTGGTGCTGCCAGTGGTAGCCCTACATAGACAGCACTAGGATGGCTAACCGGTAACATGGAATTGATTATGGGCGCAAGCTGAAAGGCTACTTCTGGCCAGTTTTATTTTGACCCTGGAGTTCTTAGGTAGTAATAGACCAAAGCATCAGAGGAGCAGAGAAATGTAGTTGTAGAGGATTTCATCTTACAGGGAGAAAGCCACACGAAAAAAGTACTTAGTGACAGTTTTTATATAATTAAGCACTGATGTTTTATTGCTTCCCTAGTGTGTTCTAAATATTTTTTTACATTTAAGTCTTCTAGTCCTGGATTTCATAGTCAGTGTGATTCAAGTAAGAGAGGAAGGTTGTTTTGATTGCTACAGATGAATGCATTGATACTGAAAAAAGGGATTCTGGGAATGAATGTCCTTTCTGTTTGTTGGGAACTATTTCCAAAAGAAGGTAATCTAGGATGGTCTGGAGGATCAAATGAAGCCAGTATGGGAACAAGTGCTAGCCTAATGCAGAAGACTAGTCTTTCAGGAAAGGAAAAGCCAGATCCTGGGTAAAGACCAATTAAATGGTAACTGGTCAGTCTAAATCCTCCTCCTCTTCAGTGAAACCACTATATGGTTAAACATTTCAAACCTTTTTAACTCTTTCAGGGCTGATGTCGACTTTTGTCAAAAGGAGGAGTTGATGATGGTAATCAACTGTAAACTGTGACAAAACCAACCGTTATGTTTTAGTTGGACTCTCGTTACTAGAAGGAAAGTTCTAGTTCTTCACTGGTTTGACCGAGATTTCCTGCACTCGTGTGAGTAGTAAGGCACAAACAATGGTAAAAATGGCACTGACATAATGGCGAGAGATCAAAGCGAATGCGTAAAGCAAAATATTCTGTGGACGAAGTTTTGCCTATTATCTCTGAACTGGACTATGACTTGTCTGACTCAGATTTTGATACAAGTTATCGAAAACGAATGTGAGGTTCCAGCTTCAGCTGACTGGTCCCCAACTAATTGTGGTGCTGAACAGGTTCATGTAGCTGACATGACTACGGCAATGTTTGCCAGGAGGACTGCCACTTAGCAGTGATAAGAGGTAGAAACGAGATTGCAATACACAGCGACCAGTGAAGACAGCCTGGCAGCAAGCCTGCCGCACATTCTTGGCAAACTGGCAGCATGAAGCATGCAGCAACAGATGTTTAATGTTGATTTCTGTGTGAAACCATTGCTTTTCAGAAAACTATGTTTTTTGAAAAAAATATTCAGCCCTCAAAGAGTTAAAGAAAGCAATTATTGTGTACGGGTGGAGTCTATGCCAACTGAAGCATCAATTCCAGTGGGATAAACCTTAATATTTGCTCAGCATGGTAGGAGTCTCATTTGAGTCTGGCACTCCTATACCTTCCATGTGCTATTGGGTGAAAGAAACTCTTAGCAAGGGTTAGTCTTATAGACCCTCAAAAGATATGGAATGACTGGGATGTTAATTTAACCAAAGTAAAGCCTAGAGAAGTTAAGATAGATACAAAAATGATTGAAGTGGTGAGTAGTAAGAAAGAGAGGCTCCACCTTGAACTGCATAGTTTTATCCTAGAACAGCAACTTAAGATGAAACAATTGTTTGATTGATGGAAAGCAGGTTTTGCAAGGCATGACAAAGATTTTGGTTGAATTGATGCAGCATTTGACCTATTCGCATAAACTTGTACCAAGATTTCCAGAAGTTATTGGCTGAGATGTTGGAAAGGGAGTTATTCGTGAAAATTCTAGTCCTTGGGCAGCTCCAGTATTACTGATGAGGAAGACAGACAAAATGTGGAGATTTTGTTTTGATTCATAACTCAATGTTGTCAAATATAAGGATTTGTTACCTCTACTTTGTATTGAGGAGACACTGACAACCTTCAAAAAGGCCAATTCTTTTTCCTCACCTGAACTCACCAATGGATATTGGCAAGTCAAAATAAATCCACAGGGTAGGGACAAAACAGCTTTTTCTACACCCTTTGGATGGAGGAGTTTGAACATATGCCTTTTTGACAATGTAATTACGTAGACACAATTCAGCACATCATGCCGTAGTGTCTAAGGACACAGATATTTGACTCTCTTGTGATTTTTATATAATGTACACTTATAATCTGGAAAGGGTAATTGAGTGGCTGCAATAGTATGGACTGTGGGTACAATCGCAGAAATGCCTGATCTTCCAAAGAGATGTAAAGCATCGGGACATGTAGTGTCCTGAGATGAGGTTTCTCCTTATCTGGAAAAAGATGATAGCAGTCCAGAATTGGAAAGTCCTAAAGACTGTTAAGAAAGTATTTCTTTCAAAGATGTCCCTTTTACCACATTACAGAAAACAATCCACTTGTTAGTTTACAGGCTGCTAACATGGGAGGTATGGAGCAGCACAATTGTCTAATTTAAATTTTGAAACAAAGTACTGTCTAGGCTTATAAAACATACATGCAGATGTACTTAGACAGAAGGGGCAGTAGTAAATATGCACTTATTTCAAGCTTCAGATATAGTATTGTAGAAAGAAAACAGAATGTGGAGCTGAATTGACTGGCATGAATTGCTACTTGGAGTTATTATCTGGGTTGAATTAAATGTGCTGCAAATCAACAGTTGCCTTTCATTGACTGGTAAAAGACTACTAAATTTTTAGTATTTAGTTTTAATGTCACTACACTGGTTACCTGTGTCATTCAGGATTGACTTTAAAATTCTGCTTATGGTTTATAAAGCCTTAAATAATCTCGCCCCATCTTATATATCGGAATGTCTGACACCTTATATTCCAAATCGTAACCTCAGATCCTCAAATGAGTATCTCCTTAGAATTCCAAGAACAAAACTTAAAAGAAGTGGTGAGGCGGCCTTCTGCTGCTATGCACCTAAAATCTGTAATAGCCTGGCAATAGGAATTCGCCAGGCTAATACAGCAGAGCACTTTAAAACACTGCTGAAAACACATTACTTTAACATGGCCTTTTTATAACTTCAATTTAACTTAATCCTGATACTCTGTATGTTCAATTTCCTCATAATAACTATTTATGGTGGCTCTAAAATCCGTACTGACCCCTACTCTCTCTTCTGTTTGTTTTTCCGGTTTCTTTGTGGTGGTGGCCTGTGGTGGTACCATAAATGTTGTTGTTGTTGTTAAATTGAAAACTGTAACAGAAATGGATGTGCTTTCAAGTTAAAGATGGTAATCTGGAACAAAATTGGTAAGAACTGATTACAGTTCAATAAATTGTTGTTCCAGCTGGGCACCAGAGAACTGTATGGGAGTAATACCATTACTCATTATGACATCTGAGTTGGGCAAGAACATTTGCAATTCCAACACAAAGAATTATTTGCTTAAAATATGTGAAGAAGCCCAAAAGTGGGCCATAGAATGTCTCTGCTGTTTGTTGGGTTGACCTGATCCAGAGGTAACGGTTCCCTTGCACCCTGTTAGGACCTCCTCTTTCTTGGAGGTTGTAGCATTAGATTATTTGTGTTTAGGTCGATCAGGTGATGAGAAACCTTATGCAAATAAAGGAAAAAGAAAAGAGGTAAAAATTAATCAATGTAATACAATGATAATATCAATTATGACTTTAAATGAACAAAGTAACAGGAGGAAGAAGGCTGATTGAGGAACTGCTTTGTAAATGTGTCAAAGTAAAGCAAATAAATAAATAACACGGTTGGCTTGCCTGGCAATTTTTCCTCATAGGAAAATCACTAAACTGAGTTTCTAATAACAAGAAAGTGCTTAGAATTAGAAAAGCCTTAGGCCTACACAATAAAACTGCTCTGTTATCTCTCAGTGACAGAGGAATAATTATATTGCTACTCCTACATAAAATGTGGTTGTGTAAATCCTAGTAGACAGAGATATCAAACTGTGCTCCACATGCAAACAGAACACCATTAGAAGTTCTAAATAGATTAAATATGCCAAACCAATTAGGAAAAATAAAAGCTAAGAAGCAAGAAAAACATTCATGTTCTTCTAAAATTGTAAAAAAAGCAGTACATCTGTATGACCAATACAGAAAAGCTGAATGAAGACTCCACTGCTGTAATTTTCTATTAATTGATATAAAGAGATAAAACCTCTCCAAACTATGAAAACTTAATGTCTATAAAAGTTAGTGATATTTGTGAAAAACTATGTAGCTGCTATGATTCTTTGAAGAAAGCAATTTACAGCATATGTGAGATTCAACTTTACATTTTAAATAAGATATAGAACAGATTGATTATTGTATTCATGTTGCTAGGAATTATTGGTATATGTCTAACTCTTACTTGGATGCAGAAGCGATAAATTGAGGATCATGCATAAAGTGATCAGATATATCTCATGATCCCGGGATATTTCTGTGTATCACCCCCAATGGAGATGTTTTACCTTATTCTTAAAAAGTTTTATTTGTCCCATTTTACACATGACAAATATACTCCCTGCAGTTTCTTACGCAGGAATTGGACTGTGAAAGTTGATGCTCACACAACCTTACTAAGGACATTAGTGGTCTTCATTTGATTACTTATCACATCAGTTCTATTAAAACCTTTACAATTGTAAAGGTAACTGTTTTAATGAAGAAAGAAAACAGCAGCATTAACACCAACATTTCTTAAAAAATACGGTACAGAAAGAAAAAAATTGCTTCACCAAATTTAAGTAATCAAATATCCAAATCATAAAACCTGGCTTTCCCAAAAGATATATCAGGAGCTGCCAAATTTGACCATGAATGCAAATCTGCTTTCATAGTGTCTTAAGATGGCCACAAAAACCATGTCACCATGCATTTCAGTGATATACTGTATGACCTCCTTGTGACTACGTCTAATGGGTCATATGACCACACTGGAAGCAACAGCACTTCAATAAACAAACAAAAAAAAAAATCAAAAATGACACAAAATAGTGCACATCACGAACAACTGGGTGTGGATCCTGAATTGTGAGAAAGGCTGTTGTCTTCTATGTAAATGTGGTCACCATCTAGATAAATTGCTTTAGCTGTGTATGTACCATGTGAAAAACAGCTTTAAGTAAAAAATACAACCCTTCAGATAGGAAACATAAATTTAATTAACATTAATACATTAATTTTTATGTATTTATTTTTTCATAAATTACAGTATGCTGTGAATGTCATCAACAGTGTCATAATCTTTAGTGATACACTTTTAGTGTTTGTAGTAATTGGTTTGCTATGCTATGAGATGGTCTGCTGCCTTTTTCCTTTTATAAAATTAGTTTGATGTGTGTAACCTGTCTTACATGTAAGCAATGTAATATTAATATCTGAAAAACACAGGTTCTCAAATCAGTATTATAAATGAGAATTTGAAAGTCTAAATCCAAAGTACCCAAAGAAAGAACCCCCAACCCCACCAATCCTGTGTTACTTCTAGGAGAGCAAAAAGGCAAATGCCAAAGAGGAGGGAAACCATCACATAAATCCAAAACTCAATAATAAAGACATTTTATTAACAAATAAAGAAAATTTTACATATCCATAAACATTTAGTAGGTTTGAAATCCAAAATTCAAAACATAAAAAATTCAATAACGCAGAAGTTATGAAAAATGCCAAAACCTAAATACAAACATTAAAAAAAAAGTTACAAAGCGAAAGCAAAAAAGGTAAACAAAGTAAGGTGAAATTTGAAGTCAGAACTAACATTTCATAAAGCACATTAAAATGAAAGAGTAGAGAAGACCACAAATCTAACCAAAGAGCCAGTTTAGAAGGGCGCAAATGAACAATGCATAAGGCTAAGACCCTGCAATTCTGTATTGTCCAAAGGAAGCTTAATTAGAACAGAAGATTAAAGTACCTTGAACCTGTTTCCATATAACAGGTTTTGCCCCACCACCTATGGTATTTTCATTTAATGTATATACTTTAACCGTATATACTCACGTATAAGTTGGGTCTTGAAATCCATAAAATCCATCATAAAATCAGACCCCGACTTATACGCCCATTCAAAAATACACTTACATTTTTTTTTATATCTTATTGCTTCCTGCAATCTTGCACCAGTTTCTCGGACATATCGAATTTTGTTGCAGCAGTGCAGTTACCAATTTCTAAATGACTTTTAATTTTAAACAAGCATCATATTTTCTTCTGATCGAATGCTCCATTGTAGATAAGGGATGCTCTCATGATAAAGGTGTATGAGGGTGTAAGATACAAAAAACACAAAACACTAACTTCCAGTTTAATTACTGGGCAGCAAATACACAGGCAATAAGAACCTGGACACAAATAGAAGAACATACACAGGCTTAGTCCACAATAGAAGTAAAATCCTGCAGTACTTCTTTGTATTCCTTTCTCTGTGCTCCAATAAACACACGTTATCGGCAATATACTAATAACCCAATTGTGCTCCCCTCACTTAGAATCTGGAACCAATGTAGAAAGCATTTTAAGATGGAGAAGCTTCTATCTGCGGCACCTCTGCAAGAGAACCACCTCTTTCAACCTTCGCAAACATATGCAGTTTTTAATATCTGGAAAAAATTTGGAATTAACTTGCTTAGAGATCTTTATATAGACAACGTCTTTGTATCCTATCAACAATTACATTCCAAATTTAACATTCCAACTACACATTTCTTTCACTATCTTCAAATCAGGAACTTTGTTAAACAGAATCTTCCAGATTTTCCTCATCTTGCACCCACGTCCATGCTGGAAAAATATTGCTCAATCTCAAGGATTTAGACACCATCTCTACAATATATAAAATCATTTTACAATCCCTCTCTTTCAAAGATCCAAGAGGTCACTGGGAAAAAGATCTCTCAATTAATACATCAGAAAAGGAGTGGAAAGTATCAATGCAGAGAATTCATTTGAGCTCCATATGTGCAAATCATACAATTATACAACTCAAAATTATATATCGAGCACATCTGTCTCGACTAAAACTCCCCAAAATGTTTCCAGGGCATAATCCAACCTGCGAACGCTGCAAACTAGTTCCAGCCTCACTGGGTCACATGTTCTGGGCCTGCACCAAATTAACATTACTCTGGACGAAAATGTTTAATTACCTTTCAGACAGCCTTGGTCTCACAATCCCTCCTAACCCATTAACAGCTGTGTTTGGGGTTCTTTCAGATGGGTTTAAGGTGGAGAAACACAAACAAATTGTGATTGAATTCACTACACTTTTGGCATGCAGACTTATTCTGATAAACTGGAAGAACCCAAACTCTCCTCTTTTAAGTCAGTGGGAAACTGATGTGTTATACTATTTGAAATTGGAAAAAATCAAATACTCAGTTAGAGGATCCGTACCGACTTTTTTCAAAACAAGGCAGGATCTTATCAGTAATATTTTAAAATAAGCTCATAAAGCACAGAGAATTTATTAATTTAGGTATGTTTACAGGTCTTAAATTTCACGCTGTTTGGCTTGCTCTCTCTCTCAGGGGTGGGGATCGATTTGTTCTTAATTCAATTTTTCAATTTTTTTTTCTTTTTGTAAAAACTTGATTTGTATGGATTGCAATAAAAGTAATTAAAAAAAAAACACAAAACAGTGCAAACATTGCTTTGGAATAGTTCTGGTATTACTGTGTGGTCATGTAGGCACAATACATAGAAAAAAAAGGCAGTGTGCTTCGTGGGTACTCTCTCAGGTTGGTGTTAGCATATCATAATCTACTGGACCAATAGCGTGAGTTTCCACATTCGACTAATACGACCGACGTTATAAAATACTGGAAATTATACGGTACAATAAAGTCTCGAATTATCTGTGGGAGAACTTAAACGTGAGTATATATGGAACTTTTTACAAAGTATTACAAGTACTGCATATACTTAAATGAAGTTGTAACAATGAAATATTGAAACATAAGGAAAAGGACTGACTGTAACTAAAGGGTTATCTAAATGTGCCTTAAAGCTTGAGCATGTGAGGCCTGCCTCTTCTTTGAGAAACCACCAGCTTGATTTTCCAAGGTTAGAATGAGGTAAATAAGCCACAAACACCCCTCTAGAAAGTAAGGATAAACTAATGGGAAAGCCCAAAGACCCCTCCTAGGAAGCAGCACTAAGTCAATTGTAAAGTCCACAGGAATCCCCTTCAACGAGACAGCATTTAGGTAAATGAAAGAGTCAAAAGGAGTCAGAAAATACTGGTGGCACTTGATTATTGGATGAAATAATAAAGCTATGCATATTAAGAGTCACATGACGTGATATATTAAATAAGGTAATGGTAGCATAAAAGCAAATGAATTGTACTATTGATTGCTCACTCCATGGACTAAGACATTTGTGCATATCTACGTGAAAATAAAGAATTGTTCTGCATTGTCATCTGGACACTGTGAATGACTTCTTTGAAAATGGACAAAAGTTTTTTCCACGACACACCATCAAAGAAAATCAAAGGACTAGATAAATGATAAATGCTGGGTTAACTTGTACAACCTTAAAGACATTGCAAAGTCATCCTATCTGAAGATGAAAATGGAGAACATAAAACATTTTAGCATGAAAAGATGCAAAACCAGAAGTTAAAATAAGTTGGACAAATTTGTAAAATGGTTTACAGATAGCATAGAATGAGGAAAAATCACGGCAGGTTTGAAAAGATGAATAGGCTCCTCTTTTCACAGTGTATAGGATCTATTCTTTATATACGGATTATCACCATAAAATCATATTTACGTTAAAGCAGCAAGTACTTTTTTCTCACACCAGACATTGTAAGACCAGGGGCCTCATGCATAATGGCGTGCATAGAATTCACACTAAAACATTGATATGGACAAAAGTGGAAATGAGCATATGCACAAAAAAATCCAGATGCATAAATCTGTGCGTATGCCAACTTCCACGTTCTTCCACTCCGTAAATCCAGGTCAGCATGAAAAGTAACGCACGTGCCTCTTTGAAATCAATATAAATAGCCCTTAAGCTCAATGTTCTGTTAAAAGAAAATGGCAAAAGCACGGGGGAAAATAGAAGAATTTCAGTGAATACCAAGTGGAGGCAAGGGAAAACGTACTATTTGTTGGTTTAAACAGTGGTATAAACAACAAAAGGAAGTTGATCGAGTGACATAGAGTGTTGGAGAAACTCGAAATCTTAAGTACACAAAGTCGCACAGTGCCCGAAATAAAAAAGAAGTTGTCAGATATCAAAGTCGCAGTGAAAAGGCGAGTTGTTGCCCACTGTCTGAGTGTCATATGGAAGCTTGTTAGGGTACAAAGAAAAAAAATAGGGGCACAGTGGGAAAAAAGCTCGAAATTTCAAGTTTAATCTCAAAATTTCCACTTTAATCACTTAGTTTATTTTGTCATTAAAGCAGAACATCATAAACTTCATCTTAAAATCATTTAATTTACTTGTTTCTCAAATACCATCGTAACTAAAGTAGCACATTAAATGTTTCTTTCTATGTGTTCTTCTATGTGTGTGAATCACTATGTGCTTCTTAAACAGGCTTTCCCTTCCTCCTACAGGACACTGAATCCATTACATCCATGATATTACAGCTCTCTGAATAAATTAAATACTGAGATGTATACTTGATATCATTTTCATGATGAATCGACATACAATCAGCTCTGTAAAGATGTTAAGCCATCTTTAAGCTTAGAACGGCGATTCTTCAAAACTTTTAAGGAACTTTGAAATATCTTCATAGTACATTTAATTATTCTACTCATCTATCCTTCCAGTGTCGCGCCATGAATAAAGCACGAGGCAGGAACAATCCCTGAACGCGGCGCCAGCTCGTTGCTAGTGCTGCTACACCGTGTCCTCACATGTTTATTTATTAACAATACAGATTACTGAAATGATGTTGACATTTTATATGTATAATGTAATAAACATATTTTGCTGCATTTCATCTTAAAAATTATATCATCATCACATGTAAATACGCGCTTTATAAAGTGGTTCAGGTTGTGCAATATTATAACTGTATTGCATGTTTACAGTGAGGTAATTGTACTTATAAGTACAAACAGTTCTACAAGGAGCACTTGATGGACTGATTGAGTGTGTTTATACTTCTTGGGATGAAACTGTTTCTGAACCGCAAGGTCCGTACAGGAAAGGCTCTGAAGCGTTTGTTGTATGAGAGCAGTTCAAATAGACAGCATGGCTGAGGCAGCGTGTGCTAGATGCTGTATACTGATAATTCTCTTTACAATCAGCTGCTGTAGAGCTGTGATTCCACACTCAGATACAATGATATAAATACTCCGAGTTGTTCACTAAGAGTAACAATGCTAAAGCAGCTATGGTATTTAAATAGTTTGGCTATTCCATGGAACATTATATTGTTACAGGTTAATTACAGTCAGATGCCTTAAACTAATAAACAATATGCGGATAATTTCAGTGTATATGATAAAGCTGTGTCAGGGATGTGGATCTAAAAAAGAAAGAGAAACCACACTGGAACAAAAGCACTGCTTTGACGCTGGGTGCCGCCAGTTTGCAAAACCGAGCAGAGAACTTGCATACGCCAGGGATTGAGCTAGTGTGAAAATGTGTGTGGCTTTACACCAAGTTTACTTTTTATACATTGCGATGTGAGCATGGAAACGGGCGTACGCAACATTTTTGTGCGTACGAATCATTTATACCTGTTTATACATGAGGCCCCAGATCTCTTTGTGTATAGTGAAGTCTTACTTTCCATTAGTCTATCAGCATACAAGAGACAGTGTCCACGGGGTTCTCTGCAGCATTGCAGTCTGGGTACTGACCAGGTCAACCCTGGACACTGAACCTTCTTCCTTGGAGAAAGTGACTGTGTTTTTTGGATCATTGTTATGTTGGCTGAGGGCAACAGCTTTTGTTCCAGAATATGTTGATATTTAACACTCAGTTCAGAAAGTGATGACAGGTTTCTAAAACAAATTTAAAGGATTATCAGAAAAACTTATAAGAAAAGCATGTAGGCAAATATGAGAGCAGACAGAGTGCCAACTAAGGTTTGCACAGGTTTTATTCGTGTCTTCAGTAATACTATTTGTAAAAGTGCCTGAAAATATTTATTGTTTACTTTTACTTTTTTTTACTGTTGTTCTGTTGAATTTCTACTATAATGTCATGTAGTATGTAAACAAACTTTACTGATTTTTATTACTATTTTAACCTTATTAATAACATTTTGTCAAATGCTAATTAAAAATAATAATTGATCAGTAAATGTAATGTAAATAATACTTCTTAACTGTTAACTTTATATTATTAATTAGGAAAACAATAATTTGTGTTATAATATATATTACCTGACAAATCAAAGAGACCAGGGTTTATGAACCTGCATGGGTTTCCTCCAGATGCTCAGGTTTCCTCCCATAGTCCAAAGATGTGCAGGTTAGGTGGATTGGCAATACTTAACTGCCCTTAGTGAGTGTGTATGTATTTGCCCTGTGATGGGCTGGCACCTTGTCCAGGAATTGTTCCTGCCTTGCTAGCTGGGATAGGCTCCAGCACTGCCTGCGACCGTGTTCAGGACTAAGCAGATTAGAAAATGACTGACCTTATAAATCATGGGTTTAGCACCATTTGTAGAATTTATGTAAACTTAGTCAAATTGCAAATTAGTCCAGGTTTTTGTTCAATAATTACCATCAATTTAAAAACTGTCCATAGTTAGTGTCGGTTTTGTTTTTCCCTCAGCATGAAACCCATAGAAGTGTAATTTTTCTACCTCTATTCACTCTGCTACATTTTCCAATTGACCTTCAGGGCAAAACATGTTTTTTTTTTTTTAAACTTTGCATGTTTGGTGAAGCGGAGTTGCAAATTTGCAACATTCACATAATTGCATGCAAAATAAATAAGAGTATTGACTGTACAAGTTCAGATATGCCTATCCTGGCAGCACTGAACTAAAGACAGGAACCAACCCCAGATGGAACACCAGCTGACGTCAGGGAATGATAACGCACACCCCATGCATATTTACATTACCAATCGGCCTAACACGAACATGTTTAGATGTGAAAGGAAACCAACTTGACCAAAAAAAATGTGGGGATGGTGTGCAGACATAGGCACGGAACCGAACACAGGCTCATGGATTTGTGAAGCAAAGTGCCATCCTCATAAATGGCACAAAAATGGTACATAACACTCATTGTATATTTTAAAATGCTCAGCATGGAATTCCATCCTTAATTCTGCAGAGATTCACCTCAAACCATCTTACATGGCTTAAAGGATTTAACAGTCGGCTTCAATGTTCATTATTAGAAACTATTTTTTTAATTGACTCCATCTGTTTGCTAACAAAATTAATCTCTCACAAGATGAAATATGCATATTTGTTTCAGCCAGATACTGTGTACAAGAGAGGATTATTTTATGTTGTCACTGATGATCTTGCTTCATTATGTAAGACATGTCAACAAAGTAAATAATATCTAAATATGAACAAATCAACAATCCTCTTCAGTGATGTTCACAGACTTTTAATGGGCAGTGGCTCAAAAGGGCACTAACCAAAACAGGATTTGTTACATTTTAATCTTGTACACAAATTAGTGGCCACTTTTAATTCCGTGTTTCTAATTTCATGGGACATTTGAATGCAAATTTAGGGGCATGATAATATTCACAAAATAGCAAAAATTATTTGTCAACGACTGCTGATTGATTTTTAGATTATCAGAATGGAAAGTGAACTTACTCCAGCCTTTAATGTGTATATATTTTCCAAATATAACTCATTTTAACAAAAGAAAAGAAAAAATAAAAAAATTCCAATTAGTTAAATGAAATAGCCCATCAAATAAAAATTTTCCAACATATACTACCTATTGTGAGTCCAGTATTCAACAGGCCATTAGAACAGGTCATCATGTCCCATGCATCACTGTTTCTTTTAGGTATTAGACTTTCAGCAAAGATTAGTAAAAATCATTATCATATAAAACCTCAAAGTAAAATGTAAAAGCATTTTACATATATTATATATAATAAAATCTCTCAGTAGTAAAATCAAAAGAAAAATAGTAATACCTTTTGGTTAGCTAGCTGTTGTCAACTTTTTGTGTTTATAGCAAAATCGTTCTTTTGGATTGCATGTTTTGATAACAGAGTGACTTCATCTACAGCATGTTAAAAGTGAAAGCTGTCTCAGCAAAGCCTGAAGATCAGAGATGCAAACAGACTGTGTGATAAGAGAGGTTTGTGGCATTGTGTGTTTTTAAATAAATAAGTAAAGACAGTGTGGGTATGGCTTCGTGTGGGTATATGCAAATGCATACATAACCAGCCCAGGGTTTAATGGGGGAATTGACTGGCCGTGAATCCACGTGCAGAGGCGTGCGGTTCCATCAATTTCCTTGTTACTGCTCCAGGTTTTGTGATTGCAACACCTGCACCCAATCAGTACTTAAAAGGGGAGCCTGGGCCAAAAATAGGTAGAAGAAGAAGGAGGAAAAAAGCAGAGGTTAAAGGAAAAGAGAGTGAGAGGCAGGATTGGGAGAGGCTGTGTTGTTGCAAATGGAGCACGTGGTCAGTACTCAATAGGGCTAAAAAGGATTGCTCTTAGAGAGCACCTCACTGAGAATAAGCAACCCATTTGCTCTGAGTAGACTTCCATAGACACTAGGGAATGGCAGCAGGAATACGAGTAGCAAGAATTTGAGTTGGATTTTGATAGTTAACTGTACATGTAGGTGGGTGTCTCCTTGTTCTGAAAGGCTCTTACAGGATAAGCAGAGGAGACGTCAGTTTTAGAGTAATGCATTGGGGCTCAGGATTTTAAGAGAAGACTTCCCTGGAGTTTTAACACTACTTAATGATTATTTAACGATTGTTTTTAACCTCCACACATCATTTTCTGGAAATTTTTAATTACCAAGAAGAAGCACACTATTTCGCACATTGTTGTTTTAATAAAAGCACAAAGCGCTTGCAGCTACCTCTTGCTGACTGTGTGTGTGTCTTCTATGAATATTAGTAATTCAAGGTTCAAGCTGCAAAAGGATGTGGAACCAAGCTGGACCAACACAGAACAATAACCACAAACAAAATGTAACAAGCAGCCACAAACTAGCAAAACGTAGAAAACAAATAAATATTATTGTACTCACAGATTAACAGACTTGGGACACACATAAAGCGCGACATAGCTGCTGCATGGGACTGGCTCTTTCCACTATTTGAAGTCGCAGCTGGAATACACCTTGTGAGCAGTAATAAATCTTTCCTTTTAATATTATTTCACAGGGTCACAGTTTTCTTTTTCAGGTGGGAGGAGAGGAGGGTTCGTTTAATGCTTGTTTTGGATGGTTGCAGGAACACATGACTAATTATGCAAGCAAATAAGCCAGGTAGCACTCTGTTGCCAACTCATAGGGAGCAGTATATATATATATATAATATATATATATATATATATATATAATTATTGTTATATACTGGAATAAGACAAAAACACAAAAAGTGTTTTGTGGCACCTTGAAAGCTAATCCTGTATATTAATAGATGCAAAAGATGTCAAGTTTGTAAGCGCAAAAACTTTGAGTCTTTCTTAGGTTCTCTAATCGGACTGTCCGAGATGGAGTAGATGCCGATTTTGAGGCATTCTAGCAGTATAAGATGGGTCTGGGTTGGCTGACCCAAGAAGTGATGTCATAGGTCGAATTGTGTCAAGCTTCCTTTCTGCAGTGGGGAAAGAAGGGAGAATTTCATTGCATGGTGCCACCTCATGTCCCGGAGGAGAATTACATTCACCAAAGCCCTTAGGCTGTTCCCGAAATGTCTGCATATGACAAAATGTTATATATCCGGTGGCAGTACTCATAATATTCTCACTATAGTCAGTTAATTTACTCCTCAGTTGAAAACGCTGGTTTTTTGGGTTTTTTTTTTAATGCATACGGGGTGGATGGATGAAGTACTGATCAGGTCATGATATTACCTATGTATGAAGCAGCTTAGCAATGATCTTACAGTACATATATGTGTAAATTCTTTGAATGGCTGCTCTGATGTCATGCTGACCTCGCAAAGTATCAGGTGGCGCAGGGAAGAAAATGTAGGTTTAAACCAACTGCGGTGAATTTCCAGGAAAATATTCAGAAAACAAAGTCACTGGCAAAAATAGCATATTTGGTGCAAGAAAATGTTTTGCTGAATTTCGGTTGTCAACACTATTCTTGACTTCTGGAGTGTGGAACTCCAAAGCCTAGTAAGCCTAGTAATCTTCTTCCCAGTGCTCCTTCTGGTGCTACCAAGTCTGCTTGTGCCCCAATGCACAATTAAAGCACCAGCCGGGGCAGGTTCTGCTTGCCCTCCAAAACCTTATCCCATGACACAAGTGCATTTCCACTTTATGCATTCAAATGCCTGTTTAAGACAAAAGTACTATCGTGAGCTGGAGTGACTTATGTCCTAAACTAGACAAAAGTTTTTTAGACAAATGCCGTAGAAGACTGATTCTTCTAAAAACCTAATTCACTGCACTTATTTGAAGATTGAGAGCAATTTTTTGAATTAATATCATCTTGTCAATGCAGTAAGAGAAAATTAAAAGGGTTACTGCTTTGAAATTTTTTGGGGTACTAACAGCACTCATTATAATCAATAATTAAACATCCGTCTATATATCAATTTTTTAACTTGTTTGATCAAATTCAGGGTCTCTGGAACCGGCCAGTAACATTTTGTTAATAGCAGAAATCAACCTTTTAGATTATTATGATTGCTACTAAAATATAGAGTGATAATGTTCACTAAATATGATGTAATTCAATGCTTTCAACTTTCACATTTAGGCAAAGAACATCATGATAAGAAGTGAAGTTGAAACCCACCTAAGTGTTGCTTAGATGAAACAAGTTAATTCAATAATCAAGGTTAAATCATACAATTAATAATACAATTTTAATCAAGCAGCTTTTAAATCAGAAGGATAAATATCATCATTTTTCAAGGTAAAGGAACAAAGGCTAAAAGCAGTGCACAATGCAGTAGAATTGCATTTTTGCTGTCAGTGTTGCTATAGAAACATACCTGCACAGATGAGAGAAAATTTCAGTGAATTTTATGAAGATGCTGATGATAATTTCAGTGTTTCTGATTAGACTGCATTTCCTAAGCAACTTGTTTTTGAATTTTTATAGTTAACCAGTTTAAATAGGCCAATTAGGCTAGATGTTTCTTTTATTCATTCTGTTGTGCTTTACAGGTCCATTACTACTCATACCAATAGACATTGGGTCAATTTCTAATATTCAGATGTCATAAGGCTAATCAAAATTCTCTTGTATTAACAACTTCATTGGTGTTTGTTATGTACTGTATACACAATACATACGGGTTATTCAACGTCTGATGTCGTATGACGTCTTTTTCATCTTAAGTTGGTCCCGAGCTACTGTGAGTAATCTGTGATAATAAAATCGAACTTCATTTTGAATATAAGTCTGGCAACCTGATCATGAGCATTGAGTCAACAAACAACCAGAAGCACTAGACAAAAAACAATTTCAAAACTACAGTGTATGGAAAAATGATGTGTAGCGTCACAAAAAAAGAACTGATTTTTCAATGTTAGCTTATACGGTTTCCCCAAAATGTTGATGCTATGTAACCTCGCTTATGACATGACAAATAACCACATGTTCCAGTTAATTACATAACTTGACCACATCCTCATGACGACCAGTGTATTAAATAGGAGATTCCATAAAAAAAAGACAAAAATGTGCAAAAAGTGAAAAGAGTACCATCAGAAGTCTGTAGAATCTGACAATTATGTAGAAAGACTTCAAACATGCCTCTAAATGAGCTAACCTTTAGCATTGTCTGCCATGTAAAAAATGATTCAAAAAACTGTCAAAACTTGGATGACTTTTCCAAAACACTGTCTCAGAGTTCATATGAAACATAACCTACAGTAAATATTCCATTTACTGTATATGCCAAAGACCTTGTCAGGGATGCCAGGGGCAACGACCCGGCTGGGACGCCGTGAGGGACCGGATATGGGTCTGCGCCCACCCTGGATCACATGGGGGCCGCCTTCCTGGTTGCTTTGGGGGCCACGGGTCGAGGGCATGGAAGCCCTACCCTGTAGGGGCCCGTGGTCACCGCCAGGAGGCGCCCCAATGCCTTGGGGACCTGTTACCTCAGCACTTCCGCCACACCAGGAAGTGCTGGGGGGAAGAATTAAAAGGGCGCCCGGAGAGCTGCCGGGAGAACAGCCGGCACTTCCGCCACGCTGGGGCGTGGCCAACGAGGGAATGCCGGGAGCCACCTGGAGCTCATCTGGGAGAGGATAAAAGGGGCCGTCTCCCTTCATTCGAGGCTGGAGTCGGGTGGAAGCAGGATGAGGCAGAAGAGAGTGTGGAGGCGGCCCGAAGACAAGGCATTTGTGTGGCCAGGACTGTGTGTTGGGGTAATTGTGCACGAACTGAGTCTGAGTGACTTTAATAATTTGTAAATATTGTAAATAATAAACGTGTGGTGGTGATTAAGAACATGTCCGCCTGTCTGTGTTCCGGGTCGGCTCCACAACCTATATGCAGTATGAAGATCAACTATGGAGGGTTTATCCGTCATGGAAATGTCCATTTTCTCAATTTTACAATCACGTCTAAACAAAACAAATCAAAATTTCCTCAGATCAACTATCGAAGGTTGACCATTTTTCAATGAAAGTCAGATCCTGTAAGATGATCTCTCATTATGGTCTGATGTTTATTGAACTATATCACATAAAATACTGCAATTTATAAAAGGTTTCATCTGCACTAATAAACATGTACTGAAACATTTTTTGCTGAACCAGACTATATATAATATAGGACATCAGATGGTGAAGATCATCCTAATAGTTTTAAGTAAAGATCAATATATAAATCAGTTTCATATATTTATTTTTAATTTTACCTTGAATCACAGCCAAGGTAAAAGGCTTATAAAGGATTATGTAATCATTCCTTGGCAGGGGTTTAATCTGCAACCTTGCAACTTAATGCATGAGACTTTAGCTGCTAGAGCACAGAAAGCCCAAATGAAATTCCAATAAATAGTGTAGAATTTACAAAATAATTAATACTTTACACTGTATGAAATTAAATTAACTTTGCTGAAAAACTTCCAGTGCTAGACCTGTAGAAATATGTAGATTGTTGTACAAGGCTGCAGATGTGTAACACCTTAAATTATTATTGTTTCCATTTTACAGAGGGAAACACTGTAACATTTGGCTGTTTGGATAGTGTTTTGATGTTTACCACTTTTAATTAAAATAATATGTTTAGGAAGGAATATTTGTTGCTGGAAACCCTCCAAGGGAGAAAATGAATCACATATCTTAAAACAGTTTTTTTTTTATTCCCAAGCTTTCAACTCCTATCAGGAGTAATCATCAGAGGAAAATGATTAGACATACAGGAGTCAAAGGCAGTATATAGCAAATAAGGAGGGGAGGGTAGGTGGATATAGGGAGGGGGGAATTAATGAGGTGGGATTTGGAGGGTGTTAGTCATAAAGTCTTATTTATTATTTGCATGTTCTTCTTTTCACACCTGCATATGCTGGGATCAAGTCCAAATGTCTGTTAATGGCATTTTCAATGGATAGCCAATGGCACTTATAGATTAAAATGTATTCTTGTTTTGCTAAAGCATTCTAAACAAACTGTTGATATTGTATATTCATGAATATTTAAAAAGTTCTTTAATGTAAAATTTAACACTTAATGTCTGTATTGTAATTACTAATCAATCAATCTTTAATGCCCCCATAATAGAATGCACTATCAGAAGTTGTTTTAAAGAATAAGTATGATTACAGTATCGTGTCAACAGTACAAGGAAAGGAGTACCATAAACATCAGCAAGTTAAAAAATGCAGCAATTATGGAAAGAGCGTGGAAGTATACCATACCTGGTTTGAAACAGACAGAACCCAAAATTACTATACAAATAAAGAACAGAGATTAGTTAGTGCTCCTGTTCTATGTTATGAAAAAAATCAAGCATTGTGCATGCAGATATGTGTGTTCTCATAGATTTCTTGCTGCAGGAAAAGCATTCATAAAGGCAAATAACTTTTTTCAAGAGAATGGAATTGGGACCTTGCAATGATGCATAGAGAAGGGCGAGGTCTAGTATTGATTTCTGGGCAAGCCCTGATTATGAAGCGTCACTGATTTCAAGGTTTGATTGACATTTTTGTCAAGGGTGGGAAGGGGAACTGAATTGGATGCAACACCTGCTGCTTACACTCAGCCAATCTCTCTTGCTGGTGGTCCTGGCAGGTGTCGCAGCAATTTTAGCTGTGTGCCACATCTATTTTTGTAGTTGAGTGCAGGTGTTATCAGGGGACAAAGCTCATAAACTGTGTTTCATTGCTTAATGGTGCAATCCCCCAAACCTCTCGATCATTGATCATGTATCATTTCTTTGCGGTGCTTGATGCTTCAAGGGATGCTCCGACCCCTGGATCATCAATCGAGTGCCTAAGGTTCATGGGAGACACGTTTATACAGGTAAATTGTTCAACTCATATTTAAATTTTATGTATTTAATTAAAAGCTTATTTTTTTACTTTAATTTGTTCATCCACTTAACTATACGTGGTTCAAAAACTCATCTTCAAATGTGATATTACTTTTATAGGAGGTGCGAACATAAATCAAACATTTTCTAGGGGTGCAGGGCAGAGAAAAGGTTAGTAACCACTACTGTAGGCCGAGCTTCAGGAATATACTAAGCAAACCAAGAGAAGAGAGTTGATTTGTGCAATAGTGTTTTTAAATAGTCTAGACATCAACATGTGAAGATCTTAACTGTTTTAACAGCTATAAGTTGTTATCTGCATAGAATCTGTTGTGGAGCATTGGAGTAAATAAACTGATAATTCCATAGCAGAGGTCTGAAGGCAGTTCAGTGCCTGACAGGAAGCCAGTATAGAAAAACCAGCTGATGGGTGATAAGGTTACAGTGTTTGTTTTGGGTCAAGACTCTAACAGAGTTTAATGGGAGCATTTAATACCTGATGGAAAATACTGTTACTTTACAGAAGAAAACATTGAAAAGTGAACTGCTCTAATCTAACTTAAAAGTGATAAAATTAAAGTACATAGAGTAAACAAACTATGGCGATGTGCTGTATTTGATAGCTACTGCAGAACTGTGGGATTAGAACATCAGATAACTGTCCACCATGACTCCAAGGTTGTAAATTTACAAGAGGGAGAGTAGATTTCTTCCATATTATTAGGTACATTTTTTTTCTAATAGTATGAGCCACACAGCTTATTTACATTTTATATTGTGTACTTGTTAGCCTAAAAATAATTATTATTGTAAAAAACTGTCTCTGGATATATAAGTCAGTTGCTAAATGAGAATTTAGAATTCATTCATATAAGTGGCAGGCAAGAATTTTATTGTGGATTTCACAGCAACTTGATGATGCAATAAAAATGGCTATGCAAATTGGCAACATTAAATAGTCCCAGAAGGTGTCAATGTATGCTGCTATATTGGGTTAGCTAATGCTTGTATGACTTATTAATTGAAAAAATAAGTAAATTAGATTATCATCCTTTAATATAGTGTGAAAAGTTCTATTAAATGTATTAAATGCTTGAAGTATAAGCAGACACATTTTAGTCAATCTTATTTCATCCAAGTAGAACCTGAATCAATTATATCTGGCAGAAAACACAATGTGGTGTTAGAAGTGAAGTGGTTAAATTTAAGTACATGTGTTAGGAGTTAGCTGCAAAGAGAAACAATGAGAAAATAAAAGAAGGAAGAATTTTTCTAAAAAACTGAACTGAAAATATAAAGCATATGTGAATATGATTGGGAAAGCAATGGCAGTATCAGATTGTAAAATGCAACTGCTAGAGGAAGACACTGGACAAGCAAAGAGATGCAGCTGAGAAGGCCAGGCAGACCTGCAGTTGACTAAAGAGGGAGATATACAGTATTTACAAGCTAGCTCAGTGAAGAAACTAGTCTAATGCTGCCAGAATTGCTAAAATGTTGTCCCTCGTTCCAAGAGTCCGTTAAATGTAACCATTCGGAATACAACCAAGAAACAACAAACAAAGCAACATCTAGCTGGCTAGAAAAAAAATCTGTTTAGTTTTATCTACGGCATTGATAAAATTAAACCATCTCAAAGACTTTAAAGTCATTAACTCAGGGAAGAAAGACGTGCTGGTGTGTTTGAAAACAGGATATGGGAAATGTTTAGTTTGCCAAGCTTGGCCCGCTGTGTGCATCCTAAAGTTTACAACTTCAAAAAGCAATGGTTTTAGTTATACAGGGGTGGGCAAATGTAGGTTTACAGTTGTATGTATGGAAAAAGACATGCAGGTTATGATTATTACAACAGCTTTATTAACTCAATATTTTTATAAACTTTATTAACTCGAAAGAAGGTCACAGTGGCACTGTGCACTTAAGTACAATCTGCTCAAATACAAGTACAATTGCTCAAATTGCTGGCCTTCAATATTTAGACATTTTTGTAGTCTGCTTGCTAAACTCAAGCACACTGAAATAAAAGTAATAATAATAAGAAGACAAATAATACAATAATTACTAAATAAATAATAATACAAGAATAAACTCTGTTTCCCATACTCACAAGTGTAAACTTACTTGTGCCCAGCCCAGTATGAATATGAAGGGAGAAATGTTTCATTTCTTAAATGCAAAGGGAATCCCAGCTGCCAATGCAGGCTAATGCACAAAAATGATGGGAAGATAGCCTCTGGCGATTGTCTGTGGAGCACAAGTTATTGTCTTAACTGTGGATTATTGACTTTTACCATTAGGCAAGTTATGTCTTCAAACGTCAAAGTATAATCTGGTCTAACAGAATATTTTCTCCTTGTAATAGGTTTTGTTTATTTTCAACACATGTAACTTGTTCTCTAAACACTCAAAACACATTTAATTATTTAACATTGGACACTTATTATTGGTTCAGCGATGTTAATAAGAGCTCCATTGCTGTTTGCAGATTAAATCCTCACCCCTACTTTGAGCTACTGTACATCTTCACTTAGTGAACCATCTAACTATTTACACCCACAAGCCAATTTCATTCACAGTTGAGACCAGACATATATATATATTATATATATATATATATATATATAGATAAAGATATATAGATAAAGATATATAGATATAAATATATATATTGTGTCCACTAGGGGTTGTATAATCACTCCAAACCCCAGACACATTTCCACCACAACAGTCACTTTTCAATTAAAGTGTTTTTAATTGAATCAATACCTTCTGCACCACTCAGCAATACAGCACAACTATTTCTTTTCATTTTTTAGAGCTCCACTCCCTCCTCCACATCCAACTCAAACTCCTCTTGGGTTGAGTGGAGGGCTCGCTTTTAATTCCAGACCGAGGAGTGCTGCCAGTGTTTAATCTATTGCCCTTTAGGAAGTACTTCTGGGACAGGCAGGACCCCAAACGGTCTTTGTGCAATCTGTATCCTACAGCTCGCCCTTGGCGGCCCCTACAGAACACAACAGGGCAGGACCCTTGGACCACAACTCTCATGCTGCAGGTCTCCATACTGGGGCTCGCCAGACGGGATGCTGTCACCCAACGTACAGGGGATTGTTCTGCCCATAGCAGGCAGTCTCACACTGTCTTGATGTTCCAGGTACCCTAGTCCAAGCAAATTGTCCTTCCAAGGCTGCTGGCACACCAACACCAGTGTAGCTGCAGCATCTTCCTGTGCCCATGTTCTGGCATGGCTGAAGAATATCATCTCTCCCCAGCTGTCCTTCATTTCACATGGCCCCCTGGCCAGGTAAGGGAGCAGGATACATTTTGGCAGGGACTCCACTGGTCCCACAAGACTCACATCCACACTGACAAAATTAAAATAAGAACTAATGTAGGAAGGATTTTAAGATACAGTCTTTTATCAATGGCACCTCTGCATAATAACCAACTTTTTCCACCCTCTCAAACGTACACAGTTTTTAATGTCTGGAAAACATCTGGGATTAAATCATTTAGAGACCTTTATATACTGTAGAAACTACAAACTATTACACTCCAAATCTAACTTTTCAGCAACACATTTCTTTTACTACCTTCAAATTAGTAACTTTGTTAAACAAAACCTATTCAATTTCCCTCACCTCCGACCTCTCTTTATAACGGAAAGAATATCAATCAGTCTTGAGGACTCAGACAGCATTTCTGTAATATATAAAAACATTTTACAGTCTCTCCCTTTCAGAGATCCAAGAGGACAGTGGGAAAAGGATCTCTTACTCAACATCTCAGAAAAGGAATGGAAGGTAGCAATGCAGAGAATTCACTCAAGCTCCATATGCACAAAGCATACAATTATTCAACTCAAAATTATATTTCAAGCGCATCTCTCCCTTTTAAAATTGTTCAAAATGTTTCCAGGGCAAAATCCAACCTGCGAACGCTGCAATCAAGCTCCAGCCTCATTGGGTCACATGTTCTGGGCATGTACCAAATTAACATAATTTTGGACCAAAATCTTTTAATGCCTATCAGACAGCCTTGGTGTCACAATACCTCCTAACCCATTAACAGCTGTGTTTGGTGTACTCCCAGATGGGCTTAAAGTGGAGAAGGACAAACAAACTGTAATTGCCTTTACTAGACTATTGGCACACAGACTTATCTTTCTCAACTGGAAGAATCCTAACTCTCATATTCTAAGTCAGTGGATAAAAGATGCTATTTGAAACTGTAAAAAATCAAATTTTCACTTAGAGGATCCGTTCAAAACTTTTTCAAAACCTGGCAGGATCTGATTAATAACATTTTAGAATAAGCATTTAAATTGAGGAAGTGGATTATAGCCCCTCTTTTTCAATTCTATCTATTTTTATTTATTTATTTACATATTTATACTATTATTAAAATGCTACTCTGTTGACCTAGCTCTATTTCTCATGGGTGGGGGTCGATTTGTTTCAAACCAGTTTTGTTAAACTTGACTTGCATGTATGGAATGTTTTTTGGTTTTAATAAAATAAAATATTAAAAAAAATAAAAATAATAAAAAAATAAAATAAGATTTGAAACCGGAAATTTTGGTGGCTGACGTTCATAAAGTGTGTCAGTACATTATTGGTAATAATGATTGTCACATTATATTTGAAAATTAATTAAACCAGAAATTCTAAATGAAATCCTTTGAAATCACTAATGCATTTTTTTTATCAATTGAAGGAAGTAAATATCATTTTCTGCTTGTACTGCATTGCACCTACTTTTTGCAAATACTCTAAGCTGCTGCCGATAACTACTGATGCTGAACACTATAGGGCGGTCCAGATCTAATTATGCAATTTTCATTACGCTATAACTTATTAAGTTTATTACGTAGAAAATCACCCGAAACATCCCGGACCATCGAGAAGTGTGCGAACTGATGACATAAAGAATCGTCTTCGCACCGAACTGGAATTGTCCCCGCATAAATCAAAGTCATCCAGACGATCTAGATCTGCATAATTAGATCGGACCACCCTGTATAGCATAGCTTGAGTACACTCATTCATTAAGAAAGGCAGTATGTTACTTATTGCATATTGAATATTTATGTCCACCACTATCAGACACAATGAAAGGCAATCATTCAAATTTATTTTACAATGAAACTCAAGGGGAAATTGAAAGCAATTATTTCAACTTTATGGGAACACTTTATTTCAAAGTAGACATATTTTCATTATATTGGATGTGGAGTATAGAATGCGTTGAAAATTTACTTTAAGGTTTCTCATAAAATCCAGGAGGCAGCTGAGACTAACAAATAATAATTTCAGCTCTGAAATGTTTTCTTTTGAACTTCAAATGGGCGCCAGAGGGAAGGACAGATTGTGATTACTTTAAGGGCTTTGCCAATACTAGCTTTTGACTTCTGAGATTTCTCGATAGCTGTTTTAATAAATTGAAAGTTATTATTTTTTTAGAAGTAAGTAGAAAATTAAATTAGAAGGACTCTCATTCCAAGAACAATTTTTTTCAGGTCAAATAACAACGTTTAAAAGAAAACATGCTTTGTACTGTGCTTAGTAATTTACACAGAACAGAGAATCGTAGTCTGCAGTAAATATAGAAGGATAACCAGAGAAAATAATGAATGGAGTGTGTAAGAGAAAACTTATCAATTGCTTAGTGGTAGAAAGATGTAGAGAGTTATTATTGGGAATTTCTAATAATTACACTAAAATTTGCCATGCATTATGAAAAACTGATTGCCACAGTTGTAAAACCATGTAGTTTTGCAAACGTAGATAAATATACTTATATTGTGTATCTGTATCTAATTCGCTTGATTTAAAATTTATGTTATATAGATAGGTTGTTGAATAATAAAATAATTCTTATAATTCTCATTAACAGAGATGGTGCAGATATTCAAAATAACGTTATAATTTGTAAACTGAGGCCACATGGTGGTACAGAGGTTAGCACTACTACTTGGACTCTGTGCTAGAATCTCAGGCCCAGTTTGTGGAGTTTTCATATTTTCTTCGATTCTAGATGAATTTCTTCTTAGTTGTCAAAAAGACACTTTTTTCATTAAAGAGACTTTACCAAAAGGAAGAAAATTCAATTTCCTACCCTTGTACCTTTATCTTTTACAGAGATATTACTGCAAAATCACAACACTGATAAAGGAATTATGGCAATACCAATGCTTCGATAGCAACACACACCTATAAATAACCTGAAAAAGCACTAGTAACAGGCTCCCTTAGTAAGATTTTAAGGTAATGAATGGGAATAAACTCTTAATAACTCTTTGGGTTATTTCAGTTCAAAATTGCATATCAAGCACAACTCCTTCACTTCATTTTGTCATCCAGGATCAGACCCTAATTGTCTTCACGTATCAGCATCTCTTGGCCAAATGTTTTTCCTATTTCTTTGGCAATACCATTCTGGACTACAATCTTTATAATCTACCTCTGAGATCATGAGAATTGGAGTTCTGAAACACAGCTCTGTTGGGTCCCATGGGTGCAACCAGTGAGTGCTACAGGGGGATATGGTCCCTACTTTAGGGGATTCCTTTGCGACCCAGGAGTGCTTCTCACAGACCAAGTCCTGGACTTAGAAGTACTGCAGGGTCAAATATAAAAGAAGCTGCATCAACTTAACCGAAAGTCACAGTCTGGAGGAAGTGGATGAGGCTTTACAGGACTGAAGTGTGAAGAAACAGGATTGTTTTCTGGACTGTTTACTTTGGTTGTTCTTATTTTGATCTGTAAATGTGACATTTATTAATAAAAAGGGACTACATTTAAACCCATGACTGGTATGGTTGTGATTGTGTCTGGGGTTTGGGGCTCAATGGCACCCCCTACTGGTTACAGCTACTGACAGGTTATGTTTATTTTAAGCAAAGGCAAAGTGTTCTCTGCACACATGACACACATTTATATTCATAGTGGTCTTTTTAGGGGTCTTTCTGGCTGTACACATTGTAATCAGAAGCTTACTATCTGTCAGAATAGTTAATGAGAGCACCTCTAATCTTTACAGTTCAAAATCACCTTTTGAACTGTATCTGTAACTGTATGAATCACCTTTAGGTGAAGCCTTCATGAGGCGTTGGATTGGTTTATAAATATGACACGCAATGAGTTTTAAGTAAAATTCACTGACCCTGTGACCCTGTAGTTAGGATATAGCGGGTTGGATAATGGATGGATGGATGGTCTCCAGTTATTATGTATTATACATGTATTATACTTCTGGCCCCATGTGACTACATCTTTGTTAATTTGAATTGTAAATGACTTACCATAATGTAGTTTAGAAACAAAATTAAAACATCACTCACCAGGCAACAATTAGTCCATAAATAAAATACTTTAAAGTGCTGATAATACTTAATAGTGATATACTTTAGAGCTTCGTTTCCTTTTCTTCTGGCAGAGCAAAAATAGGTGAAATGAATGGGACCAATGTACTCTACCAAAATGTATTTAAGATATATTTAATATATAAAAAAACAGCATTTGGTACAAAAGGCTCAATGTAACAGGGATTCAAAATTGGAGTTTTGTTTTAGTTTATTAAATAAGACTCAAAACTGTTTACGTGTTCTGTTTAGATAGGATGTAGGCTTTAAGTGAATACACTGTGTAACCAAGACTATAACTATAACTGTTATAAATCGTTTTTTTTTTTTAATTATGTGCATTTAACCAAGAGTTCAGCAAAAAGGTTTAGAGAAAAGCTAATGACAGGCACATAATATTTATATAGTGTTTATTGCCTGGATTATCTGCAAATAAACATAAGTAATGATTACATTACAGTAAAATATTTCCCCAGAAAGAAACTTGCCTTGTTTATTGATATCATTTTTCCTAGAGCTTCCCAGTGCATTTTCTCCTGCCATATTGTCTGTCTCTTGCATAATATTACAGGTACCACCTGGCTACACTAATGTAAAGGGTGAATGATCCTGAAATTCAGTAAAAAAAATTTGGATGTGAGTCTCAGTAGGCTTCATGTCCTAGGAACCAAGTTACCCAAACTATTTTATAACATTTCAGTAATTATTTACCACTATGCTGCTGATCTTTCTGATCATAAAATAGGTCAATACGATAGCAATTGACAAGAAGAATTCATTATTAATTGCAGAATTATGGTATTTGAGGGTTTATCTAGAGTGCCTCTTTCTCTTGCACGATTTGGCTGAAAAACTAATCTGCACATTGCCATCTCATAACAGGCTTAAGTCTTAAGTTTGGTATTTTTCAATCCAACCATTTCAACTCTAGACCATCCTCAAGAAACTATGACACACAGACACATACACAGACAGAAGCATGCCCATCATCAAGATATCTGATGTTTTCGGTGCCCTAAAATGTTGAGATTTGTTGAAAACCAAAGATCAAAATCTTTGATGAATCTAAAGCTTTCGCTGCTCCCCCAAAGACAATAGATTATGGTGAAGGAGGGCGCAAAGCAAAAAAAAAAAATCATTTATCATTTAGAAATCCTATACATTTTGTGTCCTCACCCAAATTCTTATTGCACTTCCATTGCCTGTTTCTAATGGATATCAAACTGAAAATACATTTTAGCAAGTATTAGTTATACTCTTTACTTTTCGATTTATTTAAAACATTAGATTACTGGCATGTATTTTTCACAGTAACACATAAACATTGTAAACATCCATCCATCCATCCAGCTACAGGGTCACAGGGGTCTGCTGTAGCCAATCCCAGCCAACACAGGGTGCAAGGCAGGAAAGAAACCCCAGGCAGGACACCAGCCCACCGCAGGGCGCGCATGCACACACACACACACCAAGGACGATTTAGGATCAGCCAATGCACCTAACCTGCATGTCTTTGGACTGTGGGAAGAAACTGGAGTACCCGGAGGAAATCCACGCAGACACAGGGAGAACATGCAAACTCCACGCAGGGAGGACCCGGGAAGTGAACCCAGGTCTCCTAACTGCAAGGCAGCAGCGCTACCCACTGCGCCGCCCATTGTAAACATTATTTTCATCAAAATAAACAAAGCATTTAGCAAAAGAAATTCATAAAATTAAGAATACTGATTAATCAAAAGAAAACATACAGGGAAATATTCAGGTCCTAAACTAAGTAAGAGTTGTGTTGCCCTTACAGTTTTATTTACCTTTGTGATAACAAATATTTTCACTATTTATCTAAAAGTTTGTAGACACTTCACCATCACATCTGCATGGGCATTCCATTTTAAAAACCCTTACTTTGGAGATCGCCCTCCTTTGCATCTATAACGTCCTCCAATTTGCAAGAAAAGGCTTTCCATAAGAATTTGTGCCCATTCAGCCAAAAGAGCATTTGGGAGGTTGAGGTACTAATGTTGGGTTCCTCCACACCAAACTTGTCAATTCATGTCTTTATGGATTTGGCTTTGTGCACAGTGGCACATTCATAGTCATATTGGAACCAAAAATGGCCTTATCCAAACTATTGATACAAAGTTGGAGGAGCACATTGCCTAAAATGTCTTTGTATGTTGTAGCATTATCAGTACCTTTTACCAAAAGTACAGGGCCAAGCCCAAACCCTGGAAACAACCCCAGGCCATTACCCCTACTCCACCAAACTTTATGGTGGGTACTATACTGAAGGTAGCATTCTCTTGGAGTCCACCAAACCCTAATTCATCCATCAGACTGGCAGATAGTGAAGTGTGATTCATCACTGCAGAGAACATTTCCAGTGGTCCAGAGTTCAATGTTATGTGGGCTTTACACCACTCCAGCTGAGATTGGCATTGTGCATAGTGATCTTAGGCTTGCCTTCAGCCATGGAAACTCATTTCAAACTCTGCTGTGAGTGATGCAACAGGTGATTTTTTTTTACATTATACACATATCAGCCCCACTGTATGAGTTTGTGTGTTCTACCACTATTTTGGCTGAGCTGCTGTTGCTCTTAGTTGCTTCACCTTCAAAATAATAGCACTTAACTGTGAATGGGCCAGATCCAGCAGAGGAAACATTTCACATACTGACTTGTGTCAAAGGTGGCATCCTATGACAGTGCCACATTTAAAGTCACTGAGCTCTTTAGTAGGACCCATTCTACTACCAATGTTTGTCATTGGAGATTATATGGCCGTGAGCTTCAGTTTATACACCTGTTAACAACAGGTTTGGCTAAAACACTTTTAAGCCCACATACTTTTGGCCATTTAGTGTACCTTTACAATTTCACTGCATTTACCACAAGCAACGTATTGTGACACTTGAAGATTACACATTTTTCTTGATAAGTTTCCACACCACTAACCTGAAATTCAGAACAGAAAAAAAATGTGAGGATGGGAGACACAAAGGAAGTTTAGTTTTTCTTTCCCAAATAATTCATATTATGAGGAAAAACAGAACCAGGGTAGTTAATCTCTGGCTCACTTGTGGTCTCATGCTACTATTTACTAGTATGGAGTGGTGCAGCTAGGTGAGTTCACCAAAAGTGTTGTATAATACTGACAGAATGTGATTAAGTCTAAACTGTTTATGGTATTCCAAAGAAATTTTACAGACAAAAACAAATAATACCAAATTTACAAAAATGGGACCCTGTTTTAGTGGGTTTCACAATAGCTACATGCACAATCACACCTTCCTGGTGACAACAAGTTTAAATAATCTTGCATTTTTGAATGAAATGATATGTTTACTGTTCCTAGATTTAAGAAGGTTCAAATAATAAGCAGTACTGAAGTTTTAACAACCTTTATATTTAACTAACACAAGTTTTAATGCAAGTTTATGTGATCAATTATGGCAAGCTGCTCTTCTATAATAGACACAACAATGACAATCCTTCTTTCCTTCTCCATTCATGTTCCATCATTCCAAATCATTACTTGATTAAATGAACTAGAAGGAGTAAATACTATAAAGAAATGCTCAGTCAGTAATTACTACAGTTTAATAATGATGTAAAAGGCAGTAAAGAACATCTGAAATGATTGCTGAAGCTCATACATCATGCTATCTAAATTAAAAAAAGAATAATTACAAGTTAGTAATGTTTTGTTCAGCAAAGAGAACAGCTGGGAGTATATTGAAAAGTCTCAGTCAGAGCTGTCAGTATGGGTTCGTCACGGTAGTTTGATGGGGCTTTTCCCCTCTTATTATTTTTCTCCCTCTTTCTTTCATTTAGTGCCTTGTCAGGAGAATAAATAACTTATTACAACTTAATTCTATAATATGAATTTATTGATCTGCATGAGTTGGCACAGTGTAATTGAAACAAGGCATGAACGTTCTTTCTAGGATATATGTAATTGTGTTCTTCACTTGAAACATGCTTATACTGTAGCTATGGGCAAAATTTAATAGAATAAAAAGGAAAGGCTTTCCTGTAAAATACAACTACAGTATATCCCAAAGCTTAGTCACTGTCTAAAGAACTAATTTTTATAAGAAAAAAGTATACCATTTTCTCAACTAATCTTTAAGATTTTAAGAGTTATATCATCTATGAATTAATCAGTGCCAAACAGCTTATTTATTCCCCCTGGGAGAAAAATATAGGAGAAATTTAAATTAGACGCCTGTGGAATCTGTTATGCTTTTGACAAAGCTTCACATGAGATACATTTTTCCATTTCTTGTAGATAGCTTGTGCACTTATGCCAAGTAAGTAATTATTTAGGGTCAGTGTATGGAAATCAACAAATCGGAAAGACAAACCTGTCATCTTCTGCATCCTAAAAAACATAAGCTCTTCTGACAGAAAGAATCAGTTCACCTTAAGTCACTTTTTAACTTGCACTTCTAAAAAATATACTATAGCCTAAATGGTATCCATTGTGTTAGCAGTGGTTGCTGTATTCTTTCAGGTAATTTCTGCTGGGTCATATGGATGAAATCCAGGAATAAGTCACTGAGTCAAACACCAACCATCCAAACAAAAACAGGATATTGACACAAGCATGCATGTATCAAGATTAAAAGCTATTTGAAAATGCCACACAAAAAATCCCACAGCATATAAATTCTGCTTTTATCAAGTACAACAGAAGAATGGCAAAAACTCATTTCAGGACATCACACCAAAAAGTAATTGATATTGGATGTACAGTTTCAAATTTAAGCACATTGCTTCACTACTACATACACAACATAATGGACACACAGAGTTGTTTGAACAGTTAAAAGAATAGGAGTATGGAGTGAAAATCTGAAGAAACTCAATGTCATTTTGGAGAAAAACTGAACCCAATGTGACCAAAGAAAATGTTCTTCAAGAATCCAGCAGTCAGAAGGAGCCTTTTACCTTAAGAGGTGGAATGGAATTAGAAATTGACCTGAAGTAATAAGAGTTTCTAGACGGCCTTAACATGAACAAGTGTAACCCAGATTGGGCTGGTTTCTGTGATAAACAGTGGTGAGAGTTAACATTCAAATTGATTAAAATTTACCTATAGGAAGAACAGAAAAGGAATTCCTGGTTACTTGCATGATCTGATCTGATGCTCAAGAGAACAGAAAAATCATATCCATGCGAGAGACTTGGGCATGAGTAATGAAGTCACACTTGACCTTTAGCTTGAAAATATTGACAATCTATCGGTCTGTGTGTCCATTTCTCAGACCATTCTCATTGGTCAGTTTAGCTTTGGGGTGATTGGTCAGTTTGGCTTTGGTTACATATGAAAGAAAAAGCATGAGTATGAGACACACGAGGAGCAGTAAAGGTGTAGGATGCACGCTGAGAGTTGCCTTCAAAGAAACAAAGTAAAAACCAGACAGGAGGCGATAAAGGCGCCTCTAAAATAACAGCAAGGTCTGAAAATCAGGCTTTATGGGAACACACTTGAGTAAGGGACCTACAAAGGAAAAGTGCTAAAAGTACATGTAGGGCAAAAAATAGCAAATATTTTTTTAAATATTGAATTACCTGTCTTTGACAGGTACCATGGGTAGTTATTTATTAAAATAGATTCATAGCTTAAGATATATAAAGATCAGGGACTATCTTTACAGAAAATATATCAAGCTATTGCTTGAATACGAGTATTCACTGTACAGTATGTATAGAAACCAATCTAGACATTAATATAAAGTTAATAGGTAAATATTTGGACTTACAAATACAGTAAATGTAAGTTCATTCACATCTCTAATTCTGCAATTAATTTCTTTTAATATGGAGACCACAAATGCAAACAATATTTAGGCTCCACAACTGTATGCAGTACAAACACAATCTAAGTTCACTTTTACACTTGCTGTCTAGTTTCAGTTATATATTACCCTTCAACCAAAAAAATAAATATTTTTATGTAGCAAAACTTCAGTTTTTGGTCAGCTAACTTTAAACAATGAGGATTTACATTTTCTACTTTGTGATCAGATTCAGATTTCAAATACAACATATAGTTAAGTTATAATTAAATACATTTTACATTTTTTATAAAAGGGTAATTAAATCAGAGTGTAACTGCATTTCTTCCAAAATTCTGCAGCTACTGGAAAAGTTTGAGCATTAAGTATGCATACAGTAATGTTGAAATTCCAGAGTCCAACTATATTAATTTTTAAAGTGTATGTGAAATTCAAAGAAAAAAGAGTTGATACAAAAATTAAGTTTATGCTCACCAACTTGTACTACTGACAAGTTTTGCACAGAATAGCTACTTTCATGGCATATCCAGACTTAGATGGTATGTGTGCAATGCTAAAATGGCTATTTCATCATGTTGATCTTTGTTATTTGTGAACTAACTTGTCAGCCTGCCCCAGATCACTGCTGAAGCTATATTTATTTAAGAACACAGAAGGCAGAAATACCAAATTGAACACCATGATGCTATGAGATAACTACTTTGATAACTGTTATTAAATGACTAGTTCAATGTTTCAACTTTACTAGCTTGAAGAGTTCTAAATTAACTAGCATTTACAATGGGAACAGGATGTGCTGCACATTTTATAATAGAAAAAAATCATTCACCAAAGTCCTTAAACAAAACACCTTAAATTAAGTACAGATCATACTTAGTCACTCCATACTTTATTACTTCTTTTCCTTTTTTCTATTCTTTCTTGGCTAAAACAGGTGATATGAATGTCAGCAGCAAACTGCACGAAATGTATTTAGAATATCTGAAAAGCAACATTTGCTGTAAAAGGCCCTATCAGTCCCCATCACTAGTCTGGAAAAAATAAAGCCGTAGACCTACAATGAGCTTCTTCAATACATTTAGCTTGCTGTGTCTCTGTCATTTCTACAGATGGCACATTACAAAGATTTATAGTCATACATTTTATTACTACATGCATTACAAAATACATTTCAATTGATGATGCACGGCAAATGTGTCAATGGTGCGCATGTCGTCCAGCGTCCACAAGAATATCTTCTAAAAAATACTTACTTTGAATGAATCCCCTCAGGAATTAATAAAACCTAAAATAAATTCTATTTCAGATAACAAATGATTAAACATGAGAGAAAAAGTTAAAAAGAGAGCAGAATCAGAAAAAGAAAGACTAGAAGGCCAACATCACAGAGACAGCAAGAACCACATAGAAAGAGGAAAGTAAGGGCTAAAATGTCCAATAAACAAAGGCAACAAGAAGCCCAAAGAAAGATGGAAGTCATGACTAGCATATCCAGTGAGCACTAGTTCCTAAATATGTGACATGATCATTGACACAGACAGTCTGCTGTTCACCCTCCCACCACTTTTCACCTTGCCTACAGTGTTCCCACCGATGAATCTATCACCGATAGTTGTGAGCCATTAGGCTAAGCATTTTTCTGCTTAACAAAACCCCCGATAGGGGATTTATACGATGATGTCAAAAGGGAAAAGTAATTCCACAGCCCACTCCAACAGGCAACTTCATATGACAGTTAATAACTGGAAATTTTATGGAAAACATTAAATTAATCAATAGCTTCTTAGCATTTGTATCTATAGGTACCAGGATCAGGTTTTTAAAATTGATTACTGGTGCAGTTTACCATCGTGCCAGTGCATTACATCAAGCTAATGGAGAAAGAAGACATTTTGCCAAAAACATTTTATTCAAAGAAACCTTTTTATTGATAATAAAGACTACAGATTTTGTTTTATACAATTCCAATCTATAACAGAAATTAGTAACAATAAAAAATTAAATATACTATAAAGAAATAACAGCTTTACACTTCTAACAACAAGGGCACAATTTGTACTCTAGCAAACAATTCTGCCTTTAATTGAAATGGTATATTCTGCAAACCAATGTAATATCACAATAAGATATAGTATAGATTTCCTTTGCCTATTTTCTACTTCCGTTCTCTTTCTTTTATATCATTGTACCATTGCACTAGTTTCACTATATAGGCTTTTCGTCAGTCTGAAATATTTTGTGTCTAAAAAATATTTAATTCTAACTTTTGGTAAAAATAAAATAATTGAGATCTGATCATGAGAAGTAATGCTAACTGGGTGACCACTGACTATACAAAGTGAATTAAATACCATGACCACTAAGGGGAAAGCTCATACAGATAGTTGCTCATAATACACTCATCTTGTGCTAGAGAAGTCACTTCACTGCAGAGTAATCACTCCGTAATAAAAATTTTTGATGTGCCCTGAAGTTCAGGCCACAAAAACAAACTCAATGTGCATAAACAAAACAAAAACAACAAAATTTATTTATATAGCACATTTTCATACAAAAAATGTAGCTCAAAGTGCTTTACAAAATGAAGAACAGAAAAATAGAAGACACAATAAAAAATAAACATAAGTCAACATTAATTAACATAGAATAAGTAAGGTCCGATGGCCAGGGTGGACAGAAAAAACAAAAAAAAAAAAAACTCCAGAGGCTGGAGAAAAAAAAAAAAAAAATCTGTAGGGATTCCAGACCAAGAGACCGCCCAGTCCCCTCTGGGCAATCTACCTAACATAAATCAAAAAGTCCTCTTTGTATTTAGGGTTTTCATGGAAGGACTCGATGATGATGGTCACGTAGACTTCTGGCTTTCAGTCCATCAATGTTGGAGCATCATGATGCTTTGAGTAGGTGGTGGTGGCGCAGGCCGCCACCACAAAGAAACCGGAAAAAGAAACAGAAGAGAGAGTAGGGGTCAGTACAGATTTTAGAGCCACTATGAATAGTTATTATGATGAATTGAACATACAGAATTGAACATACATACATTGTAAAAAAAAACACAAAAACAAATCAGAAAACAAAATAAAAACAAATTGAATATGCAAAAAAATAAACTACAAAACACAAACGCTAAAACAAATTAAATATGTAAAACCAAATTTGAAAACACAAAAATAATTTGGAAATGCAAAAACAAATCAGAATCCTAAATAAATACAAAATGAATACACAAAAACAAAGTGCATAAACCATATGAAAGTGGAAAAAACAGTGAGAGCTAAGGTTCAATCGCAGTTTTTCGGCGAGTGATATGTGGAAGCAAGAACGCTGAGAGGTAAAAGAAATCTCTTATCTTTTGTAGATATTTCTATACACTTTGGCAGAAAAGGATTGTGCTACTAACAACTAAAGGTGTTTGGGAATATAACTTCTTTCTGTTGCACATTTCCCCCATTCTGCCTGCCTCCCTTTACAACGTTCTGCATAGCCTGACTATATGAACATCCATATTTCTATCTTTCAGGTTCCACTTATC
The DNA here is from genome assembly GCA_026402145.1 of Polypterus bichir lapradei. Taxonomy (NCBI): domain Eukaryota; kingdom Metazoa; phylum Chordata; class Cladistia; order Polypteriformes; family Polypteridae; genus Polypterus; species Polypterus bichir. Next base: position 6,103,497 of record JANRMT010062792.1, on the reverse strand, counting down.
CCAACAGGATTCTGGAGCCATAGCCTATTGCAGTGGCAGCCAGTAAATATGAGCTCCAAGGAACATCTCTATATATATTGTAATAAATGGTGCTAAACGGGTGCCTGACCTGACACAGATGGACACGTGAGGCATGTATAAAATAAATAAACTTTTATTTTTCTTCCCCTGTGAGACACGTCTTCCCCGTAATCCCCACAGGCACAACACAGTCCCAAGTGTAAAATAAGCACCACCAAAAACACACCACACACTTTCTTCTTCTTTCTCTTCCACCACCACTCCTCCTCCAAGCGTTGTCCTCCTCCTCCTCCTCCCAACTCTGGTCACTGAGTAGTGGTTGCTGGCTCCTTTTATTAGGAACCCGGAAGTGCTCCAGGTGCTTGATTTTCGACATCCGGGTGTGCCGAAACTAGTGCCCAGAAGGGGCCAGTAGCTCCTGCTGCAGCACCCCCTGGTGGCGCCTGCGGAACCCAATAGGGCTGCACCAAACTCCAACAACCATGAAGCCCTGCGGGAGTCCGAGGCACTGCTGTAACCAAGGAAGGCTGCCATCTAGCGTCCAGGGGGAGATACTGGGTTTCCCATACTTGCTCCCCTGGAACATATGCTGCAGGGGCGTCATGGCTGGGCATGGGCCCCGGCCATCCATCACAATATATAAAATCCAATGTCTGTCTGCTTTTTTGTGATTTAGATTTTTTTTTTTCTATAATTTGCTTGAACATTCCGGTTGATTTTGCGACTTCTCTCATCATGCTAAGTATCATAGTTCGAATGCGGTACTGATTCATTTGCGCAAATCCAAGAGAGACACAGTTTGCCAATAGGAGGGGGGTGGTGCCCGCCTCACTCACATGCCAGCCTCGGGGCATGTACCTTATCTCCACTAAGATAGCAAACAAGAGAACTACTTAACGGATTTAGATTGGGTTTTTTTCTAGAATTTGCTTGAACATTCTGGTTGATTTTGTGACTCCAATCATAGCTTGCTTGCAGGAGCAATATATTTGCGGTAATCCGAGACAGAGGCTGCGGGCCAAGGGGAGAGGGAAGCGTGACATCAGGAGTGGGGAGCCGGGCAGGGTCCTCCTTGCTGTCCAGTTTCACTACTACGTAGGCGGAGCCGTGGGGGAAGGCTAGTCTGAAATAAGACATGGACCAGCCCTGTACAAAAAGCCTGAGGTCATTCACACCCTCATTTTGAAATCTTCACTTAAATAAAGGTGCACCTTTTCAGAATGAAGGAATAAAACAAGTACTTAGAGAAATACCAAAGCATACATTACCTCCACACAGATCAGGCGTTGAACAGAGGCGTCTTGATCTGAGGCAGCAGCAATAACCACTGCACCACTGTGCTGTCTCAGAAATATATTTGTTTATATACGTTCATTTCAGATGAAATGTAAAAATGCAATGCTCTGAACTTGTTCACAGTAAAATGTGATATTTCGGAATAACATGAATTTATTAGACTTCCATCCATCCATCCATTACCCAACCCACTATATCCTGACTACAAGGATTTACTTATTAATATTATTTTACACAATTATAAAAGCCTGTTCATCTCAGATTCACAGGGGTGGCCTAAATCAGAATGATACATTTCAAATTTCAAAAGAAAATTGAAAACAGCATTTCATTTTAGTCAAATGGATTTTTGGTTGGTTTAAATTTGAGGTAAAACAAAAATGAGATGTACACTATCAGTGCTCAAGTAATGTTTCATCAGAGATAAGATTACTGTACTTTATTTTCTTTGATCTTTCTCTTTGAATTTTCCTTGTATAATATGGTTGTCTGTGGGTCTTGCAAACTGTAGTCAGGACAAGGAATCTAAGCTGTAACAGAGACTGAAAGAAAAATATTATTAAAAAGCAATTTCTCACTACTAGAAACTCTCATTTAAAGAGCAGCCAGAATTTTGCTGCAGGTTTACCGGTAAACAAGAGATGTAGTGTGTGATTGAATGTCAGATCAATTAACCTTTTCACTTTGGATCGTAAAGAGGCATGGCAGGGCCTAGCTTGTTAACAAATAATTTTTTGTCACTGTATCTTATTCTTAGGAAGAAAAAAAAAAGAAAAGGTCCGCCAGTCTGCTTAAAGGACAGCACAAAACATTCCCTGATAATAACTGCGAAAGATTTTGTTCTTGTTAAGTAACAACAATATTCTTTATTGCCGTGCCATCATAAAGACAGATCAAGAATTAAGAATTCAGATATTGCTCATTAATACCAAAAATGAATCTATTACAAAGCTTATAATTTATTATCTGGAGACAAAAGCTGTCTGACAAATGCAACAAGAAATCCACCAGTCATAAACAATTTAGCAAATATGGTCAGATCACTGTATGCTTTTTTGTACATATAAAAATACATTCAGACAGCGAGTAACTGTCTTCTCGCACTTTGCCACCTATGGATATTTCCTGTTGCACTTATGCTTTGCCTACAGCATGCTCCTAGTCAATGTTTCATAAAGGCATTCCCTCACTTTTGAACACTTTATCTGTTTTATCTTACCTGGCCCAATTAAATTACTGTTCTATCAGATACATTCTCATCAGCTCTGCTCTTAACTTGCCCAACTGTCATCATCAATACCACAGAATGCCTGCCAGTATTGCTTATGACAGTGTACAACATTGAGCTTCTCTGCAAAAGATTCCTTTTGGTTTTGTCACTCCTACTCTGTTAGGGACATTATACTTGTAACACTCTTGTTTTCTAAAGCTGTTTTTTCAGTATTACCTCTTTAAAATGCACTCTTATTAGGGTTTTACTGTACTGTAAATTCTCTAGGGTAACACTGATATATTCAAAGTTTTCATTATATACAGAAAGAGGTTGTTGTGAATCAATGAGTTGGGCACATATATCTTAAAAAAATACAAACATTTGTAATTTTTTTATTACAAAATGCAGACTGTATAGGAAGGAAGACATTTTGCACAATGTTTAGTGTTTCATTCAGCCTTTAGTGAGTGCTCTCAAGCTATCCCCAAACTGTCAAATCTATGTCTTGACCTCGTTAAATTCTGTCTGTTTCATTTTTAGGATTTTGTAATACATTTTTCTCATATTTATTCTGTACATGCCATTTTTCATTCTGTTCGTTGAATGGCAGAACTCCATTTTGTGGATTTCACTGTATGCCTGCAGCCATATTGTTTGGTGTCACTATGCCAGTCAACTGACATAGAAGTCACATGACCTATGTGTCACCAAGCCCTTCCCATTTAAAATGGTGGTATGTTGTTGCCCTCATCCTTTTCTTGGATTTCTTCTGAAAATAAACACAATCTTAGTGAATTTAGTATAGTTAGGGAAAGTAATGTCTAAAAAAATATATGTCAGTCAGTCATTACCCAACCCACTATATCCTAACACAGGGTCACGGGGGTCTGCTGGAGCCAATCTCAGACAACACAGGGCGCAAGGCAGGAACAAATCTTGGGCAGGACGCCAGCCCACCGCCGAAAAAAATGTTTTTTTTTATATTACTTTTTCTGGCTACGGTCTTGGTTTTGGTGATTTGGTTTGTTTGTTTTGCATGTTAATTAGATTTGTCTAGATTTAATTAGATATACTTTAATAATCCCGAAGGGGAAATTCAAATTTATACTACAGCACTACAAAAAACATAAAAACAAAATAAAACAATTGAATGAAACATATAATACAAAATATATTAGGCTTAAAAATAGTAAATTGAAGTTTATACTATTTTCTTATGGCTTCTGGCTGGAGTTAAGGAAGGGACATCAGGAGAAAGCATTGAAAAACTTAATGGCAGCATGCAGAAGAGATCCGTATAAGTGCTTCTATTGCACCATAGAGGTATGAGCCTGTGACTAAAAGTACTTCAAGAAAGCTTCCTCTGGAGGGCATGGACAGAATTGTTCCTGATAGCATTCATTTTTACCACCCTTCTCTTTTCCACAATAGCCTTTACAGTGTCCAAACTCAGTCTGGTGAAGGGGCAGTCTTTCCTGATAAGTTTGTTCAGGCAATGTGTGTCTTTTGAGCTTGAGTTGCTTTTCCAGGAGACCACAGCATAGAATGACACACTGGCTAAAACAGATTGGTTAAGCATTTCCAGGAGCTTGTTGCACACATCAAAAGACCCGAGTCTACTCATGAAGTAAGATCACTTTGGTGCTTCTTACACAGCACAATTGTGTTATCAGAGCAGTCCAATATGTTGTTAATATGGATCCCTGGGTACTTCTAGCTCTACACCATCTGTACTCCCCCAAGGGCGCCCCAATCTTCAGTTCTGAAAGGCTTCTCTAAGGTTCTAAAATGCATTAAGAGCTGATTAGCCGTGCTGCCGGTTGGCTCACTCTAATTTGCCATGGTTGGCTTTGATTGAACACACCAATAATGCAAGGCTTCATTGGCTGTTCTAAATTGGAGCTCCTGCAACCGTGGCTTCCTCTTTTGATTGACCATTTAGCACTGGATTCTGTTCTTGGAAGGTTTGATTGGTACATTTTGTTCTCTCTGAGCTTTACACCCCCTGCATCTTAAAGTCACTTAATCCATTTAAGTGAATTAAATTTCTTGATTCAATAATAAAAAAATTATAGTGAACTATATAATAGCACAATTACTCAGAACACTGACAATGATAGTTATACATGCAATGAGGGTAGAAGCAAGAATTAATTTTAGTGTGTTTTGATGAAAAATGCATCAGGTGTTCTTATATGCTAACTGTAATAATACATACATACATACAATTTATTTTTATATAGCTCAAAATCACACAAGAAGTACCGCAATGGGCTTTAACAGGCCCTGTCTCTTGACAGCCCAACAGCCTTGACTCTTTAAGAAGACAAGGAAAAACTCTCAAAAAAGCCCTTGTAGTAAAAAAATGGAAGAAACCTTGTGAAAGACAGTTCAAAAAGAGACCCCTTTCCAGGTAGGTTGGGCATACAGTGGGTGTCAAAAAGAAGGGGGTCAATACAATACAATACACAGATCAGAACAAATCCTCAATACAGTATAAAAAATGTACACGTACGGAGCAGAATTTAACAGTAGATGATATCACATAATCTGATTTAGATGTGTTTAAAGTCCTTAGCTATCAAGCTGCCTCGCCCATTTGGCCATTCCACAGATAAGATAGCGCTGGGCCAGCCAATCCGATGAAAGGACCCCTCTGTCCCACGATTCCTGCGATCGTTCATCAGGGATGACTTTACCTTAGGCAGGCAAAACAACCTGGCAGGTGGGCCGTGGCGCCAAGTGCCAGATTTGAGTTACGAGAAGAGAAACAGAATTGGTGAGGGTTAATAACAAATTATAACTATCATGTTACTTATGTTTTAGTGCTAATGACTAACAACAGAGATCCAGTCTGTACAGTTAATCAGCAGCTCTAGTCAGGATATGCTAAACTGAAATAGTGAGTGTTCAGCCGGGATTTAAAAGCTGAGACTGAAGGGGCATCTCTTATAGTACCAGGCAGACCATTCCACAGTTTTGGGGCCTTGTAACTAAAAGCTCAACCTCCCACTGTTATTTTATTAATTCTTGGAATCATAAACAGACCGGCATCTTCAGATGTTAATGTGTGCTCTGGTTTGTAAGTCATGATAAGTTCAGACCTTGGCCATTTAAGGCATTATATGTTAAAAGGAGGATTTTGAAAAACTGCCCTAAACTTAACCGGGAGCAAGTGTAAGGATTTAAGAAATTGAGTTATGTGTTCATATTTTCTTATTCTTGTAATAATTCTTGCAGCAGCATTTTGGATTAACTGGAGGCTGTGTAAAGAACAGTTTGAACATCCAGTGAACACCGCATTGCAGTAGTCAATCCTACTAGAAATAAATGCATGAATTAATTTCTCAGAATCCTGTTTATTTAGAAAACACCTTAATTTCCCAACATTTTTAAGATGGAAGAAACATGATTTGGACAACTTTGTAATGTGCGCTGTAAATGACATGCTAGAGTCAAAGATAACTCCTAGATTGTGGACTGATTCAGTAAAATTAATGGTGACTCCAACTGTTAAATGCTGTTAAAGTCTGTACTGCTAATATCTGTTGGTATTTGCACTGTAGATTTGAATTCCCATTTGTTAATTTAGCCACTGTTCTAAACAGTACCCGGGCATTTTTATTATTGCTATCTATTATTGTAGAATAGTATTCTGAGTGAACTTTAAAGAGAGCTTTTTCATATTTTTTAACACTCTCTGTCCATGCAATTTGAAAGATATGTAGCTTTGTTGTTCTTCATCTGCACTCGGGTTTTTCAACACTCTAATTTAAGAGCTCGAGTGTTCTCATTAAACCAGGGAGAGTTTCTATGTGCTTTGATCATAATAGTAATAATCATGATAATAATGCAGTATTACTTGTTGTTTCTCTCTCTCTCTCACACACACACACACATTTTTTTTACTTTCTTTCAGGCATTGCAGTCCACTTCCAGGAGGGCCTGATATGGTACCAAGGACTGTGTTACACAGGCAGTGGAATCGCAGTGAGGCACAAATTACTATTGGTATAAAAGAGCCCCAGTTATGTTTCTTCACACACTTCTGCTGAATGATTCGTTGTCTGAAAGCCCTCAGTTAGTGTGCCAGAGAGAGGATGTGCAGCATTTTTCATAATGACACAAATTTTGTTTTAATTCTCTCCTTTAATATGTCCTCTATTGGATCCAATGTGTATCCCCTAACTAAGGTTGCCTTTTTATTAGCATGTTGATTCAGTGGGCCTCTCTTGAAGTGATGTTAGCGCCTAGCACACCACTGCAGAGAAAATCACACTGGCCATCACAGAGTTGTAGAAAATGAAATAGCTAAATACTGCAATGATATGATCTCAAGATAAAGGTCTACTAAAGAACCAAGGATTTATAAAACAATAGTAGGACACTGAGCTCTTAGCTACAAGGCCCAGAGGCTCTGGAATGATCTGTATGCTTGAGTGAGAGATGTCTCATTATTTAAATCCAGACTGAAGACTCACAATTTTAGTCTACTTTAGTCACATTAATTAGTTGCTCGTATTAGGACTAATTTTGTTAGTTATTTGCACATACAGTAAATACAAATGTGACAATCATTGTGAACTGTTACTCACTATCTTCTATTGTGTTACCCTGCTATGAAACTTGGTGTCACTGTTATATTGCCAACTTGCTAGTGTACCCATGTGAAGTGACATCAGGGATATTAGAATCCAAGGATGAAAAACATTTATGGTCTTATTGGACTGTCCAGAAAAATATGCTAATAAAGCCAAGCAAGTTTCATTTTCAAAATAACTCAGTTAAGCAGTAATATATTTGTTATAACATTGAAAAGCTTTTCTGTACCCTTCAAATAAAATGTTTTGTTTTGCTTATACAACCATTCCTCTGTAGCTGACTTGACGTCTTAATTATTGACATAAACTGTGATGGCTCTTCAGATTGGGTTACGAGTGGTAGTCACATGGGGTTAACATCCAGCGTGAGGCTTCAGACCCACAGTTTCACAAAGTAGCCTTTGCAATCCTTGCAATATTATGGTTTAGTGAATCAGTAAATATTAAAGCTAGGAGAGTTTATCATTAATAGTAGTTTTAGTACTAGTAATAAACAAAAGGTAATCCATCTCTTGTTTCCAATCTTACGGCTATATAATATGACTAGTTTAAATTATAACTGATATTATTTGAGTGTCCCTTGTGATGGCTGGCAAAGGACGGAGATATGCTCTCTATTTTTCCACCTTTAAAAGAAAGCCTGATCCTTAATGTAAAAACTGTGTGGTATGGCTTTTTAAATTTTGTTTTGTTGAAGTACCAAATACATCAATGGGGATCCATTCTAATATGTGTTAGTAGATAAACTATTTAACAAAAAATACAAAATTATAACAAACACTAAGCTGGAACTGAATAATTTTAATATTTTATTTACACGTTTGGTGCTGCAATGCACAATTTATATTTAACTTAGCATATGTTATTCTTAGCTAGAGGGTTATAAACCCAATCAATGAATATTATTTTTGCCTTACATGACTGAGACTTTTGATTGAAAGAAATTATTAAACATTCTTTATAGTGAGCCATTATCATTTCTCCAGAAGCAGTTTAAAAATTGGGCAGGTGGTTACAGTAACCTTGGGAATAATATACAGAAAACATTTCATTCCTTGAAGCACAACATACTGACATGTTTTATCTAAATACCTATCAAAGAGCAGAAATTATATTTGGCATGTATTTATTTTTTGTCATAATAAAGATATACTTGATTATGTGTAAATACTAAATTCATAAATTTGTTAGTGAAAAGAATTTTAATATATAGTGAAAAGTTTTATTTTGTTACATTCCCAGCCGAGGCAAATCCCGCATTGAATACAGAGCACCTAAAAATAAAGTCTGAATGTCCTAACCTGTTTCCGACCGTAGTGGTCAGATATGTTTATCCTTTGTATTGTTAACTATAAAATATATGTATGAACATCTCATAATGTGAAGTATTGATTTTTTGGATACGGTTTGGGAATAAAATACAATTTCCCCTTATTTATAATGGTCAGACTTATAAATTAAATTACACTTCTTAAATTAAATTCATAAATTAAATTACAATCTTATTTGAACATTAATCCTGTAAATGGATAAATACAGATTTTATAATTATTTTTTTGATGTGATTAGTAAATTAGATTTGAGAAGATATATTTTCAGCCTAAAAGAGACATATTTTCAAATTGATACTAAAATTGGTACGAATATGAGTAGGTCAGACTTAAAATAATTTGATTTCATGTTCATCTTTATTTCCAGTATGCAAGGCTTTTCACCAGAATGGCATGGCTTTGCCTAGCTGGTTTGTGCTTTGCATAGACTCCCACAAACCAAAATGGAGACAGTAGGTTGATGGAAATAACTGAAGGTTATGAATTCAGTGGGCACCACTGGGCTACAGTAACTCCTTTAATTGTTTGGCTGTATTAGTTGTCAGTCCACATGTGGTTTTCTCAGTTTCTTTTTCAAAAATAATTCATGCTAGCTGACACATTTCTTATGCAAACTTTGACTTGTAGCCTATAGTATTTATTAGACAGTAATGTCTGATGTGAGGGTTCCTATGAAAAAAAATGCAAAGTATTATTGCTTGTTGTTTTAAACTCTTGGTTGGTTTAGCAGGCATATAGGATGGGGAGTTATACTGGTGAAGTGGGCCAAAGTAGGTACTGGCAAACATCTCTACACAAATTAAGATCATGACAGCTATGTAATGTACTTCGTGATAAACAGCTCTATTAGAGTGCAGACAGATAATAATGTGACCTAATTGACTGTGAATTTAGCACTTTCTTTTGTTGTTCAAATTTTGAAAATCTACATTGGAGGCGAGAGCAGATATCTTAAAAAGAGCACTGCCAGCAGACAGTGACCCCTGCTTGTTACATAGTTACCTTGCAAAAACTACATCTGATAGTGAAAGAATAAAACTTGACAAAATGGTCAAGACAACAAAAAGACTCCAGATTCAGAAAGGGCAACACACAGTCACAAGCCAGGAAATTTGGGGCCATATTGGCTTTTTCAAGGGTACCGTGAGAAAATCTGCAGGAGTCAAGGACTCTTCCATGATTCCATTAAATGGTGGCATACAATCCCATCCTGGGTGTTTGGGGTACAATAAAGATGGAGAGAAACAATTTTGGCCTAGGATCCTTGATACTAGGCTGCCATTACCTCATAAATGATGATGGGACTTGGTCCAGCAGAATGTACTACAGAAAGTAAAAACATGATTGACTGTGTGGGCAGCTATCTTGAATCTAGTGAACAAGAAAGGGGAAAATGGTAAACTTGGCTGTGAATACTCACTTCTGCACTGAATTAAGATACTGTTGAGTGAAACTTCCCAAAGCCAAAAGTTGTTGCTATTTTCTGTATCTTCAGAACGCTACCAGTAGATATTGTGTAGTAACACATGCCTTAAGTCTGCAGTGTGGTGACTTTGTTCTAGTCTTGGCCTTGGCATAGAGTCAAAGCATCTAGTCTTCTGTGGAATAAAATAATTATTGACTCTAACCAGTACTTGAAAGGCAGTAACAAAAAGGACAAAATACATCCAAGGCTTCGATGTAAGCTTTTCTCTCTTTATATTCTATGAATTATTGTGTTATTTACCATGTAATATGCATAGTTTAGCTTTGTCAGGAACATGTTAATAATTTTTATTAATGTGTTAACCTACATGTGTTTATATTTTTATTGCCAATTTGGTGACAATTTCTTATAACTATTTTGCTGGTTTCTTTTTTGTATGTTCTGCAGTTTAACATATTTTCTCTCTGGCGTCACCAGTCTTGAGTTTGAAGCTGCCAGGAAGCTATACTTTGTCAGACACATGATATGTGCACTGAGCAACACATACTGTATTGAGGAGCACACTATAAAACATGGCCAGGTGCAATAAACAGCATCCAGACCTTCTGGAAATAATGGAAAGACTTTGGTAGAGACTTTGGCTCAAGCAACAGATTCATTTTGGCTTTGAGTCTAGTCCAGGTCTTTGACTTTCAGTTTTGTGAAGTTCTTGTACATTGGTGATCAGTTGTTACATTTAGCATTGTTATGGAAAATTCTCCATAAATAAAGAAGAGTAGCAAGTCGCTGTTATAAAGGAATTCTGCGATCCGATTGGAAAAAACAAAACGCTGTCATACTCTTCAGTCTGCATAGAGAACTCACCTGTTGATATGCAGGCTACATTGGGTCCAATGTTATAACAAAGGATATTCATTTTTTGCTCATTGCAATGGTGATCTCGGTTGTTATTTGTGAGTATTTTAAGCAAAGTTCTACATCAACGTGAAATACAAAATGTTTAGTACAATGAGACTGCACTATGCTACTATTTGGCAAGAAGGAAATCCTTGGAATTGTGAATTTAAAACAATGTTGCAGGGATCTGTTTTGTGGGATGGCATTGACTTTGACATTTACATATTAATGTAAGACTTTGCTCTGTGTCAAGTGAGAGGATATACTGTAACTTCACGATCACTTCCACACCATCTGTTACCCTAGCTGTCTCTATCACTGCAGCATATTCATCACATCAGTGCTTCATGGTGGCACTATATTGTAAATAAACTGAAGTAATTTCAATAACTTAACTCACCACAAGTTTTCATCAGTTTTCTCTACGCTTATTTCCTGCTCAAGCTTACTATAATGTTTTACAGCTGACATTGGCCCACAGTTTGCCTTCTAGATAGATAGACAGATAAATAGAACTTTATTTGTCTTTGGGGAAATTTGGCTTGTTACAGAAGTTTTTAAAAAAAATAAATACTTAAATAGATAGACATATATATATATATATATATATATATATATATATATATATACACTATGGTCTGTACACCCACCCTAACTTTTCACATGACAGTCACAGTCATATTGAGGCATTATACAAGTTTTCTGGAAAGACTTATTTTCCATTTGGTGATACTACAATGTTTTACACCTGACATTAGTCCACAGTTTGTCTGTAATGTAGATAGATAGAGAGTATTTTATTTGTCCCCAGGGTGAAATTTGGTTTATTACAGAAGCTTTTTATATATATAAACTAGGGTGCTGCGCCCCCTCCTTGTTTCGCTCGCCAACCCCCAGGTTTGATTAACCGGATATACGATTTAAAGAAATTGTTATTTTCATGGGAATTGTTACATATGCATTATTTTCACTTTTACTTTAAAACGTCAGTTAAAACAACATTTGAAGTGAACTTTTCTTCATCGCATTGAATTTTGATTCAGTGTTTAGATTTACTTTGTGACAACGCAATGTATAACTGCCCATGAGTGAATATTGTTTCTTTCTATCTAATAAATAAACCAACTTTTTCAAATGTTTGTCCCTGTTGTGGCTTGTGCCTCCTCCAGACCACGAGGTGGCAACCGCCTAGGTGGCTTTCGGGACCATGGGAACAGAGCATAGTGGTCACCGCCAGGGGGCTCCCAAATGCCTGAGGAGCCCTGGCCCTCAGCACTTCCGTCACACCCGGAGTGCTTCCGGCTGTGCAGCCAGTACTTCTGCCACACTGGAGAGTACCAGTGGAAGATTATTGGGAGGCACCTGGAGCACGTCCGGGTGGGGATAAAAGGGGCCGCCTCCCTACATTTGATGGCTTGAGTCGGGTGGAAGAGGACAGAGCTCAGAGGAGAGAAGTGGAGGCAGACCGGAAAAGAGAAGAGAGGCATTATGTAAGGCCTGGACTTGGGGGTGATTGGTGCTGAGGCACTGGGTTGTGTGTGTCACAGACTTGTAAATAGTGTAAATAAATGTGTTGTGTTGCAATCAACGATGTCTACCTGTCTGTGTCTGGCCTGTATCCCACACTGTGATTTAATTGTCATAGCAAAAGCTATATTCTCGGGAAACTGTAAATGTTTTAATAAGAATGGCATATCAAGATCTTCTTTTGTGTCTAATGTTATTCTTGGAATATGTATTACATTACCGTTCCTGTCGCCTGTTAAAATTTTACGTTAGAAATGTTCGAACAATTTTTAATACAACTAATCTTGTTCCGTTGCATAGTCCATCACTCATACATAAGTTATGCAATAACATTAAGATACTGTACATCTTTCTTTCAACAGTAATTCGGCCAGTGGAAGACCGGACAGTGTTGACTCTTGTAGATATTCTATGAAATATTGAAAATTGATGTTTTCATCTTCCGCACGATCACCATCAACTGCTTCAGCATAGTCTATTGATACACCGTGTAACCAATCAACCATTTTCACGTTAATTTGTTTGACTTCATCGTTTCTCACTGCTATATTTAGATGAACAAGTGATTCTAAACTGGATCTTCGTATGTGTGTGTGTGTTCATAAGTAAGCCCTGTAATGGATTAGTGTCTGTCCAGGTTAAGTGCCGGAATGCACCTGATGACCGTGGTTTTGTCTGAAAATAGTTGTAAGTATGGCGTGACTGTGCAGCATTGCTCATAATGGAACACAGTTCCTTTCCTTTTCTAGTACCACTAGGTGCTCCAGAATGCATTTTACAACTGAGCCTACCTTTTTAATTAGCTTGTTGATTCGACGAATCTCTTTTGAAGTGATGTTATCAGCTCAGCACACCACAGTGTAGAAAGCTGCACTGGCAATCACAGAGTTGAAGGAGTTTGGTGTGGTGATTGAGACAGAGCACAGCTGCACATGAGGGTGTGTTCTGTCATAATTGCTTCATTGGCTTTCCACAATTTGCAATTGAGGTGCTGCTCCCACAGAGGCATAAAAGGGGGAGCCGGCGTGAGGAGATCAGACAGAAAGAAAACGACGGAAGTTAACACGGCCATGAGAACAGCATCATGGGAGGCTGGACAAGCCACCCAGCTTCAGTGTGAGAGGTAGCGCGGTTGATGGCCCCATGATGGATCAGTGCACTAGGGGCGTATCGTCCCCACTGATTATTTCTCGAGGACCCAAGCACCCAAAATTTCATTGCAAGATCAACAGGTGCATTTTGCAAATGTTTGTGTCAAGGTGCATGCATCTACAATCAAAAACAGATTTGAGAAATATGACCAGTATGCAAGGTGTGCCAGGTAAAAGACTTAAAGACTTCTATAAAAAGAACAACAGAATAAGACAGCTTGCCATTGAAAATATAAGCAAAGACCAAACCTCCTGGAACAATGTGCTCTGGACCGGTGTATCGAAGATAGATTGTTTGGCGACAGTAATTGTATACATGTTTTATGCAAACCAAAGGCAGCAATTCAAGAGAAGAACCTCATGTAAAATGTGAAGCATGATGGTGGAAATATTATGGTTAGTGTTTGCTTTGCTGCCTCAGGGCCTGGGCTGCTTGCAGTCATCAAGTCAACAATGATTCATACATCTTATCAAAGTGTGCTAAAGGAGAATTTGAGGCCATATATCAAAAAGTTGAATTTGAGCTGGAAATGGTAATGATAATGAACTGAAGCACATTAGCAAATCCACCAAGAAATGGCTCAAGAAGAAGAAATTGAGAGTTATGAACTAGCCAAGTCAAAGTCCTGATTGGAGTAACATTGAAATGTTGTGCGGGGATATGAAATGGGCAGTGAATGCAAGAAAATCCAAAAACATCTTACAAGTGAAGGAATTTTACATGGAAGAGTGGTCAAAAGTTTCACCTAGTTGATATCAGAGGCTGGTGGGCAGTAATGCGAAATGCCAACAAGAAGTCATTTCTGATAAAGGGGGCAAAACCAGCTTCTGAGGCCAAAGCTGGATGTACGTTTTGCCTAGTACACCATTACATTTCTTGATAATTTTGTTGAACAAATGAATGAAAAGGCAACTTTTTTTATCCAGGTTTATCGCCTTAATCTGTACGTACTGTTTCTCTGTTGAAATATGTTGAAGAAGTCAACAGTTTCCATGGTGTGTACTTACTTTTTCATATGACTGTAAGTAAACAGTTTGTTGCAGGGGTTAATGGAGTCTGTTATGAAATATGGTTATTTTTAAGGATATCTTCACACTAATGCCCTCTCTGAAAGGGAGATTGGCTCAAGCACTAATGAACAAGTCATGAAGACCTAAAACATGCATAAGGAATAATTCAAAAGATCACTAGCCCATTAGACAACCACAATAATATACAACAAATGAGGTACTTCCTGATCTGTTGCAAAGAGCACAGCAGCTTCTCTTTTTTGTTGCCTGTTGTTAACTGATTTCTGTTTTACAAACAGAATCAACAGCCATTTATGAGATATATGAGATAAAACTTTTACTCTTCATGAACATCAAAATGTGCCATTTACAGAGATGTATTATTTCAAATCTTTACTAGAAATAAATCTTTGTTTGCAATAATTAACTAAAAATAATATATTTTTTAAATTCTAAATTTTCACACAGTAAGTATTATTATCTTGCTTCTGCACCTTAGGGGGCTACTCATAATTGGAATATGTGTGTTTATCTTCACACTCCTTGCAGACACATTTCTGACGAAAATATAAAATGTTCTGAAAGGAAATCATTAATTTTTCCGAAAGTTTCACGATGAAACACGATTTAACAAATTAAGGAAAAGGTTATTGAAATGGAAACAGTTTGTGATGCATTACACACCATATACTATGAATGCACCTTCATAGCTTCACATACACCAATGTAAAGAATTATGTGTCTGTAAATTAAAAATTGTCATCTTTTATCAAAACCTGAAGCCTGAAGAAACTAATGAGAAAAACACTACTACAAGCATACTGTTTTGTATTTTTTAAATAGGGTCGATTACTTTATTTTGCAATATGGATGAGGTAACAGTTTACAGTGGCAACTCTCGGGTAAAAAATTAAAATTTTATTTATACTACAAGTGCACTCTGCCACATCCCGGTATGACTCAGAACTGCCCTTACTCAAGCCCTTCAGCTGCCTCCCATGCACACGTGTGTCACAAGAGCTTGTGCTTATGTAAGTAGACTGACTGACATAACTATGTATGTGTGATGAGAAGTAAAATAATGCAACGATTTAATATTAAAACTGAGATGAGAGGAACTATTTAGCAAATGCATGGTAATAATTTACCTGTGCTCATTCTTACACTTGATTATAAATCCATGAAAAAAGGTGTAGGAAATTTGAATTTACGTTAGCTACAAAACTGTGTCGGCATGAGATGAAAGGGTAGATCCAGGACCAGCTCTACTTCTTCTTCTTTCGGCTGCTCCCGTTAGGGGTCACCACAGCGGATCATCTTCTTCCATATCTTTCTCTCCTCTGCATCTTGTTCTGTTACACCCATCACCTGCATGTCCTCTCTCACCACATCCATAAACCTTCTCTTAGGCCTTCCTATTTTTCTCTTTCCTGGCAGCTCTATCCTTAGCATACTTCTCCCAATATACCCAGCATCTCTCCTCTGCACATGTCCAAACCAACGCAATCTCACCTCTCTGACTTTGTCTCCAAACCATCCGACTTGAGCTGACCCTCTAATGTACTCATTTCTAATCCAATATATCCTTATCACACCAAATGCAAATCTTAGCATCTTTAATTCTGCTACCTCCAGCTCTGTCTCCTGCTTTCTGGTCAGTGCCACCGACTCCAACCTATATAACATAGCTGGTCTCACTACCGTCCTGTAGACCTTCCCTTTCACTCTTACAGATATCTGTCTGACACAAATCACTCCTGACACTCTTCTCCACCCATTCCACCCTGCCTGCACTTTCTTTTTCACCTCTCCCAAAATCCCCATTACTCTCTACTGTTGATACCAAGTATTTAAACTCATCCACCTTCGCCAACTCTACTCCTTGTATCCTCACCATTCCACTGACCTCCCTCTCATTTACACACATGTATTCTGTCTTGTTCCTACTGACCTTCATTCCTGTCCTCTCTAGAGCATATCTCTACCTCTCCAGGGTCTCCTCAACCTGCTCCCTACTATCGCTACAGATCACAATGTCATCAGCAAACATCACAATCCACGGGGACTCCTGTCTAATCTCGTCTTTCAACCTGTCCATCACCAATGCAAATAAGAAAGGGCTCAGAACCGATCCCTGATGTAATCCCACCTCCACCTTGAATGCATCTGTCACTCCTACCGCAGACCTTGCCACAGTCACATTTCCCTCCAACATATCCTGTACAACTCTTACATACTTCTCTGCCACTCCCGACTTCCTCATACAATTCCACAACTCCTCTCGAGGCACCCTGTCATACGCTTTCTCCAGGTCCACAAAGACGCAATGCAACTCCTTCTCGCATTCTCTATACTTCTCCATCAACACCCTCAGAGTAAACATTGCATCTATGATGCTCTTTCTTGGCATGAAACCATACTGCTGCTCACTAATCATCACCTCACTTCTTAACCTAGCTTCCACTACTCTTTCCTATAACTTTATGCTGTGGCTCATCAATTTTATCCCCCTGTAGTTACTACAGTCCTGCACATCCCCCTTATTCTTAAATATCAGCACCAGTACACTTCTTCTCCACTCCTCAGACATCCCCTCACTTTCCAAGATACCATTAAACAAACTGGTTAAAAACTCCACTGCCATCTCTCCTAAACACCTCCATGCTTCCACAGGTATATCATCTGGTCCAACGGCTTTTCCATTCTTCGTCCTCTTCATAGCTGTCCTTACTTTCTCCTTGCTAATCCGTTGCACTTACTGATTCACTATCTCCACATCGTCCAACCTCTTCTCTCTCTCGTTCTCTTTATTCAAAGTCTCTCAAAGTACTCTTTCCATCTGCTCAACACACTCTCCTCGCTCGTGAGTACGTTTCCACCTTTATCCTTTATCACCCTAACCTGCTGCACATCTTTCCCAGTTCGGTCCCTCTGTCTATCCAATCGGTACAGGTCCTTTTCTCCCTCCTTAGTGTCCATCCTCTCATACAACTCATCATACACCTTTTCTTTAGCCAACACCACCTCTCTCTTCACCTTACACCTTATCTCCTTGTACTCTTGTCTACTTTCTGGATCTCTCTGACTATCCCACTTCTTCTTTGCCATCCTCTTCCTCTGTATACTCTCCTATACTTCCCCATTCCACCACCAGGTTACCTTTTCCTCCTTCCTCTGTCCAGATGTCACGCCAAGCACCCTTCTTGCTGTCACTCTTATTACATCTGCTGTAGTTTCCCAACTGTCTGGTAATTCTTCACTACCACCCAGTGCATGTCTCACCTTCTCCTTAAACTCAGTCTTGCAGTGTTCCTTTTTCAAATTCCACCATTTGATCCTTGGCTCTGCCCTCATTCTCTTCCTCTTCTTGATCTCCAACGTCATCCTACAGACCACCATCCTATGCTGCTTAACTACACTTTCCCCTGCCAGCACTTTGCAGTCTTCAATCTCCTTCAGATTGACTCTTCTCCATAGGATGTACTCTACCAGTGTGCATCTTCCTCCACTCTTGTACGTCACCCTATGTTCCTCCCTAAAATACGTATTCACCACAGCCATGTCCATCCTTTTGGCAAAATCCACCATCCTCTGACCTTCTTCATTCCTCTCCTTGACACCATACCTACCTATCACCTCCTCGTCTTCTCTGTTCCCTTCACCAACATGTCCATTGAAATCCGCTCCAATCACCACTTTCTGTCCCTTGGGTACACTTTTCATCATTTCATCCAAATCACTCCAAAAATCTTCTTTCTCATTCATTGCATACCCAACTTGCAAGGGAAAATGCACTAACAACATTCATCATCATACCTCCAATTTCCAGCTTCATAATCATTACTCTGTCTGACACTCTTTTCACCTTCAAAACACTCTTGACATACTGTTCCTTCAGAATAACCCCTACTCCATTTCTCCTCCTATCCACACCATGATAGAACAATTTGAATTTACCTCCGATCCACCTGGCCAACCTTCCTTCTCTCCATCATATTGGCTAACTCTCTCCCCTTACCAGACATACTGCCAACATTCAAAGTTCCTACCCTCAGTTCCACTCTCTTTACCTTCCTCCTCTCTTCCTGCCTCCGGACAAGTCTCACCCCTCTTCTTCTTTTCCTTCTTCTTTGGCCAACAGTAGCCCAATTTCCACCAGCACCCTGTTGACTAACAGTACAGGTGGTTGTCGTTAACCCGGGGCTCGACAGATCCGGTATGGAAATTTCTATTGTTGTCCGCATATTGATTTGGCAAAATTTTACACCGGATGCCCTTCCTGACATAACCCTCCCCATTTATCCGGGCTTGGGACCAGCACGAAGAAACTCACTGGTTTGTGCATCCCCTGTGGCTGGGTTCAGGACCAGCTCTACTATTTAGGCAAACTAGGCAATTGCCCTTGGTGGCAAAATTTGGGCAGCAGTAATTTATTAAACAATACAGACCTATGAACACTCAAAACAACATTCTAATTAAATTGCTTATATTGAGTGTCTAACCTTGTGATTTGTTTATGATCAGAGCAAAGCAGTCACAAATAGGAAACTGTACAAGTTTAAAAGAGGACAGAAAAGTATTAGGAAACAGTTGTATTCTTGTGATAAAAAAAAATTGACCGGTTTTGTCACCGCTAAATATTTGGGCCTCTATGAAGTGGCTGCATAGAGTAATAACTTTCAATGTATGGGTTCAAATAGTTGGTTTACTGTTCTTTATCTCAGAATTCTGCTTCACACACTTTATTCTGGCATCAGTAGTACTAGGGTAATCTGCCTGAAGAAGAGGCCTGAGTTGCCTCGAAAGCTTGCATATTGTAATCTTTTTAGTTAGCCAATAAAAGGTGTCATTTTGCTTGGCTTTTCTCTACATTCTGACATCAGGAAAGTTTGGATTTAAATTGGTTCTCTTTCTAGAATGCACATTACCTGAAAACTAAAAAAAAAGGAAACAAAAGCAACAAAACATATTGACTTTATTTTACAGAACATGAATGACTAGATCCATCAAAGTCCATGAGTTCTCCACCCAGGGCAGTACCAAGTACCGCTTTTAAGAGGGTTTACCTTCAAATTAGCATCTAATTCTACTTTACATTCTTTTTTATCTTGTCAATCTGAAAGTCTATACGGTACCCCTACAATACATATCAATTGAAATAGAAAAGGATAAGATTGGTCTTTATAGATTTTTCAACCAGTGTTGATTATGTCAGGTTCCCTCCTATCAGATGTATCCAGCATATCACTTACAGGTGTATATATTGATGTTTTTCCCAGAGCTCCATTACATCATATTACTCATATCTGAAAAAAGTACAGCTCAATTCTGAAATCGCTTATGTTGTATTTGGACTCCAGAACTGTTTTTTTTAATCAACATCCCATTCTAAGAAAGGCATTGATAAAGCAAACCCAGCAACATCCTTTCAGCTTAAGGGTGAATCACATACTCGAGGACATCAGTGGAAATTAAGAAGAAGTGCATTTGAAACTGATGCCACTAAGCACTTCTTTACGCAAAGAGTTTTAGGACTGAGAAATAAACTTTTGAGACATGTATTTGAAGCAGAAACATTGACAACCTTTAAGAAGAATCTGGATGAGATAGTGGAACAGCTTAGCTATTAGCTTGATGTACTGAATGGCCTCCTCTCATTCATTGAATAAGCAGATAGAGCAGGTATGAAAGCAGAGTAAAATCTCATATCTTAAGGTGATTGAATGCTTTGCAGATCTAAATGTCACATGCTCTGTTTTAAAAACACAGCTGACTTGGGTAGGATATTTTAATAAGATTTTAAGAGAGCTTTCACATCATCTTACTTCTTTTGAGTTCAGAAACAGGGACAGAGACATGGGATTATAAAAACCTTTTGAATGGTCAGAACAGATTGTTTGGGTATACTTAGGGTTTGGCTAGCTCAACTAGATTTCTTAGTAGAGATCTAAAATTTATATTATCTTAAATACCCATAAAAATTGTTTTATTTAGAAATTTCATATTTGGTCTTTTTAAATTAGTAGGTAATCTTCAGGTTTTATAATTTTTTTATATAGTACTGCTTTTAGTTTTAAATCTCAATGTCCTTTCCTTATGTCATGGGGGTCAAGAACATTGAGATCAAACCACATTCTATTTTAAAACATATTTAATATTCATTTTATTAATTGATTAATGGACAATGTCTTCTCCATACCCCACCCTTTATCTTAATCACACAAAAATGTTAAACTTTACATTAAAATGTTATGTTCCTTCCCCTATTCCCATCCCATATCTTAATTATTCTAAAATCTTAACAGTAATGTTAAAAATGTACCCCTACTCTAATCTTAAACAGTCTCCTAACGATTTATTATAATTTCTATGAGCTTTAGGTTGAAAGAACTTAAAGATTCCTTTAAAAAAATATATATATATATATACTTTTGAAAAACATTAGAAGAAATCCAACAAAAAAAAATTATTGTCAGCAATTGAACCACTACAACTTGCCTTTTAAGAGACAGTAATCCAAATTATCAATGTCTGAAAATTACGTCCTGTAGTTGCCGTCCTCCTGTACGTATGCATTCTTCCAATCTGCTGTTGAGGCTCTCCATTGATCACAGCAATGTCTCAGCTGGGATACCACGAATTTCGTCTTGAATTCTTTGTTTCAATTCATTCAGTGTCCTTGGCCGAGTTGTGTAGACCCGACTCTTAAGGCAGCCCCACAAGAAAAAATCACAAACGGACAAATCCAGTGATCTTGAGGGCCAGGGAATGTCACCGAATCTTGAGATGACACGGTTACCGAACAATTCTCGCACAGCTGCCAGTGATTGCCTTGCAATTGATTACTAAATTACTAAATGGCGAGTTTGTTTACAGCTCAAGGTCCCTGTTCCGCAGTGCTGCCAACTGTACATGGCTGCCACTACGCATTTCAAAAGTTCCCGTTTTTCTGTGTCACCCTTTATATTTACAGTATATAGCACTTTTACCTCACTCTTGACTTTTCATTTGGGGCTTATTAATTTTAACCTCTAAGGTTAAAATGACAATTAATGTTTGTATTTATAGGAATGCATATAGTACCTTTTCTAGATTTTTAACCTTATCTAGGGGCATTAAAAATAATTTTCATTTTGGTAATAGGTTTACTAAGCTTCTTGAACTTTTTCTCCCTTCCTTTGGTTGGTGTTGTTGCACTACAAGCTTATTTTTAATCTCCTTTTAATCTTTTATGTTTTAATAAACTAGAGTTATTTTTCTAACATAGGGAAATAGAATCAATGAGTCTGTGCATTTTAGTGGAACTCATTACCTGGTTCTATTAAATTTCCCATAATCCAACCTAAACTTTCATGACAATATGTTTTCATGACAATTTGTTTACATCCTTGATCTGGGGCAAAAAATATAAGAAAATAATGTGTTGCTCAGCAAGAGTTTCTGTTGTTACTTTATTTCTATTCCCTTCATTTTAATTGCTGTGTTTTTAAAGACTCTGTCCTCTGAAATATTTTTTTTTCCTTAAATGACAGCCGAACAAAAAAGAGACGTGATGTGAGCCAACAGCTAAGTCAAGGCCTTAGACTCCAACCAATTTCTCTACAACCAGCTTTTTAATTAGAGGACAATTCTTCTTGTTAATTAAACCCATTATTTAATTCCATTGCTTGCTGGTGCTCAAATTCTGCCACAGCAGACATTTCCAAAATTGTTGATTTTCTTTTTTTAAGAGTGTCATCAAAATGTTTTGTGGACCTGAGCAGATCAACATTACTGAGACCTTCACCTTTCTTTATTTTCAGATATTGTATGATGGACACAGGTTAGCTGGTTGTGTGTTAGCTCTTTTTGTGTCTCACTATTGTTCGACTGTTAATTAAGGAAAAAAGGAGCAATTAAGGGGTCATTGTCTTAAATAGCAAATCAGATACAAATAAGACAAAAGACATTAATTAGGAGTAGAAACTGGTCAGTAATTAAGAACAGGGTTAGAATGAAAACCTGTATCCACTGTGCTCCACCGATATCGGGATTGGACACCCCTGCCCTAGGGCAAGATACATTGAATAAACAGCATCCTTTGTTATCATTTTGCTTCTTGCAAAATGTATGCCAATCCTTTTTGAATAAATGTATAAGAGAAGGATTCTGTTTAACAATATTGTTTATTTACTTGCTTAGTTAATTTTTTAATTAAGGTAACACAAGATTATTTATACAACATAGAAGGTTTCTCAAACTTGAATGCATTTTTCTTGTAGCTGAAAAGAACACAAAGCTAACTCACTAAATTTGAAATCTAGTTCTTTCTTTTCCTTTCACATGTATCTCTGACCATGATGAACCCACTTTAACTGGCATTAAGAAGACAATACAACACTACGTGAGTTGAAAATATATGTTCATCTTCAAAAATTCAACAGCATTACTCTACCAATTAACACATCAAATTCGACAGGTCGCCAAATCAACACATTTAAGGGCTATAATATCTCTGGTTCTCTGCTAAAATCTGCAATGGGTCGCAAGCTAATGTACATTAAGTGGGCTAAGTGCATTGCAAACCCCGATTTAACTGTTCAGAATAAGAAGATGGCATTGCAATTAATGGAACATATCATTAGTAGAAAAAATAAGAAGTTTAAGAAAATGAGAAATCCCTTTTGATGTTCACACATGTTCTGAATAGACAGGAGAATAAAGGTTGCTGGGATCATAAATTACATTTAATTCTGTGTTTTTCCCCTCCTTTTTATCATTCAACCTCATTCTTGTATAAAACGAAATGCATTTGAGTTCTGTAGTGTATATATATTGTAAAATAAAACTGGCTTCATCATACTTTGGTTGAACTTACTGAAACAATGTTGTAATGAATATAATGAATTACAACCCACTGTTTCCTTGGAGAGCATAATATGTGAAAAAGTATGCATTAAGTTTATAAAAACGTGCTTCTAAATATGCTGTTTAAATGTCACATATGTTGGGTCAAACATCTAAACATGTAAAATGTAAAGTATGATAAGCTAGGTACAACAGGGTTCTATTTTATTTTCAACAGGATTTTCAACATGTTGGGTTTGCCAAACTTCTAAGGAACTATGGTCCTCTTGACGTAACAGAAAAAAATATATTAACAGAGATGCGATGAATAATTTGACAGCACTGATAGAGCCTAAACTAGAAGTCTTTAGTTCTGCTGCCTTCCAGCCATAGAGAGCTGTGTTCAATTCTAAGACTGATCAATGAAGTGTGGAGTTAGCTCATTCTTCCTGTTCTCATGTGTGGGTTTCGCTAGATAGCCTGATTTTCTTCCTTACTTGAAAGATGTGCATGTAAGGTTAATTGGTGGCTGTAAATTGACCTAGTCTAAATGAAAATATCTACTGACGCACAGATGATTTTTGAATGGTCCCACTGCAGGTAGGCGCTGGCTTAGTAAGACCCTGAAATGGCAAAGCGATTTTGCATAGACAGAATTTAGAATCCCAGATGTTCACTGAGGAAAAGAAATTCAAATAATGTATATTATACTTAAATTTAGACTTTAATTTAGACTAATCATGCTATGTTCATAGGCTTTTAAATAATGCCTGAATGCCAGACAGGGTGAAGCCAGGTTTAATTCCATTAAGCGACAATACAAAAAAAGCCAAACAAAAGTGAGGTTATTTGCAAAATAAAATTACTGCAGCAAAGGTCAAAGTCCCATATTATTTAAAAAAAAAATACAAATTATGGACTGCATGCACTGGAAAAAAATTAAATTAAGGTTTAGCTATTATCTAAACTTTTTCCATGAGAACATTGGCTTAAGCATAGCCTGGCATCAATGGGTGCAAGACTGGAAAAAAAACTGGAGTGATTGCTAGTCCATTGTAGGACCCACTCAAACACACAATCACACTTGGGGATAAGGCAATAGGCTTTAAAAAATGTACTTCTTTATTTTAAGTTCCTATAGCACACATAAGGAATACATATGGCATAAGGCGGAGAGGTGTCTCTGATTCTACAGATCTGTGCTGGTAATTGTAAGGTTGTCAGTTCAAATCCAGTAAACTCCAGAAGCGACATTACTCAATTAGGCCCTTGAGCAAGACCCTTAACCTGCAATTGCTTTGTCCTGGGTGGTTTGTCATGGGGTGGGTGTGGCAATGCTTATTAGTATATGCTCCCAACCCGTATAATACACAGGCACTGATACAGTTCTATACCTCCTGGTCAACAACAGGTACCCTTTAATAAATCAAGTCTCTTACATTTGCATGGAAATCTACGTGTAATGGACTGAAATTTGTGTTTAAAAAAGAGGAATTTCTCTAAATGAAATCATTTCATATAAATAGCAAATGTAAAAGCCAGGTGGAGGGGAATTGTTTGAGGCTGGAATGATGAATGAAGAGACAAATTTCCTCAATAGCGCTGTTGCTGGTTATTGTTGATAGCTGGCTACAGGGCATAGTTACCTGTCTGGCAAAAGAATCACTTCCTGCTTTGATTGGTATCTCAGTACTGTGTAGAGTAGTGTGACAACAGAACGACCTGCTTGCTTAAGGAAGTTTTGTGTTTAATGTGTTCTGGAGACACTGCTCTCTAATCGGCATGCAGTGGTATCTGTACTTCCTGATAGTTACCATCACTACTATTATTTAACCAATGAATAAACAAATAGTATAAACTATTGATATCAAAGAAAATTGGCATGTACCAGTCAACATGTTGATCTAGGCAGAGACTGAAGCAGTTATATACCACTGGACATATCAGAATAATTCACGCCTGATAGATAGTTAGATAGATAGATAGATACTTACTTTATTAATCCCAAAGGGATATTCACATACTCCAGCAGCAGCATACTTAAAGAACAATATTAAATTAAAGAGTGATCAAAATGCAGGTAAAACAGAAAATAACTTTGTATAATGTTAACATTAACCCCCCTGGGTGGAATTGAAGAGTCGCATAGTGCGGGGGAGGAATGATCTCCTCAGTCTGTCAGTTGAACAGGACAGTGACAGCAGTCTGTCGCTGAAGCTGCTCTTCTGTCTGGAGATGATCCTGTTCAGTGGATGCAGTGGATTCTCCATGATTAACAGGAGCATGTTCAGTGCCTGTCGCTCTGCCACAAATGTCAAACTGTCCAGCTCCGTGCCTACAATAGAGTCTGCCTTCCTCACCAGTTTGTCTAGGCGTGAGACGTCCCTCTTCTTTATGCTGCCTCCCCAGCACACCACCACGTAGAAGAGGGAGCTCGCCACAATCGTCTGACAGATAATCTGCAGCATCTTATTGCAAATGCTGAAAGATGCCAGCCTTCTAAGGAAGTATAGTCAGCTCTGTCCTTTCTTACACAGAGCATCAGTATTGGCAGTCCAGTCCAATTTATCATCCAGCTGCACTCCCAGGTATTTATAGGTTTTCACCCTCTGCACACAGTCACCTCTGATTATCACAGGGTCCATGAGGGGCCTGGTCCTCCTAAAATCTACCACCAGCTCCTTGGTTTTGCTGGTGTTCAGGTGTAGGTGGTTTGAGTCGCACCATTTAACAAAGTCCTTGATTAGGTTCCTATACTCCTCCTCCTGCCCACTCCTGATGCAGCCCACGATAGCAGTGTTGTCAGCGAACTTTTGCATGTGGCAGGACTCCAAGTTGTATTGGAAGTCCAATGTATATAGGCTGAACAGGACTGGAGAAAGTACAGTCCCCTGCGGTGCTCCTGTGTTGCTGACCACAATGTCAGTTTCCCGAGACACACATATTGGGGTCTGTCTGTAAGACCAGGTATGAATCTACTCCCATCTCTGTCAGTTTGTACCTAAGAAGCAGAGGTTGGATGGTGTTGAAGGTGCTAGAGAAGTCCAGAAACATAATTCTTACAGCACCACTGCCTCTGTCTGAGTGGGAGAGGGATCGGTGTAGCATATAGATGATGGCATCCTCCGCTCCCACCTTCTCCTGGTATGAAAAACTGCAGAGGGTCGAGGGCGTGGTGGACCTGTGGCCTCAGGTGGTGAAGCAGCAGCCACTCCATGGTCTTCATCACATGTGACGTCAGATCGACAGGCCGGAAGTCATTCAGCTCACTAGGACGTGATACCTTTGGGACTTGGGTGATGCAAGATGTTTTCCAAAGCCTCAGGACTCTCCCCTGTTCCAGGCTCAGGTTGAAGATGCGCTTTAGAGGACTCGCCAGCTCCAAAGCACAGGCCTTCAGCAGTCATGGCAATACTCCATCTGGACCCACTGCTTTGCTGGCACAAAGTCTCTTCAGCTCTCTGCTTGCCTGGGCTGCTGTAATTGTGGGTGGGGGGAAACTCTCCCCTATGCTGCTATCAGCAGAAGGAATGGGTTGAGGGTGCAGTACTCTGAGGTGAGAGTGGGTTAGGGTGGTCAAATCTGTTAAAGACGTTGTTCATCTGGTTTGCTTTCTCCACGTCTCTCTTGATGGTGGCACCCTGCTTGGAGCTGCAGCCAGTGATGATCTTCATCCCACACTTCTTTCATGCTGTTATTCTGCAACTTCTGCTCCAGCTTTCTCCTGTACTGCTCCTTCACTGCCCTGAGCTGGACTCGGAGTTCCTTCTGCACACGCTTGAGCTCATGCTGATCACCGCCTTTAAAAGCCCTTTTTTTCTGGTTCAAAAGGCCCTTGATGTCACTTGTAATCCATGGCTTATTGTTAGCATAGCGGCGTCATGTTCTTACTGGAACTACAACGTCCATACAGAAGTTGATGTAGTCAGTAGTGCAGTCAACAACCTCCTCAATGTTCTCACTATAAGATCCCTGCAGGATATCCCAGTCCGTAGTTCCAAAGCAGTCTCTCAGAGCCTGCTCTGCCTCAGGGGACCACTTCCTGAATAAGCGTATGGTTGTAGGTAGCTCCCTCACTCTTGGTTTGTAGTGAGGCTGAAGCAAAATCAGGTTATGATCTGCTTTCCCAAGCGCAGGTAGCGGGGTGGCACTGTATGCGTCTTTAATGTTTGCATGCAGTAGATCAATAGTCCTATTTCCCCAGTGTTACAATCCACATACTGGGAGGAGGCAGGTAATGTTTTGTCCAGCGTCACATGGTTAAAATCTCCAGAGATTAGCACAAGTGCCTCGGCGTGCTGTGTTTGTAGTTTAGAAACAGCAGAATGGATGATGTCACCCGCTATCTCCATGTCCGTCCGAGGAGGGATGTAAACAATAACAACAATAACGTGTCCAAACTCTCTGGGCACTTATGGTCAACAGTTCAATGTCCCTGCAGCAAGTGGAGATTTTAACGTTTACATGTCCAGAGTTGCACCGCCTGGACAAACTGGTAAGGAAGAGGAAGAGAGGCTGTATTGTAGGCGCGGAGCTGGACAGTTTGACATCTGTGGCAGAGCGACAGGCGCTGAGCAGGCTCCTGTTAATCATTGAGAATCCACTGCATCCACTGAACAGTATCATCTCCAGACAGAGGAGCAGCTTCAGCAACAGACTGCTGTCACTGTCCTGCTCCACTGACAGACTGAGGAGATCGTTCCTCCCCCACACTATGCGACTCTTCAATTCCACCCGGGAGGATAAACACTAACATAATACAAAGTTATTGTCTGTTTTACCTGCATTTTTATCACTCTTTAATTTAATATTGTTTTTTATCAGTATGCTGCTGCTGGAGTATGTGAATTTCCCCTTGGGATTAATAAAGTATCTATCTATCTATCTGTCTATCTATCTATCTATCTATCTATCTAATTCGAGTATGGTCAGAGATTTTAACTGCTGGGTGTATCTTTAATGCTTTGAGCACCTCACCATTGTCCCTGTAACTTCTACCTGGCCCAAGTTCCCCTAGACTTGAAGCTGGTAACTTATACATATCTGTCTGTACATAATAATGCAAACACATACCTGTCTATAAATTATAAACCTATATGAAGAGAAAAATGTCTTACCACATCCACATTTTATGTCTCTCACATAATTATTGTGTTTTAATGTGTATGTAAAAACTATATTTTTTTATAAAAACTAAATCACTAGATAACCCACCATGCCCCCATCACAAACATGCACACATCCTTGACACCTTCAGCTGGCTTGACCATTGTACCATTATATTTATTCCTGCTCAGCATAGTGGTGAAGTGGTTAGCACTTCTGCATCACAGATCCAATGGCCTGGTTTTTAAATCTAATGCTTGAGTGTTGTCTGTGTGGAGTTTCCTTTTCAGTGGGTTTTTCTTCATCCACATGCCAAAAGTCATACTTGTTAGGTTTATTGTTGATTTTAAATTGATTCCAGTGTAAATGTGTGTGTGTGTGTCTTGCTGTGATATGGTACCCATGTCAGTGGAATTTCCCTCCTTATGCATATTATTACTGGGAGAGACTCCCCTCCCTCATGACTTGAGAATGTAAGTTGCTTATAAGGATGCATCCTAGAAGTATTACTTTTATTTGCACATTGTGTTTGACTAAAATTGTTCTGTTGTGTTATTTTCTGGGTAAAACACTTCCTGATCTTGTCAGTGTCTTGACTGCTGAGAGAAACCATGACTGTTAAAATAATTTAGATTAATCTTAAAAAATAAATTATTATTGCCACAAAGTCCAAACACAAAAACATGGGAACATCTGGTATTAGAAATGCCCCCAACAGAGACATACTGTATATAGTACATGTTCTTTTTCTGGCCATCCTAGTTAAAAATCCTAGTCTCCTGAAAGAAAAAAAGAATTTCATAGCAGGTTACTTCTACAGCCATTTGCAGTACTCTTGTAAAATGCACTGATTATGTCTTATCATGTGCTGATCCATTCATGCTGGCCGATCTTAACAAACCAGCAGTCTAATATTGTGTTGGGCCACCTTGTGCTGCCAAAACAGCTCTGACCTGTCGAGGTATGGACTCCACAAGACCACTGGAGGTGTGCTGTGGTATCTGGCACCAAGATGTTAGCAACAGATCCTTTAATTCCTGTAACTTGCAAGCTGGGTTCTCCATGCATTCGACCTGTTTTTCCAGCACATCCTGTAGAACTGAGACCTGGGGAATTTGGAATCCAAGTGTTTATCATGTTCCTCAGACCGTTCATGAACAATGTTTGCACTGTTGAAGGAGTCCACTGCCATCAGAGACTACTGTTGCCATAAATGGGTGTATGTGGTCTGCATCAATTTTTACATAGGTGGTATATCTCAAAGTAACATCCACATGAATGCTAGGACCTAAGGTTTCCCAGCAGAACATTGCTCATAGCATCACACTGCTTCCGCCCTCTTGCCTTCTTCCCATTGTGCATCCTACTGCTATCTCTTCCCTGGGTAAACAATGCATACACACCCAGCCTTCCACATGATCTGAAAGAAAACATGATTCATCGGATCAGGTCATCTTCTTCCACTGTTCCATGTTCCAGTTCTAACACTTTTGCAAGTGATCAGGGGTCAGCATGGGCACTCTGACCAGTCTGTGGATAGGCAACCCCATATGCAGCAAGCTGTAATGCACTGTGTGTCTCTCATGGCCAGCATTGTTTATCAGCAATTTGTACTACAGTAGCCCTTCTGTGGGTTTGGACCAGACAGTCTAGTTTTTACTTGCCACTTGCATCAGTAAGCCTTGGGCGCCCATGACCTTGCTGCAGATTTACTGTTTTTTGTTCTTGGACCTTTTTGGTAGGCACTAATCACTGCATACTGGGAACACCTCACAAGACCTGTTATTTTGGAGATGCTCTGACCTAGTCATCAAGCCATCACAAAGTCATTCAGATCCTTATGCTTGCCATTTTTTTTTGCCTCTAACACATCATCCTCAAGAATTGACTGTTCACTTGCTGCCTAATATATCTCACCCCTTAAAAGGTGCCAATGTAACAAGATAGTCAATGTTATTCACTTCACCAGTCAGTAGTTTTAATGTTGTGGCTGATGGATGTATACTGTATATAATGCAAAGCTGACTTACTCACTTACTTCCTCCCTCTTCAACATAAACACTATTTTCTGTTCAGTTAAAAATTGGGCAGGATTGTACTGTATGCCTAGCCCTGTATGTATTTGCTAAGAAAGGACATTTCAATATACCAGTATTTAGGGGTAAAATGCCCCCAACAATAGAAAAATTAAATACCCCAAAATCTTAACAATGTTTTGACTGATTTGATTGAAATTTAGAAAAAAGAAAATTAGCCAACACGTTTTTTAATTTGTTGATAAATGCTTTATTTGTAGATATTTATTAATATTACGCAATCTTGCATGCTCCATACTATGCTTAGAAGTGGTTTATGCTAACATAGGATACAGCAGTAGTGATAAACACTAACCAGTAGAATGGACAGGTGACTGAAGAAGAGGTGGTGTTCTGGACAAAAAAAAAACAGAGGTAATTATTTTTGTCATATACAGTGGTGTGAGAAATGGAAAGAGAAAGCTCTGCAAAGCTCAAGGAAGATACAAAGCTCACTAATTAGCAAGAGCAATAAAGCTCAAATGCTGGTGCCAGACGCTGTGGCTGTGAGTACAGGAGCTGCTTCGCTAGAAGCAAAAAGGCAGGGAGAGAGAAGGAGTGGCTGAAGTGATATTTTTGAACAAAGATTATTTGCCCAACGCCCCGGAAGTACGTCCGAGTCACATGGACAAGAGGAATGACGTGCTTCTGGGGTGAAGAAAAAGGACTTTGTATCTGACCTGGAAGTATTCCTAGTCACATGTACGGAGAGAGCGAAACACTTCCGGGTGTGTGTACTGTATAATATTAACAATAAGAGCAGCTCACTACTGAAAACGGCAAATATAGGAGGCAGTGGGGATTGAACCGGTGGCCTCTTGATTACAAGTTAGCAAATCTTACCACTACACCACAGAAGCTGTTGTAGCATCCTTGAACCTTTTGTGAAAGTGTTTATTTGATCTTTGGACTTCAGGATTCACACATTCTATAGTTTATGCCTACATTTTGTAACATTTATTACTAAAATATGAAAAAGTTTTTGTTTTAACAATGTGTTTACACAGATTACTGTAGAAACGGAACACACATGAAATGCATGTGTTCCAAATAACAATCTACTATTTCTACTTTAAAACTCCAGCAGTTCACCCCCAGATAATCAAACAAGGCATGAGCTGGGAGAACTTAGTGAACGTTCTGCGACCGTGGGGGATGGAATAGCAGGCTGCTTGCTGCTTGTCTTAATCAGCACATTTAAAGGACAAAAGACGCTGACGGAGAGGTGCGAACGGATTTAAGGTGGGCCGGATTTATGAGTTTTCTCGTAGGCTCTGGTAATTCTAGTGTTAAGAACCCTAAACAAAAGTACTAAACAAAACAACTCCAAAAGTAAAAACATTCAATTCATTGTTAATAAGTTTAAGTAAAATGCAATTCAGCGTTAGCACTTTATTGTCTGCCTATGGATATGGCAAAAATTATCAAATATAAAACCGATGAAAAACAGGAAACAAAATACTTAAATGAACAATGTAAATAAATAAAAATCATAAATTTCTAATAATGATAATAATATATATTCAAATTTGAAAAAATACACTTTCCTGTAAAATTGTGCTTTACAATGATTATCAATGAAAGGCAAGTCACTTGGAAAAGCAGGAATGGACCTAACGCAGGAACATTTTACTCATGGACAGTTGTGTATAACATGTTCAAGAATAAGCAGCTCCTGTGACCTAAAAATATTATTATTACTTATTATTTATTTGACTGATGCCATTATCCTAGGTAACTTGCAATATCTGAGATACAACTGGTTACATTTCTTTTGTTTTTCTTTGGTGAAGTGACTTGCTCCGGATCACACAGTGTCAGTATCAGAATTTGAACCTAGAAACTCAGGGTTTGAAGTCCTAAGCCTAAAGCCTTAATCAATACAGCTCACTGCCCGCCAAAATATGTAATATATATATGTTTGAGTGTCTGTGTGTGTGCGTTTGTATGTAATTATTGTAAATATATGTAAATAGCTTATAATGTTAAATGTTTTCTTGACTGAGTACTCATGTTGGTTTTGGATTACTTTCCTTATGACAAAAATCACAAAATACTAAATGATTATTGCTTAACCAAAGTTGTATACAGTTCTTGCAGAAAAATGAAACTGCAGAATTCACTAGCATGAAGACCCCTACAGTTAAGTCTAAAAAAGAACAATGCTCCAGAGATTATTTTAATTGCTCTACTCTAGCCTCATATTTCATTTTTTAATAGCATGGTGTAGAAAACAGCTCTCAAAGAGTGGTTTTAGCATCTCATTAGCTTAAGTTTCCTGTTTCTAGGTGTCTCTTGTGTATGATGAAACACCAAAAGGTTAGATCTTCAAACATGTAAATTCTTTCATTAGACAGCATTGGGCAAGAAGGTATATAGACCTTTGGACTTTTACTGCTTTCATGCTCCTAATGTATTATTCTCCATTTTTAGAGACATACATCTTCATTTATGAAAATAACTTTTATTGCTTCCACATACGTATATGCGCCATATACATACTTTACTTGCATCAGATAAACTATGATTAACCATATTTCCACATTTACCATGGGTACATTTAGATTTTGTATATGTGGACAAGTTACATAAGCAAGTGATCAATGTCTGTCCCCTTTAATTACTATTCATCTACTTAGAAAATATTAATTAATAATTACATAAGCAAGTAAGTAAGTACAATACAATACAATACAGTTTATTTTTGTATAGCCCAAAATCACACAGGAAGTGCCACAATGGGCTTTAACAGGCCCTGCCTCTTGACAGCCCCCCAGCCTTGACTCTCTAAGAAGACAAGGAAAAACTCCCCAAAAAAACCTTGTAGGGAAAAATGGAAGAAACCTCGGGAAAGGCAGTTCAAAGAGAGACCCCTTTCCAGGTAGGTTGGGCGTGCAGTGGGTACAACTCATATGAAATATCTATGCTGAGAGGGAAGCAAGTCATGGGTGATTTAAATTTAGTTCATGTGAAGTCACATTTTACATTCAAGTAACCAATGACATTTCTGTCTAATCTGCCACAATTGGAAGTTTTAAGCTGCAGTTTTTTTTGAGAAAAACACACTCCAACAAATGGTCATTAATTAGAATATAAAGTCAGAACAAATTAAAAAACAGCTACTGTTTAGACTATAGGAAACCAAAAGTAAATATTAAATTGATGATAAACATTCTTAAGACAATGCAGAAAAAATGCAATTTTGAATTCATATTAATTTAAAAAGATAGGGTCATTTTAAGTGATTAGGCCACTATCACTTAGATTATCACAGGCAGGCAGGCTGTGTTTCATAACTAGCATAATACTTAATATTAAGAAGAAGTAAACATGCATATATAAACCTTATATAAGTGCTGAGTATTATTACTAATTTCTAAAAATTGTCCCTTTATATGAAATAAGATGATTAGAAATTGTAAATTGTAAAGTAGGCTAAATGAATATTACAGAGAAATTAATAGAAGCAATTATTAAAGAAAAGAAAAAGCACCACTCGTTAGCCATTAAACTAATAGAAGGCAAACTGTATAGATGGGTACAAAATTTGCTCAAAATATAAAAATCAAACCACTACGGTGACACCAACCTTTTCTGAAGTAGTGGTAAAAGGTATCCCTCAGAAATCTGTTCTGGGTTTGCTGCTCTTTCTAATTCCCAGAGATGATCTACGTAAAACTACAAATAACCAGTTGGTTAAGTTTATAGATAAAACTAGATGGAATGGCGGACAGCTTAAAGTAATCAGGATCTGAAGGTGGGCCAGGGCAGAATTCAGACTTGGGCAGAAATGAGGTGCATGAAATTTAATGTAATTAAATGTAAAAATATTATGTGTTAGAAGTAAATGTTAGAATTAAACTAGCAGTGTAGGGTCTGAAATCTGGAGTAAGAAGGATAATAGCATGTTATGTTATGTAGCATTTTGGGGTTAAGATAACAGACAACAAAAGCTCACAAAAGGCCTGAATCCTTAAATCCACTCGTATATTTTACAGGAGAGAGGAACTGTAAAACTCCTGGTCCAAGAATAACAAAACTATTACTTGTTTAATTAAATGTATTAAACTATGTAAACAAAAAAACTACAAAACAAACCAAGAGCTCAAAAAGTGGCCAACGTAGCAAAAATTCAAAAATAATGAAAAAAATCTATAGCAAGAGTTAATTTCAAAAGTAAGAAAGATACATACTGAAAAAATGAAAACATTAATGCAATCAAAGCTAAACCACAAAATCAACAAAGTTAACTATGAACAAATGCCAATGTCAAAATAGCAAGCGAAAATTGTCAAAGGATCAAAAAACTCACAACTGGAAAAAGGAGTCACAAAAAGATATTTGAAAACTTGAATGACAAAAAGACATTTGAAAACATTTTGCAAACTTGGAAATGTGAATGCTTCATCCCTTTGCTGATGCTATGCCAGAAATTCAACAAGATTTTTAAAAGGCAACCCAAGAGAGAGATGCAAAACAGAAAAAGATCAAAACTGGGAGACAAAAAAACACTAAAACAATGAAGTCAAACAGCAAGTGGAAAATCAAGAGCAGAAGAATAAAACAAAAGCCAGGAGTGCACAAGGTCAATTCCTAACATATCTTTGAAAATATCATTAACAAGGACTGAAATACTATGGGTACTTTAACTAATTCATATGGCATGACTTTGTATTCATAATGACCTGTAGCAGTATTAAAAGCAGTTTTCTATTCATCCCCTTCGTAAATTTGGATAAGGTCGTACAAGGCACTTCTAAGATCCAGCTTGGAAAAAACTGCAGACTTAGTGACCTCATTAAGAACAGACAAGATTAGCGGGAGGGGATAGTTTATTTTTATTGTTATTTTGTTTAGCTCTCAATAATTAAAGCACAGACATAAATCATCATCTGTCTTTAACCCCTATTGAGGGTTTTTCCAGCTCCATATGCCCTGGGTGTTCTTGCTTTTAGCAACATTACTAGGTCCATTTCCCGTCTATGTTGCAATTTTCTCTCAGATAAGCAAATGCCCACCCTTTGAGCTGCTTCAATGAATGATTTGAGTGATAAACCAATATTGTGGCAGGCTAGCTCATCTTTAATTCCAACCCACATTTGAACACTGGAATTAGTGCCATGTCAGCCCACCCTGCTTCCGTGGCCTGCATATAAAATTCCACAATATATTCATTGATCGATTTTGAACCCTGCCGGCACTGTATTAATCTATTTGCTGCTAGTTTAGATGGGTACATCAAAAATTCTCCTAAAATCTGACACAAATGTATCCAGTGAAGAGCAAAATTGATTTTTTGTGTCATACATTATTATGACTTTTTATCCAGCAGATATATAATGAACATTATATTTGTACAATAGGTTAGGAAAGTGCCAAGCTTGTGTTTCAAATATCTTTCAACAGTGATTAAAACTAAAAGAACCTGCACTTATTAGGATCATCAGAGTAGCTAGCAAGATGTAGTATTGAAGGCTCTCTTTCATGACTACAAGTGCCGCTGGGTGATGCACATTCAGCCACACTAATCTCATCTCTGAAGTTGTTTACTACCCCTGCCAATGAACTAACTGGTGGTCTGAACCTCCTCTTCTTGCTTCCTCAAAGCTATAGCATCCTCCTGCACCTTGCATATATCCCAAAAAATGCATCTTTTCTTGTGGCCACTCATTTTCTCAATCCGAGCTAATGTTATGCTGGAAAGCCAGCAGGGTTTTTAAAGCGCAAACCAGGAGAGACAGATGCAAAATACAAAAAGGTCAAAACTGGGAACTTCAAAAGTGCCGAAACAATGAAACCAAAAAGCAAGACAAAAATTGAGGTCAGAAGATCAAAACAGATCAGGAACAGAACAGATCAATTCAGAAAACAAGAACTATTCAAGATAGGTTTAGCAAAGGTTTTTCTTTATCCACAGTTTGGGTTACAAACCTGGATGCCACAACCCCAAAAATGGGAAGGTTGCTTGGCAAGTGGAAAAAAGTGCATCACACTCAAGGCAAAGGAGACAGCCACCAGAAGGAATAAAATGTAAAAATGTAACATCTAAGGCCAGTGTGTGGTTTAAATATTGCTCCTTAGATCTCGCCTGAAAGCCCAATTTGATTACAAAAAACTTTAACAAAGATGAAAGAATGGAGCAGAATAAAATAAAATGTACAAAAAAAAAACTAAACATATGACAAAAAAGACTCAATCTTTACATCTTTGCCATGCCTCAAAGTTGAATTAGAGCTTAAGAGTTAATATAAACATTTTTCATGTGAAAAATTATGTTTGTGTTTACATTTTCCTCAGAGTGAAACGTAACTTGTATTTCAACATACTGAGGAGCCCTAATTGTTCTGTTTTTCATTATTGAATAAATATTGGGCAGCACGGTGGCGCAGTGGGTAGCGCTGCTGCCTCGCAGTTAGGAGACCTGGGTTTGCTTCCTGGGTCCTCCCTGTGTGGAGTTTGCATGTTCTCCCCATGCCTGCGTGGGTTTCCTCCGGGGACTCCGGTTTCCTCCCACAGTCCAAAGTTTGTTTCCTGCCTTGTGTCGTGTGTTGGCTGGGATTGGCTCCAGCAGACCCTCGTGACCCTGTTGTTAGGATATAGCGGGTTGGATAATGGATGGATGGATGGAATAAATATGGCATGTAGCCCTGGCTGCTGATTTTCACATGGATGATCAGTGCATTTGTATCAAACACGAACAACTGATAGTTATGTGGTAGTCAATCGGCTAAATAAGCATGACCAGATGATTGATTTTGTTTTACTCGCAATATGAAATGTGCCATTTTTATGCTGTTGTACAAAAGATAGACAAGATATGTATGATAATTTAGGTACAGAATTTAGAAAATGTGTATTCTAGTTCTGTGGAGTAGAGTGCCTATCTGCATACAGGACTATTTGGAGTCCATCCAAATTTACCCAAGGAGATATTACAGTAATACCACTATTAGACAAAAGTATGAACCAGTGGATTGGGTAATTGTTTATTTTACCCTACAAAATTCTAACTCTTGGCTTAATGATTGGTGTCTTATGACTTAAATACTGTATTTTAGTTTTATGAGGTTTCAAATCTGAAAAGAAGAAAACTTCTACAGTTACCATGTTAACATGGAAAGACATAGGTAAATACTCACAGAAACTTTTTACATTTTGTGAGAGCTTTAAGACCCTCCTCAATCGGTCTGTATGCCGAAACAAGGTTGACCCGTCTGTTGAGGATTGCTTGTCCATCGCTGAAGCAACCACAGATTTGCGGCAACACCGAGGCAGCTTCAAGTTCGCAGCATCCCCACATAACACATCTGTGGCCTGATGGTTGATGTGGAGAACATTCTAACTGACCTGGCCCTGTCACTGCTTGTTTGTTGTGTCGGTGTGTATTGAAGTGGTAGCTCCTGTTTGAATAAATACACTGACTATTCCTGTTTTGATGAGAATTAAGTTGTTTTTCTTTTTAGCCTTTGGACTCGGCGTCTTCTCTCAGTTGCAAGATAGTGACTCGTGTCACAGTTTATTCAATTAGTGCCTATAAAAAATGCTGGTTGTGTTGAGGACTGTAAATTCTTTTAGAGAGGTGATTAACCACCACTGAAACAACTGCGAAATCTTGCAAAGATGTAAGATTGATAATTAAATCTACTGCCACTTCTTACAGAGGTAAACTAGGAGAAGGAATTGGCTGCAATAAAACCATAGGTTAATATGGGAAGTCTTTCAGTGTATAAAACATTTCACAGACATGTGCATAGTTATTTATACTCTGATTCAAACATTCCCATCTGAAATAACACTTTATAAAATCTAAGGTTTATGAAATACCAGGATGAACAACCATATTTGAATTAAATCTCCAGTTATGCATATGGTTCCAAACGATTCTGTCCCATATACACCAACATTCCATCAGTAACATTATCTGAAGGAACTCCTTACTCTAAAGTCCACTGCAAGAAACCTCCGTTTTGCAATACCTACCGCCTTCGCCCACTGATGACCAAACTTCATACAATGGGTGACCGAGCCTTTGCAGCCGCGGCTCCACGGCTCTGAAATGCCCTACCAGAGAGCATAAGAACACAGCAGACTGCTAAAGACTTTTCAATTTAGGAAAGCGTATTAACAAAAATGCTATAATAATTGTTGTTTTATCTCTGTTTTTATCTTGCCTTGCCTTTGTTTAAACTTTTATGTAGCACTTTGACATTTTCTGCTAATGTAAAGTGCCCTATAAATAAAATGCATTATTGTTATTATTAACATTAGTTGCTATATCCAGAAAGGACCAAGCTGTTGTGTTCTCTGTAATTATTCTGTCTACAGAACCATCAGTTACTTTGGCTGCTAAAAATTTCAGTCATGGCAAAGTATTTTCCAGTTCTTCTCAGGTTCCCTCATCATTATCAAATCGATGGGAAGGATGTCAATGCTTTTGTTTTTTTTCTCGAGCTCTAAATAAAATAACAAAAGAAAAACAACTAAAAAAACTGACCACCTTGCTTGTCTGGCATTAAGTCACTAAGCTTAATTTAAATACATCTGATTCTTGTGGTGCGGTGGGCTGGCGCACTGCCCGAGGTTTGTTTCCTGCCTTGCGCCCTGTGTTGGCTGGGATTGGCTCCAGAAAACCCCCGTGACCCTGTAGTTAGTATATAGTGGGTTGGATAATGGATGGATGGATGATTCTTGTGGCCAGTAAAGAACATAAAAAGTTTTTCTGTACTGCCAACCAAAATAATTTACAGAATATTTTCATTCTAAAATTCCTTCTCTTGACCTTTGAGCCAACTAAAAGAAAGAACAATAATGCCCATGCCTGTGTTTTATTCATTCATTTTTATAAAACGTTTTTGCTGACGATCTCAATTTACTTCATTGGTTCATTGTGTTTCGTTGGTTTGATTATTTTTGAAATTTCATGAAAAGTAAAAGCATATGTGTGACTTAAGGTTTGTGCTGTAAGTATAAAATATACTGAACATTTGGCTTAGACATAAAAAAGAACTAAAGTACGTACAGTAACTGGTTCTCTAATGACAGCAAGTATCCACCTCTGCAACTATATTCTTCCTAAACATGTGCAGTGAGTGTTAGTTTTTTAAATTTTTAATATCAACAAAAATGTATTACTAGATTTCCAGAAGATACCAAACTTCTAGAAATAGCTGTCATGACCAGCAGGCCTGTTCTGGAGATACACAGACATGTCACCGAGTCACCTGAATATAAGGATTGACAAGCACATCAGACAAAGGAAACAGCATATAGTATTCCAGTACCTACCAGACCCCTAACAATGCCTTGATGAGAATGTTAAAAGGTAAGCCCACCTTAGAGCTTACATGATCTTGGATCCCCTCCTAACACAGTGCAGTCTGTATGGGCTCCACACTATTTGACTAACTAGAAGAAAATAACAATAGAAATAACAGAATTAAACAAAAAGGAATACAATAAAGTAATATTAAGAAGCACCTGTAAAATACGTAGTATTGAAGTAGTAATCTTCCTAGGGTGCATTCTTCTCTCACTTTGAAAAGATTCTGAGAGAAGCCCTAGAAATGAGGGGACCATATGTATGCCTTGGTTCCTTTCTGAGAAAAGCATATTTAGCATTATAAAAAACTCTCAAAGAAAGGCTTAGAGTTTTCTATTTATTGTCACGTAAGGGAGTATAGTGAGTGTCTTATAGTTAATGATTTTAGGCTGACACCAGGAAAGGATTTGGATATAACTCTGTCACTAACATCTGCTTCACTTTTGCCCTAGCCTTGAATTGTATTCACAAGAAGAAGAGCAGTGACACTGTGTTCGCCCTGCCTCCAACTTATCCGCACTTTTAGTGCTAGAAAATCAAAGACGGCATTAAACAGTAAGTTGACCTTTGAAAGACCAACTTAGTGGAAAACACACAATGGTGATGTCTGCCATTCCTGAAACCATTTTATAATATCACTTTTTTTATCTTAAACATAGAATGTTGTGAGTCTTCCTCCTGCTAGTCAGAGCCAGAGTCAGACGTTTTCAGGTCCAGGAAAGAAATATATAATACTAGCAAAATACCCGCGCTTCGCAGCGGAGAAGTAGTGTGTTAAAGAAGTTATGAAAAAGAAAAGGAAACATTTTAAAAATAACGTAACATGATTGTCAATGTAATTGTCTTGTCATTGTTATGAGTGTTGCTGTCATCAAGGATTTGATTATCATTATTTCTTTCAATCAGGTTCGTATTTGGAGGACGTGTTGTGTTCAAGTTACATTCCGTGTTTGTCAACCGTTGTAAAGATAACAGGTTTCATTCATCGAAGTGTTCACTACCCAAATCGCTACTCGTGAATCTAAGATGTTTAACAGGCATTCCCGGTATTAACTTGTGGATTTGCCTGCGAGTATTTAGCGACAGCGTGTCTATTAACTTGTGGATTTTTCTGCGAGTATTTGGCAGCAGCGCAACGAAGTTGTTTCCGTCTACCTGCATCAGAAAATGTACCACGATGTCTGACACACCTCCTTTTTACTGTTTTCTCACAGCTTGGATTGCTGCTGTCATAATCGGTTTGAGTTTCATGGTTTGTTTCAGTTACGTTAGTATTTGCAGGACTTGTGTTGAAGTGACATTCAGCATCTGTCAAGCATTGTAAGCATAAAACCGGCTTCATTGATAACTTCGCATCCAGCTTTTGAGAGTTTAAACATTCATAAACATCAAAGTGTCCACCACTGAAATTATCACCTGTGAATCTAAGATGTTTAAGTGGAATTGGCGGTTGTCCAAAGGTGTAAAATATTTGGCCATTTTGGTACACTTAAAAGCAACAACCGAACAATTCAGTGGCAGCCATCAACTCACATGCAGAAGCATAGGTGAAGGGGTTAAGCATTTCACTCTTATAGTGCCCCTGTGTAGTATAATTATCTCCTGTACCATCATCAGTCCACACCGTAAACCTGTCCCAGTCATTCAATACATAAGACACAATGTTCCTCCGGATATCAAGATTGAGCCTGATATGGCTATGCAATATGTAACACAGAGAATGGAAAAGGCAGGCGGCATCTCCGGGCATGGAAACCACTCAGTAAGTGACAGTTCTTTGATCAATGGTGATCACCTCGATAGACATCTCACCACCCAAATCGCTACTCGTGAATCTAAGATGTTTAACAGGCATTCCCGGTATTAACTTGTGGATTTGCCTGCGAATATTTAGCGGCAGCGTGTCTATGAACTTGTGGAATTGCCTGCGAGTATTTAGCGACAGAGTCTCTATGAACTTGTGGATTAGCCTGCGAGTATTTAGCGACAGCGTCTCTATGAACTTGAGGATTTGCCTGCAAGTATTTAGCGACAGCGTGTCTATTAACTTGTGGATTTTTCTGCGAGTATTTGGCGGCAGCATGACGAAGTTGTTTCCATCTAGATGCATCAGAAAATGTACCACAACGTCTGACACACCTCCTTTTTACTGTTTTCTCACAGCTTGGACTGCTGCTCACGGACGGCCTTATATGGGCAGGCAGCCAATTACGTGGGAGGTGTGGGGATGGGGGATGCAATATAGGCAGGCAGCCAACTACGTGGGAGGTGTGGTGATGGGGGACGCAACTCCGCATCACACGGTGACTGAGATGCAGGCTATGAATGTATATATGTACGTAAGTAGGAATGAGTTATGACTGTTACACGTAGAATTTCGAAATGAATCCTGCTTAACTTTTGTAAGTAACCTGTAAGGAATGAGCCTGCCAAATTTCAGCCTTCTACCTACATGGGAAGTTGGAGAATTAGTGATGAGTAAGTGAGTGAGTCAGTGAGTGAGTGAGTGAGTCAGTCAGTCAGTCAGTGAGGGCTTTGCCTTTTGTTATTATAGATTAGACTTGTAAACAAAGTTTGTTTATACTTTATTATTCAATTTTCAATTCCTTGTTCCGTCTCTTAGGGTCGGCTTTTAGAAACAGACTTTTAAGGTGTCACACAGTGATCCTCTCTTAAAATAAAATAACATAGTGTGTGGGAGACATGCAAGTAGGAATTTCAATGCATTATATACATATGACGATAATCTTGAACTTCAAATTGAAACCAACCATGAATATAATGGGAGTGGGTACAATCATGTCCATGCCCACATTCACATTGGTCAAATTTAAAATTTACAGAAAAATGCCACATGTATGGAAGGAAAATATGTCATGTGGAGAAGAGCCAATCAGACAGAGAAAATCTACCAATGCCATGATGCTAGTGACTGGGTCAGAAACTGTTCCCAGGTCATGATTGGCCACTTGAAATGATTGACTTTTACTAATTCTTCCTCACTCATGTTACCTTCTTAGTGTCATTGGTGCTTGGTGGGTGCCACTGACACTTTTTGAATGAGTCTTTAGATTGGAGTGTTATTTCCAATCATGAACCCATTGTCAGATCTT
This sequence comes from Polypterus bichir lapradei, assembly GCA_026402145.1. Taxonomy (NCBI): domain Eukaryota; kingdom Metazoa; phylum Chordata; class Cladistia; order Polypteriformes; family Polypteridae; genus Polypterus; species Polypterus bichir. Next base: position 6,060,584 of record JANRMT010062792.1, on the reverse strand, counting down.
TTTAGTTTTCTACTGCAAATGTCACTATTTTCCTGCACAGTAAGTTACAGCAGAGTGTCAACAGAGCTGGTCAGTTGGCTGTATGGAAACCATTTATTAGAAGTTGTTTTTTCACATTTAAGAAACTTATTTCAATTTAAAAAATGTGAAAATGTGGCTATATATGTATTTAACTGTGCAAATAATGTTTTTTGTTTTCAGGATTACATTGGAAATTGTATTGCATTTGTAATGGTGAAATACACAGTGATAAGTGAAATGCACTTAGTAAAAGACTTGACATGACATACTGAAGCCAACCATACTGTATGAGAAATTGTTGAAGCTGGATGAAATGAACCTTATTACATTAATAAAAAACTCTAAAAATGTATTGCATTCTTTTTATCTTTTAATCTTGCTTTATAATTTTGGTAAGTGCTTGGTAAAGTACGAACAATGAAAGGTATCAGATAAAAAAGAGACTGATACAGTCTTCCAGATCGTCATCTCTTAAAATGCCAGAATACTAGAATAAATATGGATTTCAAGTTACTATAGTAACTTGACACATAAATTATTAAGTGTACATAATAGTAGAAGAATATAGTAAACATTCAGCCATTAATTCATGTACTATATTAAAACCTCATTTTCAGGGTTTTGGGGCAAATACATGATACATGGGCTAAGCAGAGGGAAAGATTCATTAATAAGTGAAGCCATCATTACAGTTTTTAAAGTGGAATAACTTGCGTTGGTGGTTGTGGACTGAACGTTAAAGATTTCCGCTAAAGGGGATTTGTTTTAATTTGATTTTTTTTCTTTGGTGAAAGTCATTGTGTTTTGCACAGCACTTGAACATTCAATTACTTTCTGGCAATTTAATCAAACCCTGAGAGGGGACAGGCTTAAGGCACATGTTTTATTATGATGAACTTTAAAGGGTTGTTTGTTCCACAGGCGTCAAGTGTACTTTTGTCTCTACCAATTTCACTTTTCTGCCTGTCAAAGGATTTTTCTTTTAAAGGATATAGTCTTTTCCAAAAGATTAAATTAAAAAGTAGAATAAAACTTTATAAAATATACATTTAGTTTAGGCTACTAAAACTAAAACACAGGAGGAAATAAATTTCAGAGCTGGCTTTTATTTATTTTATGCATGTAACTTTCATTTTATCACTTTTCTTCGGGTGAAGCATGACTTGGTGTAGCTCCTTTTTTCATATCCATATGAAGAAATCTGCAAACAGGATTTGTTAACATCTTGTGCTTATTTCTCTGGGCTAACTAAAATATTAATACTCGAGGAGACAGCTTGCGGAAAATCTTCTTATATGATACGCTACCGTGGCTGTTCGTTTGTCTGTCCAGGATTTTAAATCACCTGTAGCTCGCAAACCGTTTGACCTATTGACCTGAAATTTGGTACACATATACTATGTAACATCCGCTTTCGGGGTGATGATTGACGTCCAAGGTTATTCTTGTTTTTATTTTTATTTTATTTGATTGTAGAATCAACTCTCGGCAGCGGCCAGCAGGGCGGCCGTGCAGCGCTTGTGTATAGGTGCCGTTCTCATCCTTACCACCTTTGCTGTCACTTCCCCTACCTCTTCATATTTTAAATCATTTTTGAGGCAGATTTAAGACTTAAGTGTCAGCTTAAGTGAAAAATTAAAGAAACTGTTCTAAGTAATTTCAACACAAACACTGGCTTAATCAGTTTTAACACAAAAAGATGCAGATGAAAGAAGAAAAGAAGCGGGCCGCTAGGATGGAGAAAAGAAGAGCTGCTCAGGAAACAGCAAGCACATCAAACTCTGGGCAAATGAATGCTAAACATACAGAGAAAGAGTATGAAAACTATGAATGCTAAAGTCAAGTGTATAACGTGCAGTGCACCATTACTGGCAGTTCTATTAATTGACAGTTCGTACATTGTTGTGAAAAAGGTATAAAGCTGCTGATGTTTTGAAACATCTAGGTTTGCTATAAGATAATGATGTTGATGATAATGGCAGTGATAAGAGATAGTGACAATACAATACAATTTACAATACAATTTATTTTTCTACAGCCCAAAATCACACAAGAAGTGCTGCAATGGGCTTTAACAGGCCCTGCCTCTTGACAGCCCCCCAGCCTTGACTCTCTAAGAAGACTAGGAAAAACTCCCAAAAAAACCCTAGTAGGGAAAAAAAATGGAAGAAACCTTGGGAAAGGCAGTTCAAAGAGAGACCCCTTTCCAGGTAGGTTGGGCGTGCAGTGGGTGTCAAAAAGAAGGTGGTCAATACAATACAATACAATACACAGAACAGAACAAATCCTCAATACAGTATAAAAGTAAAAAATTTTACAAGTACGGAGCAGAATTTAACAGTAGACAAAAACTGGATGATGCAGAACCTGTATGCTGTGGCACTGATGCAGATAGTTGCCACAAATGCATTTCTTCATTACATGGCATCCGACTTATCACTACTTTCAGGACAGCACTTCATGGATATTATAAAGAAACACATTATATTTGGGGCACATGTGCTTCTAAGCTGCAGTCTGCATGGTGCCATGATTCAACGATGCTCATTCAAATGGAGCTTTAAATCGTGTTGCTTGTGAAAATAAAGTAATTAACAGTTTCTTTACATTTTTAACAAAGTTATAGTTGAAAGTAAAACCAATGCTTTCTAATACACTTCGCTCGCCAACCCCCCGGGCCTGCACTATGTGCCAGCCACTTCACATCTCTGCTGCTTGCTTCGCTTTCACCAAAGAACAAATCTTTTAATTGTCGTGGGAAATGCCTGTTCATTGGGAAAAAGCACTAATTTTCCCAGATGGCAACAAGAATTAGACGTTCTACAAGTCTCCGACTTAAAGTTTAAATCCGAACAATATATTCGACCTCTTTTCGCTGTCCTGTTTTTTGACTGAGTAATAATTTCCATTTGTTTGCGCTAATGCGATCTTTACTATTATTTTTTTGAGACTTCTCTTTGTCTTTTATTTCCTGCTACGGGCGAGGTTAAATCTTTTGGCACAAAGTCTCGTTTCGTTGGACATGAAAGTGTCTCTCTGAAAAAGTCACGTCTTGTCCCAGGCTAAAAAGTCTTGTCTCCTTCCAGGATATTTTATTATAATAGAGAGATTTCTTTCCATTTTTTATGAATTTTGATAGATTTCATTATTTATCATACAGTATATAGTATACATAGACCTATACTGCGGAGTCCTGGTAATAAATGGTCCATCAGTCAATGTGTTAAACATACTGTATATGATGTGCTGGAATTCCCAACAACGTATGCAAAGATTATTCTAATTGTAACAGTTCTAAAAGCAGGCAGAGAGTTGGCTCTGAGATGGGGGATCTGCACCAGCAATTGGAAGGTTGTTGGTTCAAATCCCATAAATGCCAGAAGTGACTCTACTCCTTTGGGCCCTTGACCAAAGCCCTTAACCTGCAATTCATCCTGGGTATGACGTTAATCTTCAACCAGCCCTGCAAGCGGGTCCTCCAGCTTACAGGGAAAATTTGGGGGATGGTAGAAGGATTGTCATTCCAGCCACCTTAAAAAGCCTCACACTGTTCCAGTGTGGTGCTAAGGTGTCACATGCTGTTGGGTCCCAATCCAGGTGGTTCATTGTGTGATGGGTGTAGCAACAAGCTATTAGTGCATACTCCCAACATCTCTTGTCTCTCTTAAAACTGCATTATTTGTACAAAAAGATTTACAGTTAGATTAGACCTGCTCTAAGGGGAGTTTAAATTAGTGGCAAAGAAGAAGAAATTCCCATTTTGCTAAAGACATTTTAAAAAAGATAAGAAACACTATTGTTGCCTAATGCATACAATGCATTTTTTGCTTATCCAATATCACGTTTGAATTCTGCATGCAGATGTTGCACATGTGGACTTTGTGTATTGCCCCATGCATGCACACACTGATTATACTGAAAGTATACATTTTTCTTGAATGAAAAAAAAAATGGTTGGGTGGTGTGGTTGCTTTTAGTCAAGGTAATAGGCACTTCTAATTATAACAGGCAAACAGCAAAAAGAGAGAGGTAAAAAATGGGAGAGATCTTTGGTTTTTGCCATTTGAACCAGAGCTATGCAGATCTGCAGTGTTGGTCAAATGGCTGCCAATGACTCTTTTTATTCATAAAAAATGACATGCTGCTACATGTATATGTTCTTGAATCTGGCTAATTTGTGAACAAACTATCACAGTAGAGGATCTTAGAAGGCTTACAGTATGTAGATATCCCCCCTTCAGCCCCTACAGCCTCTACATCTGAACCAATGCCTTTTTGAATGAATTTTTACTTCTTCTCAATAGCATAGTGTCAGTACTTTGCGGTGGTGTTCAAGTAACTCATCTCAGTTAAATGATAATTTTGATTTCTTTCTGGGAAGTGCTACTTGATGATTTTTATTTTGGGTGAATTTACATGTTCCCAAATGAAAGATTCTTTCTGACACTAAAAGCAAGATTATTCTAATTTCACAGCAACAAATAGACTTTTGCTTATATCTGTTTTAATGTCCTTTCTTATTTAATGTTACTTTTTTAAAGAGATAATTTACTATTCTGATGTATTTTTTTTTTGTACAATGAACAGCCAGTCAGGATTTTTCTTTTTTACTGTTATAGTATGTTTTTGTAATTAACTTATTTAATTCCCTTAAATGATGTGTTTATACAACTTGACTGCCTCTGGTTTATCATTAAGTACACTATACTACATTTTACTTTCATATCCAAACAGATGTTTTTTTTTCGAGTTACGTATAAAATACAGTTAGAAGTGATAACAATAATTTGATATAAATAATCATTTAGATATCTGTTCCAGTTATTATTATTTTCCAGTGAAATATTAACTTATGTTTTGCACTTGATGATATCCTATAACTTCATATCAACAAAAATCCACACTGCTTTTTTAGATGACCTCTCCTAGTATTTACTGAAACTTGCCAGAGGTGACAAAAGATTTATCTGTTAATATATTTGAAGCCACTATGTTCCAGATATGTTAGAGGTGGCTTAGTGGCTTAAATGATATTTGTCTTAAAGAAATGTGCTTTTATACTACCTTACATGCTTTCTTGTAGCAGAGCAAATGATATCTTTTCTCATTTCTGTTATTTTGCTTTATGAGTAAAACAATTACTGCAATTACTTGTATAGCAATAACAAAACCTATGCCATTGTAATTTGGAATTTGATTATTTGTGATGGAGCTGTGTCAATCTGTATCACAGGAAAGAGAAATCATTCCTTTCTTCAAATACATATATACATTGTAATAGAAATACAGAACAATGAAAACGTTTAGGGGCACCTTGTGGCCAACCCCATCTATTAAAAAGTTGAAACAGGAAAAAGAAACATGTTTTAAACACACAAAATGTGTCTTATTAGACAAGAGTCCAATTCTGACTGTCAACAATGGAGGCTCATCTGGTCATATGGCTGCTGGGCAGGAAGAGGCGATTCCAGGTGGGCAGGCACTGGAAGTGACATTATTGGAGGAGTGCCGTCAGAGGGAGGAAAAGTGAAAGTGTTATCACTTAGCACCATCCCCTGGATTGGTGGAGGACTAACATCACCTGAGCCATTAAAATGTTTCGATGAATACCCATTTGACAACAGATATAAACTGTGATTCCTGTGTGTGTATATATGTATAAACTGCTCAAAACAGTTAAAGAAACACTTTGAAAACACATCAGGTATAAATGGGAAAAAAATTCTGCTGGATATCTATACTGATATGGACTGAGTAATGTGTTAGGAATGAAAGGATGCCACATCGTTTGATGGAAATGAAAATTATCAACCGACAGAGGGCTGAATTCAAAGATACCCCAAAAATCAAACTGAAAAAATGATGCAGCAGGCTAGTCCATTTTGCTGAAACTTAATTGCAGCAACTCCAAATCGTACTCAGTAGTTTGTATGGCCCCCACATGCTTTTATGCATGCCTGACAATGTCCTAATGAGACAACGAATGGTGTCCTGGGGGATCTCCTCCCAGATCTGGACCAGGGCACCACTGAGCTCCTGGACAGTCTGAGGTGCAACCTGGCAGCGTCAGATGGACTGAAACATAATGTCCCAGAGATATTCTGTTGGATTTAGGTCAGGTGAGCGTGGGGGCCAGTCAATGGTATCAATTCCTTTATCCTTCAGGAACTGCCTGCATACTCTCACCACATGAGGCTGGGCATTGTCATGCACCAGGAGGAACCCAGGACCCACTGCACCAGTGCAGGATCTGACAATGGGTCCAAGGATTTCATCCTGATACCTAATGGCAGTCAAGATGCTGTTGTCTAGCCTGTAGCAGTCTGTGTGTCTCTCTATGGATATGCCTCCCCAGACCACCTCTGACCCCCTACCAAACCGATCATGCTGAAGGATATTACAGGCACCAGACACAGTTCCAAGTGTAAATAAAAAACATAGTCCAAATGCCACATCACAAATAACAAGTTCCTTTCCATCTTCTTCCATTTCTCTAGGTAAGTGTCTGCCTCTGCCTCCTGATTCTGACCTGCCTGGGTATGGCAGAGTGACTCCTTTAATGCAAGACCGAGAGCATTTCTGGTCCCAGGGCATAGCTCGTAGAAAGCAGTTCTGGGTCAGGTGGAAAATTCCCAAACTAGGGAAAACTTCTCTCTGCAGCACCCCCAGATTGTCCACAGGGATCCTGACAGGATTTCCCTTCCAAGCTACAGGTCCCATGATAACCTGTGGATGTCCAAACTGGGACCGAACCATAGAAGCCCTGCCACCTCCTGTTTTGGGGGATAAACTGTCCCAGTCCATCCAATATAGCTTGAGTGCCCTGAGTGGGATAGGAGGCACTGCCCATCCCAACCTGCTTGCTTCTCCTATTATGTTGCCTATCCGTTATGGCCAACATGCCAGGTTAGGCATCATTCTCTATCCCATGCAGGACATCAGTCTATCCACTCTGGCACAGACAATTCTGACTCCACACAGAAGTAACAAGGATGGGATTCAAACCTGGTCTGCAAGGCAAAAGTGCAAATGACTGACACTGTGCCACTCACATTCTTTCGGATAAGTTGGAATAATGCATTTAGTATAATGTGTAATTTTAACTAGAGACTAATAAATTATAGGCCACTAAACAGCATGAATCTTTTTTTTAATAAGTGGACTTGCTGTGACAATTATTATGCTTGCTGTGATTAAGATACATTCATGCTTCATCCCATGATGCAAGTTACAAAAAACTAAAAATATGATATAGCCAACTTGCCATTGCCATGAAATTAAAATGACTATTGCATATAAATGTGTAGTAAATGTAATTCCAAAATATTTTCACTTGAGGTATGCTTTTGTTTCAGTATTTATTTTCATATTCTTGTAAGAACTGGAAGGTCAGGTGAAAAGGAGAAGTTTCAAATGTGTAGTAAGCCTTCTGCTGTTCTGCTATTAGAATGTTTTTCACTTTTACCATTCTTGAAGTCTTGCTGCGTATTTTGTGTTGCCTGTTCCGAGCTGCACGGCAGACACGATATAAGCTATACATTTGCTTGTCACATGTAGCTGATTCTACCTGTTTTTGTTTATTAGGTGCTAGCGATTTTTTTAAATTTCCTAAATGGTATTCAATTTTGAATCCACTAAACATTTCAACAGTTGTCTTCCATGTATCTATTGATAACCAAGTCAGCCATTATGACAACAAAGAAACATGTCTCACATTCTGTTCGTACTAACATTTACAATTAATGCTTAAAGTGAATAAAGTGGCCATTACTAAGTAAAAGAAGAATTACAAACTGCTGTCACACATGTCTGCTTGGGAAATAACTTCAGGGCAAGTGAAATCGCAATTCACCCCAAGCTAGGGGTTGGCTCTGTCTGTCAATGCCTCGCCTCTTCCTCCCCCTGCAGATCGGAAGAGTGACGGATGAAGACCCATGATGTCACTTCTGTTTCTCACCTCCTGAACCCTCCCCTCTTCTGCATCCCTTGCCTGATAACTGGCTCCACCGCCATCTTCCAGTATTCCAGATAAAAACTCATGTCTGGTATAAATTAAATACAAAGTCAACATCAAAGATTAGGGGTCCCCCCCCCACCCCCACCCCGTATACTGTAGGTGTCAGGCAAATGAATAACGACTTTACAGACTGGAGTCCAAAACAGAACTGATTATAACAAAAAGGAGGCGGTATATATGGTCAGTGGAAAGAAATGGCATCATGGGTATGTGGCATTCTGACACCAGAAGTGACATCAGGAGGAGGCAGGATCTGGTTGACTGGAACCAGAAGTGATATTGTCTGGGGAAAGGAAGTAATAGGCTGAGGGTTCTTCTGTTGTTCTGTAAAGGGAGAGGAGAAAGAGGTAGAGGACAGTGCCAACCCTTGGTCCGGCAGGCAATTGCACTTATTTGAGCCCATAAACTGTCTCATAATCACACGTGTGTGACACTGGAAGGACTTCTCTACTGTTGTTTATTGTATGTTTAATGTTTTTTCCGACATCTTCAGTTATACGGGGAACATCTGCTGGTGCCCCAAACCTTTATGCTTTCTTTTTGTCGTTTTTACATCGCTTATGGTAAAATTGACATTTAAACGGCCAGACAGAAATTAAAGATGATTACATTTAAATAAAATGTAAACATGATTAAATTGCAAATCCAATAAACCTGATTGTCATTAAAGTTTTTTAGCTAAATTGGAACATTCAATGTTCTTCTGTTTTAATGAAGTCTTCCTTTAAAACTGGCAAATATAAAACAAAATCATTAAAAAAACAGATAGCCCCACTTTCAATGTATACCCCTAAAGGTGAATCTAACAGCAGATACAAAACTGACAAAATAGAGCAGCCTAATCATCAATGAATCTGTGCATAATGGGACAATATTATGAGAATCCCTATCATGATAATACTAGTTTTGTATTTTGCAATCAGTTTTCGGAGAAGACCTGTAGTGAGACTGCCACGTGACTAAATGGATACAATGTCAGGAATAGCCCCTGGCATTTAACAGAGAGTAGCAGAACATGATCTGTCTAAAAAGGTCAGAATGATCATTGGTGGAGCTAAATTTCTCCAATGTAGTTCAGATCTAAGTCTAATACCAAAAATATTAGCAATTAGTAGTCATTGAGAGGATGTAGGTACACATAGGTGAATTTATTCAGGTTTAATAATTGGAAAATTGAACTACTAACCTAAGAGAGATTATTACAATACCAGTAGCAGCGCACTGCATGAATACACTTGACTTAAGCAGTCATAGTTTTCCTACTTTTTCTCTGTACGTTTACCACTTGTTTGCTCATAGGTTGATGCGCTTGCTGCTTCCTGAGCAGCTCTTCTTTTTTCAACCCTAGCAGCCCGCTTCTTCTCTTATTTTCACATTAAAACGGATTAAGTCAGTGTTTATGTTGCAATTACTTAGTATGTTTTCCTTCATTTTTCACTTAAGCTGGCACTTCAATCGGCCTAAAGAATGATTTAAGATATGAAGAGGTAGAGGAAATGACGGCAAAGGTGGGAGGGAATGAGTACGGCGCCCATATGCATGAGATACACAGCTGCCCTGCTGATTGCTGCTGGGAGTTGATTCTACAATAAAATAAAATAAAAATAAAAAGAGGAATAACCTTGGTGGTCAATCATCACCCAGAAAGTGGACAGTAGAGGTCATGTAGTATATGTGTACCAAATTTCATAGGTCAAACGGTTTGTGAGCTACAGGTGATTTAAAATCCTGGACAGACAAACAAACAGCCATGGTAGCATATTATATAAAAAGAAAAGGTAAAGAATAATATTTAAAGCCAGAATATGGAATAGCAGACACCTTTAATATTTGATTAGTTAATTAAATTATTTTGTTTTGACTGTGTTGCTCAAAAGTAACTTGGAGTTTATAATGATAGTTGTTTTCAGAATCTACAAAAAATACAAAACTATACATTCTGTTTTTAAGTGTTGGCATTTTTTTTAATAGATGAAGCAAAGTAAAGAAAAATGCAGAAATCTACTGTTGGATAACTAAGGTTTTGACAACCTGTGAATTCCATATTCTCGACTATATAAGAAAGTCAGGTTTAGTTTTAAGCTGCTTAAAAGTCAATTTATTTCTTTCAAGGATGATGCCCCAGCTCTGGTCTGTCTGAAGAGGAAATGACAGGGTGAATGTGACAGCAAGTGAACAAAGCAGTAATGATAAGAGCCATTTGTGCTGGATAACGTTTATAAGATTATATGCCTGTCAGATGTCAGCTTGCCTTTTATTTTTAAATAAAATGTATTTGTCTACTCTGTATAGCCTGTTCTGTGTCTTATCATTAAGACAGCAGCAAGATAACTGCCCTCTCAATGTCCTGATGGTAAATTAAAATATTTTAAAATTTAGAGTTACAGGGCTGAATGCTTTAAGGATACTATTAGGGGCATCTATTTAGCACATGGACTGTTTTCATTATATTATTTTTTTATTTGTTTTCTCTTTTCTTCTGAACATTAAAGATATTCCAGCAAAATTATTCAATTAAATAGTGAGACATATGCTTTACCGGATGGAAGAAAAAAAACAAAAGGAAGTGCTTCTTTACACAAGGCATTGTTAAAATCTAGAACAAACTAGGAAGTGATGCGGTCAATAATGGGTGTTCACTCCCTAACTTCTAGGACATCTACACCAAGTGATGTTGGACCATGACAAAGAAAATCATCCATGATTCCAGCCATCCCAACAATAGCCTCTTTTCTGTGCCATGGTCAGGTAAATGCTACCACTACCAGAAGACCAGTTCAGAGAGACTGAAGGGGAGCTTTTCTCCACAGTCCATATGCATCTTGAATAAAGATAGGAGGAGGAGGAGGTTAGGAGCACACGCTGATACAGCGCATTGCAGCACCCACCACACGACATAGGGTATAGAAATACACAATACTCTATTGTTAACTCTTTCACATTGTTATTTACTTATTCATTTAGTTATTTTGTATTAATCTCACATATTTAAAATTCTATTTATGATTTTTGATATTTATAAAGTCGTCTATTATTGTTATTGTTCCTTTGACTATTCTTCTTTAAGGCATAGTCATTGAAGCCGAGCAACTACATATTGTACTGTGTGTATTATATGTATGTGACAAATAAAATTTTACTTGAAGTCATGCAGTAAGGAGGAGAGTCCTGAAGACTTTTAAACAGTTTCACGATGAGATATTGAAATGACTTGCTGTAGCTTACCACACTCCCTCAAAAGTGCATGGTGTCTACTCATTTGTAAAATTGATTATGTTGTTATTTTCACAATGTCACTATTACTTTTCCTAGTGACTTGACTTTTGATAATAGACATTGCAAAACACAATTTTACAGGAAAGTGGATTATTTTGAATTGAAACAGGTACGGTAATTAGTAGGAATAATGTGAAATTTGTGTTTATATTATCATTATTAGATGTTTACGATTTTCATTTGTTTATGTTGTTTACTTAAGTACAGTATTTCTTTTTGTGTTTTTCATCATTTGTATGTAGTACCAGTTTAAAGTCCAGAGATGTGAATACATATGCAAAGCAGTGCTTGAAGTCGATTTAAATAAGTAAATGTCTGCATTCTATGTACTGATCCTAATTACTGATGTATTAACATGAAGACTAAGGAGCGTGGAGCAGTAGCGTCAAGTTTTAGAAAGTCACTGCACACTGGGGAAATTCAGAAGGACAGGAAAATGGCAAATATCATCCCATTATATAAAAAGGATGACCAGGCAGATCCAAGCAACTATAGGCCAGTAAGCTTAATGTGAATCACAGGAAAATTAATGGAAGGAATTATTAAGGATAAGATTTAAGCAAGACATGGCAAGTACAGGAGTTTTTCTGAACAGTCAGCATGGGTTCAGAAGAGGGAGGTCGTGTTTTACTAGCATGCTGGAATTGTGGGAAGAAGCAACAAAAGGATACGATCAAAGTGGAGCATATGATATTCTTTATCTTGACTTTCAAAAGCATTTTATAAAGTCCCACATGAGAGACTGGACATTAAAGAAGTAGGAGTTCAGAGTGTTGTTTGTAGATGGGTGTAAAATTGACTCAGACACAGGAAGCAGAGGGTGATGATACAAGGAACCTCATTCGAATTGGCTGATGTTAAGAGTGGTGTCCCACAGGGGCCAGTGCTGGGGTCGCTGCTATTTTTAATATATATACATGATTTAGATAGGAATATAAGTAACAAGCTGGTTATGTTTACAGATGATACCAAGATAGGTGGATTGGCAGATAATCTGGAATATGTTAAATTATTACTGAGGGACTTGGACAGCATATACTCTTGGGCAGATTTGTGGCAGATGAAGTTTAAAAACTCATTTTTTTAGAAGAATTAAGTGGATAGGATCAGCAAGCTTTGTTGGGCTGAATGGCCTGTTCTCGTCCAGATTGTTCTAATGAGTGTCGCAACACAATTTCAATAGCTTCTTAAGTAGAAATTTAAGTGCTACTATCTCAGACCAACACTGGGGTATTGCACAATTTAAGTGCCACGTAACAAAGAGTTGGAAGGGTTTTTTGTATTTCGCAACACCACAATCAAAAAAGGAGTCTGTCCCTATTGTAATTTTCAGTACCATGTCCGTGGGCTGAAGGTCGACAAAGCAGAATAAATAACCAAGATGAGAGCCGGTGCTATGAGTCAACAGCAAAAAACAGCTCTTGCTAACCGTCTTTCCGTCTTCCTTGAGATTCGACAAAATTTCTCTTTCTGTTTCATAATGTGATCATGTCACTTTAAACTCTCTAGGACAATGTCTTGCCTTCAGTCATTTGTCCACCCTATTGGATAGTGCTGCTGTTCGTGTGGCCCATCAATCACTTCTGTTGTGTCCCTCATTTGCATATAAATTAGCATAACATTAATAAATGTCAACAAATAAAATAAATTACAGAGAAATATTGAATAAGTTGTTTTTTATATAACTTCTCCAAATTTTTATCAAATTTGTCAAAGCATTTTCGAGATTAATAATAATAATAATACATTTTATTTATACAATAATACTGATATATCTAAGTGTCCTTACTTAGCGGATACCTTCTGTCCTATATATGTGTTTGTGTATATATATATATATATATATAGACATATTAAAGTTGACTGACTTATTCGTTCACTGGCTCACTCACTCACTCATCAACAGAAGCACTATTCCCTGTTTAGCTGTGTTTATCTAGCTGTGTTATCCAACTTCACCTGAGGGATTTCCTAAGAAAATGGGCCCCAGTTATAGTGCTGTCAGTTAATCAAATTTATCAGAATTACTATTTTATTTTATATACAATATTTATAGGTTTTTTTTTTTTACTATTTGTAGTAATATTATTACTATAGTTCACTGGAGCTGCTTAGTCTTAAAAATGCTACATTAAGTTGCTCATCAGTAAAACATTGCTTCCGAAGACCAATTCCTGCTTTTGTTAGTGACTGACTTTGTTTGTTGATCAATGCAAAACACAGTTTTACATGAAACTGAATTCTTTTTAATTGAAACAGGTTATCAGAAGTAATAATTTTGGAATTTTGAGTGTTTATGTCCACCTGCCTTGCTCCCTGTGCTTGCTGGGATAGGTTCCAGCTTCCTCGCAGCCATGCTCAAGATGAAGCACATTTAGAAATTGGATGGATGGATTGATGGATTACTACTATTATTAGTAGTATTATATGTTAAAAAATTTAATTTGTTTAAATCATTCATTCAGGCATTAATTTCCATGTTTTTCATGAGTTGTATATTCAAGCTTCAAAATTTTTTTCATAGCCATAGCCAGACACTAAAATTGTAACAATGAATCACATTATATTTTAGCTTATTACAAAAAGCAATGATGTTTACAGGCTGCACATTTAGGAGGGTCATGCAATGAATTAAAAGTTTGAAATGCTTATATTATATACAAAACCGCATACATGTCATGCTGAAATGCACCCCAACACCTCCTTCAGTCAGGAAGCCAGGAATTGGATTAAACAGGTTTGAAAATGGAATTACATGTAAAAAAAGCAATGGAATATAAATCTACGTTTATCTGAACCTATCTATAAAATACAGATGAACATATTTCTCTGAGTTATGAGGAGAATAATATGTTTCATGCAATTTTTCAGTAGAACATCATTCCAGAGTGTGAGTCGGAGTTACGCTCACACCTGTGCTGCTCAGCAGGACGTTTATAGCATTAATCACACAAATTCACATCCTTCTTGAATTTTCTAGCTATTACAGGTCTGTTACAGTCAAGTCATTAAAATGTTTGTATATAGTTTATGAGAAAAAACATCAACATACGCTGTATATGGTGTCACGACAAGAAGATGAAAACTCTGGAAAAATGAATAAAGTCTGTTGACTATTTATTAACAGTTAGTGTTCAGTATATTGTGTTTGAGACAAATGTTCACTACTGTATATGTTTCAGTATACAGTGTATGTGTTTTACTTAATTGTGTATCTGTTTCAGTAAACAGAGTAAGTGTTTCAGTATTTGGTGTATGTGCTGCAAAGGATGAATTAACTTGCACCATATAGAAGAAAACTAATATTGTGAACTACTGTATATGTACAGTCAGTATAGATGCTAGCATTTTTGGTCCTCAAGGTGAAGGAGTAAATAACGCATCTTAATGTGGGAGTTTTAATAATGGTGTTTCATTGGTGAGGTTTGTGTATTGCATTTTACTGTAAAACGAATTAGGGAGGGCCTAGGTCCCCCCCAAAGTGTTATACATGTGAATAGGTTTTATATGTGTTGCCTAGTCGGTTGACTGGCACTGTGTACAGTGTTCACCCCCTGTCACTTCTTTGGTCTACCAGTAGAATCTCCTACTACAAGATTCGTAGTAGGAATATTGCTGTAAGTTGCTGCTTATTGTCTTGGGTGCGATGAACTCAACTCCTTCTGTATTCCTCTCTACCTCTCTAGCAGCAGAACTCAGGGTCTATAGTGTATCTCAAGTATGTCACCATATCTTACTTCAGCTTTGGTGAAAATTCTTTCTTTCACTTCAGAGGTCAAGCAACATATCATCTTCTCTTTTTTCCTTTCTGTCAACACCATCGCTTATTTACTTGTCTGTCCATGCTATTGGCGAGTGGTGCTGTTGTGCTGGGGATGTTCAAGTAGCATCCAAACTTTTAAAGAGTATGCTGTTTTTATTAATGACTTGGTTATCAAAAAAAAGTTTCATTTTTTTTGCATTTTATTGTATTTATTTTCTTATTTTCTTTTAACATACTCTGAGCTACATAACTGGTATGAAAATGTGTTGTTGAAATAAATGTTGTTGTTATCTGGTAGATTTTAGCAGGTCACATGGATTTATGTTTGATTCTCTATCATGTAAATTAAACACATCAGTCTGAACATTAATTTAAGCTATTACTAATGCATGGTTCTTGATACAGATATGAATGGATTTTCGTAGTAGGAATATTGCTGTCAATACTTTTTACATCAAAGTCATATTGAAAAAATGAAAAAAGAATACAGTAAAAAGAAACCAACAATAATAACTGATTGTTGAGCTATGTAAGAACAAAACCAAAACACTCCTCCTACCGGCATCCACCTGCCCTGCCCCACCCCACCTGATACAGCTAATTAAACAGAATCTCTTTCTTCACTTTCCCTTTCTATCTCCCAGCAGATGTTTTTAATGACTGCAACGATTGCAGCTAAGTTGCTTTTAGCATCTCGCTGGACATCTCTTGCCCTTGTCTCTCATGCAATCTGGAAGTCTTTATTTATACCTTACCTTTCTTGAACTTTCTGTATCCTGGATCAACAGCCCTTCTGGCTTTACTATCCACAGCTTACTTTATGCTGTTCAGTGAGTAAAGAGCTGGGTGGGCATTGCTCCATGATGCACCTCTCCTTTTTTTTTTTTTTTTTTTTTTCCCATACTTCACCTTGCACTCCAGCATGGCATGTGTGTGTCAGTTTACCTGGCAACTTTTTCTTTCTCTTATTGTCAATACAATTTTTATTGATGCGACTGGGTCTTCATACTACTTCAGATCATATGTATTTCTTTTGACATTTTTTTATAAGTAGTTTTAAAGAAGTCTGTAAACAATTACTAAGCACTTGACTAGAAATAGAATGGCTCATAACATGAAGGGAGTTTGATATTTGTTTAAAACAAGAAATCTATACTAATAAACGGCAAAGCCCTCACTCACTCACTCACTCACTCACTCACTCACTCACTCACTCACTGACTGACTGACTGACTGACTCATCACTAATTCTCCAACTTCCCGTGTAGGTAGAAGGCTGAAATTTGGCAGGGTCATTCCTTACAGCTTCCTTACAAAAGTTGGGCAGGTTTCATTTCGAAATTCTACGCGTAATGGTCATAACTGGAAGTTGATTTTCTCCATTTACAGTAATGGAGTTGAGCTGGAGGGGCGGAGTTTCGTATGACATAATCACGCCTCTCACGTAATCACGCATTACGTAGAAAGCCAGGAAGAGCTACAAAACGCGCTTTAGAAAACATGCCTTATATAATTAAGAAGGCAGCGAAACAATTAGAAGCGAGCGACTGACATATAAAACCATATTCAGCGGCTCACGTGAACTGACGCAGTGCGCAGACAAAAAGTAACAGTTCCAAAGAGTGCTGAACAAAAACCTAATTACACTGCTACGCTCGAATAGATAAACCACACTCAGTGGCGCGATGGTAAAGCATTCGCCTGTAGCGCCCACGTCCGAGGTTCGATTCCTGAGAGGGGATGCACTAAGTATGTACGCGCGCTTCTCGATTTATTTTAACCTCGCATCCCCTTAGTTTGAGACGTATGAAAACGCATGCGGTTAACGCAGAAAGACAGATCACCTATTCACCTATTGAAGCTTCATGAATAATGGATACTTTATTCACGATCAATGATTGTTTTGGTAAAGCCATACTCAGTGTATTCATTAGATGAACGGTAAAAAAGTAAGAGCGAGGGGACGGTAACTTACTGAAGCACACAAGCAAAACCACAATAGCACGCGGGCTCGATGTACTGACTTGCGCGATCACATTCCAAAAAATATTTCTTTTCAAGTTCAATTTAGTCCATATGAGTCAAACTCAAAGCCCACGGGCCACATCCGGCCCGGCGTGTAATTATATCCGGCCCGCGAGATCATTTTATATACTGTATTATTGTTATTAATGGCCCGGGTATATGAAGCGCTGGTAACACAATAAACTACAGATCCCATAATGCAGCGCTTCA
>JANRMT010062792.1:6010059-6041816 GCA_026402145.1 Polypterus bichir lapradei | reverse complement strand
CTTTCTTTCTTTCTTTCTTTCTTTCTTTCTTTCTTTCTTTCTTTCTTTCTTTCTTCGCTGTACTATAGAAACAATCAATTAAATAACCTAGTTAGTTACAATAATAGCAAAGATCTCACTATTTTAAAAGAGAAAAAATTGTTAATGACTTAAGATCATTGAACAGGAGAGCACTTTTAAGTCCGCTGGCTTTCACCAGAAAAGAAAAAGTCACAAAAAACATGACAGCTACTCAGACTGTGCACTGAGAAGGGAATGGAGTATACAGATTTATTTATTTTTTCCTTGCAAAGCTTTTACCACTCTATCATACTTCTTGCAAAATTACAACAGATTCCATTTCCAACTAGAATTAAAGCTGGGGAAAAAAGAAAGGGTATTATTAAGTTCTCTAACATTTGTAAAAGTTGTATCATTTTTAATTAATGAAAAAATTTCTCATAATGTAAGTTTATAATATTTAGTTATGATGTGTCATTTTAAGTGAGTGTGGGCTTCATGTGAAACTGTAAACATATGGCTATGAAGGTTAGGCATACTTTTATAATATATACCACTAAATTGGCTGTGTACACATTGAATACTTTCGGGCATGCATTACCTGACAAGCTTCTCTTTTGAAATTTATTAAAACGAGAACGCAAAAGGAAAGATAAAAGTAATTTTATGCCACAGAAAGGAGAAAATTACAGCTAAAAACCAAAAACGAAAATTATATGTTGTCACCCATTTGTGTATAATTAGAGAGATAATTTCTAAAAGGGTTACCGTTAATTTTATCATTCACATGTCATTCTTCCTTTAAACTATAAAAAGGTCTAATTAAGTTTGACTAGAGCCATTCCACTCATACAAAAATCGAAACAAAAAGTTTTTTTTCTTTTATTTTTAAAGTGCTGTTAGGGCCTGAAATGCTTTATGGTCAATTAATGGATAGAAATGAAATAACTGGAATGGAAAGTAATTTGTGCAGGTTCATTTAGAGCAATTTACACTGAAGCAGGGCAGAACTAAATTAAAGTTTATGCAAGCAACACAATGCATGCCATTTTGAAAAATAGGACAGCAACACTAAAATCATATCTTGATTTATCTCCTGCAAATTAGCACACTTTTTGCCAACTCAAGGGCTATCACAAGGTTTATGCAACTTCTACTGTCATTTTGTCTTTGTCCCCTAGTCCAGTCATGTTCCAAATTCAGATCTACTATTAGTTTAGGCACATCCTAGTATTCTGCGGTGGGTTAGTACCCTGCCTGGGATTTGTTCCTGCCTTGCACCCTGTGCTGGCTGGGATTGGCTCCAGCAGATCCCCAAGACCCTGTATTAGGATATAGCGGGTTGGAAAATGACTGACTGACTGACATCCTAGTATTTAGAGTCTGAACAGATATGGTCACCCATTACCTGTCATTCCAATGCTAGGTTTGCTGCCATCTCCATTCCAGACTAATCACCCACTGAGGCTGTTGTGCTGAGTGCCATGGCGTCCTTATTATTACATTCATTGATAAGAATCTATTAAAAGCACCCCTGTCTCCTCCTCTTGCCTCCAACACATTTAGCTTCAACAATTTCTTTCTTCAACAATGGATTCATCATCTATCATCCTACTTGTTAGACCAAACACATTAAACATGATGAATGAACTCTATATACATTTGAGCTTTTGATAATGTACATTTGGAATTGTTTTAAACTGCGCTGTGATGCCTTCATAAAATCTACCTATAATGACACGAAAAAGGAAGTTCTACATGTGATAATCACAACACATGTGGACATCAGAGGGCGCTGTTGTCCTGTGGAACCCAACAGACAGATACTCTGAACACAAAGTAAAACAACAACAACAACAACAACATTTATTTATATAGCACATTTTCATACAAAAAAATGTAGCTCAAAGTGCTTTACAAAATGAAGAATAGAAAAATAAAAGACACAGTAAGAAAATAAAATAAGTCAACATTAATTAACACAGAATAAGAGTAAGGTCAGAAACCAGGGTAAGGCCAGGGTGGACAGAAAAAACAAAAAAAAACTCCAGACGGCTGGAGAAAAAAATAAAATCTGTAGGGATTCTAGACCATGAGACCGCCCGGTCCCCTCTGCGCATTCTACCTAACATAAATGAAACAGTCCTCTTTGGATTTAGGGTTCTCACGGAAGGACTTGATGATGATGGTCACGTAGACTTCTGGCTTTGAGTAGGTGGTGGTGGCGCAGGCCGCCACCACAAAGAAACCAGAAAAAGAAACAGAAGAGAGAGTAGGGGGTCAGTACGGATTTTAGAGCCACCATGAATACTTATTATGATGAATTGAACATGCAGAGTATCAGGATTAAGTTAAAGTGAAGTTATGAGAAGGCCATGTTAAAGTAATGTGTTTTCAGCAGTGTTTTAAAGTGCTCTACTGTATTAGCCTGGCGAATTCCTATTGGCAGGCTATCCCAGATTTTAGGTACATAACAGCAGAAGGCCGCCTCACCACTACTTTTAAGTTTAGCTTTTGGAATTGTAAGGAGACACTCATTTGAGGATCTAAGGTTACGATAAGGTGTCAGACATTCCGATATATAAGATGGAGTGAGATTATTTAAGGCTTTATAAACCATAAGCAGAATTTTAAAGTCAATTCTGAAAGACACAGGTAACCAGTGTAGTGACATCAAAACTGCAGAAATGGGTTTGGATTTTTTTTTCCTAGTTAGGATTCTAGCAGCTGCATTCTGCACTCGTCGCAAATGATTAATGTCTTTTTTGGGTAGTCCTGAGAGGAGTGTGTTACAGTAATCTAGTCGACTGAAAACAAAAGTGTGAATTAATTTCTCAGCATCTTTCAATGATATAAGAGGTCTAAATTTTGCTATGTTTCTTAAGTGAAAAAATGTTGTCCTAGTGGTCTGATGAATATGCCATTTAAAATTCAGGTTACAGTCAATAGTTACCCCTAAGTTTTTTACCTCCGTCTTAACTTTTAATCCTAATGCATCAAGTTTATTTCTGATAACCTCATTGAGTCCATTTTTGCCAATCACTAAAATTTCAGTTTTCTCTTTATTTAGCTTGAGAAAATTGCTATTCATCCATTCAGAAATACCAGTAAGACATTGTGTTAGTGAATTGAGAGAGTCGGTGTCATCAGGTGCTATTGATAAGTACAGCTGTGTGTCATCAGCATAGCTGTGGTAGCTCACGTTGTGCCTGAGATAATCTGACCTAACGGAAGCATATAGATTGAGAAGAGCAGCGGACCCAGGATAGAGCCTTGTGGAACACCATATAGAATATCATGTGTCTTTGAGTTGTGATTACCACAACTAACAAAGAATTTTCTACCTGCCAGGTAGGATTCAAACCAATTTAAGACACTGCCAGAGAGGCCCACCCATTGACTAAGGTGATTTCTAAGAATATTGTGATCAATGGTGTCAAATGCGGCACT
This sequence comes from Polypterus bichir lapradei, assembly GCA_026402145.1. NCBI lineage: Eukaryota > Metazoa > Chordata > Cladistia > Polypteriformes > Polypteridae > Polypterus > Polypterus bichir. Next base: position 6,038,366 of record JANRMT010062792.1, on the reverse strand, counting down.
CAGATCGAGGAGGATGAGAACAGATAAATGGCCTCTGTCTGCATTTACCCGCAAGTCATTTACTACTTTAACGAGTGCAGTTTCTGTGCTGTGATTTGTTCTAAAACCTGACTGAAATTTATCAAGAATAGCATGTTTATTGAGGTGGTCATTTAACTGCAAAATGACTGCCTTCTCTAGAATTTTACTTAAGAAGGGCAGGTTAGAGATGGGTCTAAGATTTTCAAAAGCAGAGGGGTCAAGATTATTTTTCTTGAGTAGGGGTTTAACTACAGCAGTCTTAAGACAGTCTGGGAAGACCCCCGTATTTAATGACAAAAAGCACTAAGAAGATTTTTAATTCCTTTCTCTTCCAAAATAGTGCCTTCTAAGCACCACATCCACAATAAACACCAAATCAATACAACAATTCTGTCTCTCCTCCCAGCAAGCTTTGTCACACTCCCTCTCAACTCCAGCTCGCCTGCTGGGTTCCCATCAGTCCTTTAAATAGTCTTTGACCCTGAAGTGTTTCTGTCCTTCTGACCATGTGATTGGCTGGCACTTCCGGGTCTAAGAAAGAACAGGGATTTTCTTCAGCCCAGAAGTACTTCAGGGCTTCCTTCCTCGTACTTTCAGGCTACAATGAAAGTATATGTCCCCAGGTCCTTTGACAGCTCCTCCTGGTGGCACCCAGGGCATCCAGCAGGGCTGTGGTATTAAACTACATGTCCCATAGTGCCCTGTGGGAATCCAGGGTACCACTGCACTCCAGGGAAGCTGCCATCTAGCGTTTTGGGGGAAGCAGTGTTGGCAAGTAGCTGCCTTCCCCCATCCTTCTATTCCAGGGGAGTCCCGGCCTTATGGCATGTGAAACATACATGGTAGAGATGCAACTTTCATTTTACAGAATGTTTCTAATTCATATTTAAATAATTTAGATCAAAGGCACATAACATACTCAAATATACAAATAAGGTAATGTTCAATTTTTTTGTCAAACCACAAGTGTCTCAGTAAATACTGTCATTAACTATTAGGCCCCACAAGTGGGCACGTAAAGAAATAATATGTCTTTGATTCACCAAGTTCTTTGGCAATGACAGGAACACAAATTGCAGAAAACTGTAATGCCTGGTGGAAACAATTGAAATTCAGAGGACTTGAACTTGAAATAGTCAGGAACCATAATAACTACCTGAAAATTGTACATCAAAATTATTAAAGAAAGCTAAATGTCATACTTGAAAGATCAGCTGGCATGGTTCCTAATCCTGTTCTAATTGCCTTTCTGTAAATTTCTTTGTATTAAAAATCCAAAGATTTGGATGAAGAAAACTGTGCATCAACATCAGAAATAATGTTACCCAAATAACAAAATGCAAGCTGCTGTCACTTGACTGGCAATGGATAACATAATCAAAGTTATAGATGTTGTGATGTTTATTTTTATTTAACTTTTTAACAAGTATCTAAGAATTGTTTCACATTGGACGTTATTTTTTTTCATAATGAAAATATTGAATTGTTAAGTTTATTAACATTTTCACCATTTTGTGGTTTTATAGCTATCTGCCTTATCATTTTGCAGGTTACTATTCCCGTTGCAAGTGAAAATATATTGATTCATCATTCCCTGCCTATTCCCTGGGTTAATCGTGGTGTCCAACTTTCTGAAGATAACAAACAAACTCTCAGGTGGTTGCTAGTGCTAAACTATACTTTCAGGGAGACAGGATTTTTTGGTTTGTTCCTCCGTCTTTTAATTGCTATAAGTACTGGGATCTTGGTGGCTTGGTATGTTTTGTCCTGGTTTTGAGCTTGGCCTACTTTTTAATTATGATTTTGTTTACATTACCTAGTCCTTGTAACCATTTGTTTCCATCGCTGAAACATTTCTTCTAAGAGCAATACATTAGAAAACCATGTTAATGGAAGCCAAACGTCTTAGTGGAAAAATCAAAAAGCAGTGCTTCTGATTTTGATCTAACACCATTTCCCACAAATTTTTACAGAAAATCCAAAGATTTAGATTCATAACTTTACACGTTACCATCGTGAATTTACATTTTTAAATGACTAACAAAAATATGGGTATATCCATAATTAAAACAAGAAAAAACTGTGACGTATAACATCGAAAAGATAAGTAACAAAAATAGTACACCCTGATAAATAATTATGTTTCTCAAGACTTGCAATCATGATAAAACAGTTTGTCATATAAAAAGACCCTACCATTAGATTGAAAAAGAAGCTAAGTGGCAGAACAACAGTGAACACACTCAAGGCATGGGTATGTGCATCTGCCTATTCACGCTAACCTCTAATAGGTAAAAAAGAAAAAGCATCACAATGCTGAAAAAGAAATGAGAAGCTATCAGCCTTAAACAAACAGAGAGGACTGAGCAGTGTTTTTTTTTTCACTATTAAACTCATCAACATCTTCGGCTACTGTGGTCTTTGTGTCTTTTGTCTTTGACAACGCTGCCAACTCTTTATAGATTGGCAATTGCCTCATCCCATTAGTGTGCACAGCTGGCCGGCTCATCCAAGAATTTAGCATTTCTTCTGTCAGCTTGCTGATCCCCATAAGCTGCAACTTCAATGAATCCTTGATTCTAACCTTAATACATTTCCTATTGAAAGATTCAGCTTTCCTTCCTCATTGAGATATATTCTAATATTGTAAATGTTTGATTCCAAACAATCTAATTTAATCTTTCAAACTAAAACATCTTGTTTAGTCGTGGATGTCTAAGTGTTTGCCCTAACCCTATTTTCCCTTGGCCATGGCTATGAAAAAAAAATGTGAAAAAATTGAAGCTTGAATATATAACTGATGAAAAACACGAAAAGTAATGATTGAATGAATATAAACAAATGAAAATTGTTAACATATTATTATTATTATTATTATTAATAATAATAATGTTTATATTTGAAATACTTTATGATAAAAATTCTAACACCTTGTCACACACATGCAATTAGGAGGGAGCTAAGTGAACCAAGTGGAGGTAATTACCCGCCAGGCCAGGGGGTGGCGCGGTGCACTAAATCTCTGTTATATCTGCAGGTCAATACAGGAAAACGTGCCTGATTCAACATCAATGACGTCACTTCCAGTTCCAGCGCCCAAAATGACACCACTTGTGGTTACAGTGCTAAGTCTGACGTCACATCCGGTTCCAGTACCCAGATCAACATCACTTCTGCTTCCGGCCTTAGACGACATCACTTCTGGTTTCACCTTATAAAGCCTCCGTCTTTTCAAAACCAAATCAGTTCAATCTTGGAACTCAAAGAGAGCACTTCTATGTTCATTTGAAAATGCATTTGCAGCCAGGGACAATATAAGATCATTTCTAATTGAACATGTGCAATAAGCTATACTGGTAATGTGCAATATACTAATGTATTACAATATAGAATATGTAATGTACTATTCATTAACAGGTGCAATAACAATTTATGCTGCTGTACTTTGAGCAATAATAATTTGCTCTGGTTACTTGATCACTTAACACTGTATATGACATATTTGGAATTATTTGACTTTTCTTTAAATGCACCTTGGGACTGTCACAAAAGGTAATTTTGTTGTGTGACACAATGACAATAAAGTGTTTGAAGTATAAGGGTGGCTTCCCCAAACCTTTTTAGTGTGTTGAGACTCATTTCTTCACAACCTATAAAGAAAAGGGTTGTGACGCCTTACAAGGATCTGTAAAGCAGGCCAGGACTTATACTAGCCTGTCCAAGTATAGTCTCAACCTAAGGTAGAAAGTTTCCAACTACCACCTGCAGGTTGCAGCCAAAGCAGGCCCCAAAATGGGGAGCTGGCCTTAAAAGTTCAAAATGCAAAGACAGTATTAAAATATATTAAAATGTCTCACAAGGGAGAAAGAAACCAAAAAATCTGGCTTACGAGAGCAAGTCAAACAAAGCATCTTTATAAATTAAAATGTTAATTAAAAAAAAAAATAGAAAAATGTAACAAAGTTAACATGTCCCAATACACGGTATAGTAGACAAAATACAAAAAACACAGCAAATAAGCCACAATAAATCAAAAAATCCTCAGAAAAAGTAATACTTAGTCTAAACTCCACACAACACTCTCTTTAACTCTTTAACTCAATATATAGCCAGAGGGAGATCCCAGTAGCAGGGAAGTCAGGGTGGCCCCACCCTTGGGTACCACCACAAGGATAATCAGAACATTTAAAGAAACTGTACATAAATGTTAAAACATAAACAAACTATAACAGAAATTACATAATAGAGTAGACTCTCATTTAACCGGCACCCACAAGGATTGGTAGATGCCAGATAAGTGTAGTTTCTGGCTGCTTGAGAGAAAAAAATAGGCCTACTAGTGTAGTCCATAGTAATTAAAAGCGAATTAACTCTTTGGATGCGCAGCTGTCAGTCGCCAGAGCTATCTTCACATGGATTATTGCTGAATCAAACTCTGATTTATTGCACTCCGATTTTGATGCAAGTGGTCTGGAAATCGAAAACGAAAGTGATGTACCAGCATCAGCTGATCGTTCCCCAGCCGATCGCAGTGCTGAATGCATTTCTGTATTTGGAGGCAACTGCGTGAGGATGTCTGCGACAGTTATCCAGGAGCAACAGAACTTTACTATCCTCTGACATTCTTTTCTTTCTTAAATTTTCTTTGACACTGGAAACAAATGAATGGTGGAACCACTTTGTAAAAATTTCAGTGTCCATCCAAATGTTTCTCTGTTGATGATAATTCAGACAGGTTAGTTATGCCTTTTAGGCACCTTGGATTGCCAAACTTGCCGATCACACATAACTTTACCTTATGAGATCCTGATGAGTTTGTACACACGGGCAAAGTTAAATGCTCTTTATTTAGCTTTACTTAGTACCTGTGAGCTACCTTTTCATCAGCCAAAGCACAATTGGGCAAACAATTCCACATTAACCCAGTCTCATTTGCATTATAAATCTGCTCTGCAGTCAAGCCATTGTCTTCAACCAACTCACTAAACACATTATGAAATGAAGCTGCAGCTTTAAAATCTACCAATTTCTGCTCACCTGACAAGATCCCTCGATGTTCATTTTCTCATGAAACTCGCTTTTTCCAGCAACATGCAGGGCATTCCTTGCCTCAGCCAGGAGATTGGCAGGAGATGCCATTATGAAAACAGGCCAGTATAATGGAAGGACAGGGAGAGCCGACATGTCAGCACTGTAGGCTCCCTTGACATACTAGATGCATGCTAGCAGCATTCCAGGGCCAGGGTACCCATACGCACATCTACAGGGAATGTCAGGAACTGCCCAGCACCTCTGGGTTCTCTGTGTGTAACCAGGGGAAGCTGCAAGGACTTCCTACATGCAATGTCCTAGCATTGGAAGTACTCCCAGGTTGTGTATGAAAGGAGCCGCTCTGCCTCACCCAGGTGTGATGGAGTCAGGTGTAATGGGGACAATGCTTGCCTTGGGAGGAATGGAGGAAAAGAGAGAGAGGAGAGTTGTATTTAGTTTGGAATTTGACACGTAACCTGTTTGAAGGTATTTTCTTATAATAAACCATTTATTTGAACCTGGGACTCTCTGTGAGGTGGTGTCTGGGGTCTGGGGCTCTGTGTTCCAGGCTGGGACGTGTTTATTGTGGAAGGACTGGGGGAGAGAGCGGGCTCAGGGCATTATCTCACCTGGGTCACTAGAGGGCAGCTCTTAAATGGCACCAGAATTCCAACAGGCACACTGGGAGTTGGAGTTCACTGCAGCCCTGTTCGGTCCATTGTGGGGGGAGCTGCAGAACCCTACTTTGGGCTTCAGCCACACCTGAGAGTGATTCTAGACCTCCCTAATGAGCCACCTGGAATTCTCCTGGGTGCGACTTAAAAGAATCCAGCAGCCACTACTCTGGGAACCAGAGTTGGGAGGAGGTGGATAAAGCTTTCTGGAGGAAGAGTTGAGAATGAGAATGAGAACAACAGAGAGAGAAAGAGAGAGAAAGAAGAGAAGAGAAAAGAAAAAGACAAAGACAAAGTGCTGTGTTTATTGTGCTTTGGTGCTTATGCTTTGTATTGTTCTGCTGTGGGGAGTGAGGGAGATGCGCTTTTCCACTTTAGTAAATTTGTGTAGTGTGCAAAACTTGTGCAAGGTGTCTGCTTGTGTCAGGTTTGTTCGAGTTTCTCTCAATGTTGCAACAAATAGCAATACAAAATGCCATAAAGTATCCACTTAAACCCAAAAGACATTTTTTAGATTTTCTATTAGCAGCTGTCAACATACTTTATCCAATGGCCAAATGTTTTCAGTTAGTGCAGTGGAGTAAAAATGTCAAAACGAGCTGAACAGCTGTAAAGCTCCCAACCAAAAATGTGTGCTGGCCTCCCACTGGGCAGTTGATATAAAACATCATTTACAATTTTCTAAAGTCACATTAATTTTCCTTCCAAATTATTGTTCCTTCAAGCCCAGTTCATTAATGTTTGTAAGTAACTTTAAAAAAAGATTACCCCTTGATTAAAACGGTTAACCTTGTTCAACATAACTTTCAACGTGATGTGTCAATACACTTGAATGACTCTTCATTCATTCACATTTGATTGATGAAAGGTAGCATTTATCAAACTGCAACCAGTCAAAATATTAAAAAAAAAATTCTACAGGAATGGCTACTGAAATCTGCAGGTGTTAAGCTTTAAAATGAAAAGAATGGGTTTTGCTGATGTGATGCCCAGGTGTCTACAGCCATCCTAACCCCAGACACAGACAGGCAGGACACAGGTTTAGCACATAACACAGTTTTATTTACAGTCAGGGAGCACGTTTCTCGACTCCACACAGCACAACACAGTACACAAAGCACCATCACAGTCCCTTCTCTCAGTCATTTCTTCTCCCGACTCTGGACATTGACTCCTGGCAACTGGCCCCTTTTTATAGTCCCCTAACGAGCCTGGGGGGGGCGGAAGTGCTGCCAAATCGGGCCCTGAAAACATCCATGTGCCCCCTGGCGGTGGCCACAGGCCTCAACTCTGGACATTGACTCCTTGTCAACTGGCCCCTTTTTATAGTCCCCTAATGAGCCTGGGGGGGTGGAAGTGCTGCCAAATCGGGCCCTGAAAACATCCATGTGCCCCCTGGCGGTGGCCACAGGCCTGAACAGGTTTGAGCATCTATGCTCATGACCTGTGGCCCTGCTGGAAACCAAGAGGGCTGCCCTCTGTCAGTCTGGGGGAAAAACTGTCCTGGAAATACTCTCTCCCCTGGTCTTTCCATAATCAGAGCATCCTGGCTGGGTAAGGGCTTTGGCCGTCCACCACACTGCTCTCAACTTAAAGTAAATATAAATATTTAAAAATGAATGCAAATCTAAGTGATGAGTTCTAAAAGTGAGATTCTGCCCATTTATGCATTGTAACATGTATTTGATTTATTACACTGCTCCTTTAATCACTCCAAAGCTCTCTGGTTTTAGAGTCACAGTTTAGTTAACTGTAGCAGGGCAGCTGATAAAGAAAAGCAATTAGAAAATGTCCAGAAACTACTGGGGCAGTTGATGGCTGAAGTGGAAGTACTTGCAAAAGGAAAGGGAAACATCTGTAAGTTAAAGATTCTTGTTATTTACTATATCTATTCTTACCCTTAAAGTAGAAATAAGTGTAAAAATGCACCCCTTTTTGCTCTCCAACATAATTATTCTGTGCAATAGGTGATTCCTAATGAGGTGATTCCATTAGTTTATTTTCCAATCCATTTTCTATCCTATCTGTCATAATTCAAAGCTTTTGCATCGCAAAGTTTTTGTAGTATGGTTTTGTTTTTTTTATCTCTTCTTATCATCAGTTTGGTTTAGTTAGTATTAAATTTACATTTATGTTTATTTGCTTAGCAGATGCAACTTACACAAGACGTCAACCTAATCCAGTAGACATCAGTCTGGGGGACTTTTTAGAAACTAGTGTTACAGGGCAAGGGAAAAAAAAAAACAGAACAAAATACAAGCTACTTAAAATTCATAGATTACAAAAAACCTAACAACTAATATCAGGTACACAGAAATCCTCCAAACAAGAGAATCTTCAAATGCTTCTTAAACACATGAAGGAGTATACAGTATATTTTATACCTCAAATATATTGTTGACACCATATTGCTTATGGAAGCGACCCTATTGCAATTCACACAAATTATGACCTATGATGTCACCATCCTAAAAAGCAGCCCTCTAGTCCACTAGTCTGTTTTTGAAATTGTTCTATAATAATTTGTGATGCTTCTATATTTGTTCAGAATCTTTTTAGTGATTCTGATTATTTTGTTTTTGATACTCCTGTATTTTTTGTCCCAAAGACAAGTAGCCTTTATCCCTGGAAACAGCCAAAATTCAAGAGAATGTTATAGTAAAAAATCCAAACTAATTTTGTACTGCCTTAGAAAGAGAGAAAGAGTTTGTTTTTTTGTTTTTTTTTTATGAGTGAGGACCGATAGACAAAATTAAATATCGGGCCAAACTCATAGCCAGGAAGTCTGATAGCCTTGTCATCAAAGCCTAAAAACTACCCAAAAGTCAAAGTCTTAAAGCCAGAAAGAAATATCGAGAAACCAAATAATCCTTAACTTGCTTGCCAAATATATGCAAAGATTATCCAAACCTCAAATAATAATGGGATGTTACCATTGAAATCCTTATGTAAGAAAACCCCTAATTGGATGTGTACTTTTAATAAAACAGCTTCTGAATAATTAATAAAAATTAAAGAAATTAGCAGATCACAAAATGTTTGTATCTGGTACATTTGTATGAGGAAAAAAGTCAGGTAAAATACAGGGTGAGGCAAAAAGGACAGATGTTTTTTACAAAATCACAAAATTGTTCATTTTTTCTTACAAAGAAATTTATTGAAAGATTTGAGTTCAAATTGAAATAGCCTTTGACAATTTGTAGGGATAGAAATGCAGGTCTAAATGCAAAATACGCCTTACCGAACGATTACTGAGGCCAAGTTCAGAAGAATGCTTCCGAGCAGATCGACTTGGACTGCGCAGCAGGGCTAGTCGTATGCTTTCCACATTTTCAGGGGTACATGCCGTTCGTGTAGCCCCCGGCGGTCCTTTGTCCATTACCTCGTGTACGAAGTGCTTTAACCCAGCGTAGGATGGTGTTACGAGCAGAAACAGCTTTATTTCTGTGGATATTGAAATGGCAACGAAACTCACGCTGAACTGCGGTAATAGATTGGTTGTTCTTGAGAAAACAGTCGTACGCAAAAACGCGGTGTTCTATCGTCCATGGCTCCATAGCTTCAACTAAAAAGAAAATAAAAAAATTTTAAGACTTCGTGAACCTAACACCACTTACCGCACATCTGTCACTCCACCTAGTGGTGAGTTCTAGCCATTTCAAAGACGTCCGTCCTTTCTGCTTCACCCTGTACAAGCCCCATGTTTATGTTAGCAGGCCTTTCTTAAAGGCTCAGACTGTGTTCACTCTCGTATTTCCCAAGCAAAGCAATAAACATCCTCTCTTCTGTCAGTTTTGTTTTACACTAAAGACACCCAAGCTGTTCACACTGTGAGCTACAGTACATATTCAAAATGTATGCATATTGTGTAGTTGCCAGCTGGTTCCATACAGTCCTCTGCAATCCTTTCCATACTTTAGACACTCGCGTCTCAATGGGCTTCTTTAACTTAGCCTGTGTCCCAAAGATTTCAGCTACTCAGTTAAGGACCAGCATGATTTATTATAATTCCTTAGTTTGCTATCTCCTACCATAAACAATGATTATCTTTAATCCTGTTTTTTCCACAAATAGCCAAAGGCAATAACTAATGTTCTCTTGGAGATGACCTCATAAGTTCAATAAGAGTTCCTTATTGTAAAAGAAAACATGGCTTATTTCCTTCTCATGTCTAAACAAATAAGTAGAATTTTACTACATTTGCAAGAGGTATCATTCTAACAAAAATCCTCATTTAAGCAAATACTTTTGATAAGCTCTGTTTGTCAGGGATATTACAGCTCCAAAACAAAGTGATAAAACAGGATAGGATGAATACAGTACTTCTAAAAATGGTATAAAGAAAAACTGTAAAAATGGACCCAAATTTGTACATGAATCAACCCTCACATTAAAGAATAAGGGTGTTATTTTTTATGCTGAAGTTATTTCATCACAGTCATGGTATATATTCATTTCCCATATAAAAATGTGTTTTAAAGTGAAGCATTTTTATAAATTTTAAAAATACCTTCTCTGTTTCTGTAGCTTACAATAGGGATAATGGGGACAAGGGTCAATAATTGAATGAAAAAGCCTTAAAACTCACAGAATATATCTACTTTGAAGCAGCAAATCTTTCAATTAATGAAAACGTGAACAAAAGGAAAGTAGAGATAATTATTTTATCACATATTGTTGGTCCTATTTTTCTTATGATAAGAATACATTTTCTGTTTGATTATCTGCTCTCAGCTGCTGTCATGATTGGAATTATGACAGCCCCCCAAAATCCCTTTGATGGGCTAAATTATGCTTAATATCCAACTTTGCTTCTGTAATTCTGTTTCTTCAGTGGTTATGCTCTGCCATGGCTTGTAATAAGAGATAGATATGCACTTAAATCAAAAGATTATTTTTCCTAAATAGTGCTAACTTGTTTTACGTTGTGTTGTTGTTTTACATAGCCTACAGCAAGAATCATGCCAAGACAGTGTCACACCCCAAGTCAAGGGTTGACGCTGTTGCCAAATGCTTCTCCTTTTCTCAATGATGTCACTTCCTGGTCACAGTTTTCTGGCCCTGCCCCTTCCAGTCCGGCTTCTTCTTAAGCGGTTCTGCCACCATTTTGAGTCAGTCTATTTGTTGACTCCAATCTGAAAAGAACTCTTGCTATTTTTACAACCTTTTGTTATTGTTCCAACAATTACATGGGGTTCGGGGCGGCACGGTGGCGCAATGGTAGCGCTGCTGCCTCACAGTAAAGAGACCTGGGTTCGCTTCCCAGGTCCTTCTTGCGTGGTATTTGCATGTTCTCCCCGTGTCTGCGTGGGTTTCCTCCAGGTGCTCCAGTTTCCTCCCACAGTCCAAAGACATGCTGGTTAGGTGCATTAGCGATCCTAAATTGTCCCTGGTGTGTGGGCTGGCACCCTGCCTGGGGATTTGTTCCTGCCTTGCACCTTGTGTTGGCTGGGATTGTCTCCAGCAGACCCCCATGACCCTGTGTTAGGATACAGCGGGTTGGAAAATGATTGAAGACTGACTATATGGGGTTCACCTATACAGTGTCCCAGCTCTTCATCTTGTTCCTGTGTTTTGTTATGCAATAGTGAAAACAGCTTTATTGCATCTTTGTGCACAGAACAATAAATCTGAACTGAACTGTTTACATTGTACTGCCTTAGATTTTTGAAAGAGTCAAGTCACCGTTTCTAGGGAGCTTTGAAAAAGTAGTTCACTTTAGCCTAAAAGATAAGTCACTTCTGCTGAGGATATTGTAAAAAAGAATTGTGGACAACATGTTTAAATGATTAAACTCGCTGATACATGCCTGTGTTTATCCTAGGATGGGACTTGGTGCTTAGCTATTACTTTGTGAGGTGAATCCTCGCTACCAAGAAGTAAAGCAAAGTAATGTGCACAGCCAGTCTCCTTTTAAAATGGCTGTATATCACAAAAATGTTTTGCTTTCTTCTCTCTTAAAATCACATGGATATGCTGTTTACCAATATCTATGTAATCTCAAGATACAGATCAATACTCTATAACACTGGCATGAAAAATGGATGTATTCAATAAGGCTTTTTCTATCTATGGACCCATGTCCAGATTAGGCCTATTGTAAGCTGCAAAAATATAAAATAAAAAAATTGGAAAAAAAAACATAAGAACACAATTTTATGTGGCAAATTAATATATATCATAATTGTGAAGAAATAACATTGACTTGAAATATATTGAACTTATTCTTTAATATGTAAGAAATGAAAAATACAAACATGCCTTCTTAATCTATTCGGTCCAAAGAAGGCTCACAGAGAGCCATCACACACTAAAGGCAGGAAAGAGCCCAAGGCGGAGGGCGCTACACATTCACATGTACTGTATTAGGAATGTTTCTAACTTTGTTCATTTTTCTTTCGCATAGTACATTTTTCTCAAATCCTCTATATTTTCCTAATTACATTTTGAGTTACATATTGGGTTTTGTCGCACGTTAGTCAGTCTTTCTTGTCTGAACTTAGCTTCGACTTTGATTTTATCTTCTGGTTCTCTTTTCTTTCCCTTGTGACCTGCCAATTTTATCAGCTATTAACATAACACACACTGGGCCAATTTAAATTCACCAAATTAACTTATCCTGCATGTCTTTGGGGATGTTGTATTAAAACCTAAGAACCCAGTCTAAAGAGACAATGCCCAGGAATGATATTCAAACCCAAGGATGGTCTTTCCATAAAGCATTAGCCCTAAGAAATGATGGGTTCACTAGATTCAAACAAAAGCAAGGATAATTAAAGTGTGGTTCAACCATGAAATAAATCAAGTGGATTTGAATAAACAGTTTTTGTCTTTGTTTTGGTAGGGATGCCCAATAACACACCAGCCCTGACTTCTATTTATTTTTTCTCTCTCTCAATTTTCCTGAACATTTTATCCCACAGACTGAAAGCTTCTATCATTCTCATTTCCCTTCTCTATACTATACTAGCTGAAATACCCAGCGTTGCCTGGGAGAAAAATAAAGTGTTTTGTTTTTTTAATTGTTTGAGAAAAATATAACAAAAAAAAACCCACAACATTAAAAATAAAAATAAATTAACAAACAATGAATACTCACTAATGTGCTTGTCTTGCGGGCTTGTATGTATGTTATCATCCAGCTGACGCTCAGAACCGGCCAACTCTATTTAATTTCAAAAGTAATAGGGGTGCCGTGGTGCTCAAACAAAGAAAGCTGGTAGTCACCTCCAGCTCACCCTCTGGTGGTCGTTCCGAGTGTCAACTGGATGATAACATGCATACAAGACCAGAAGATCACCCCTCACCCTACCCAGAAGGGGCTGGGTTAGGGTTGATTTCATCCTACAGTATTTTTAATTGACCAATAAGAAACGTGAACCGAGTTTCATGAAAATCGCTCCAGCTGTTCGAAAGTGATGCTGGAACGTACATACATGCACACACATACATTGACTTTTATATATTTATATTATATATAAATAGTCAGTGCTAACTCTACAACATTTCAAGGTCACAAAGACTGTACTCCTGATCATCAAGTCAACTGTATGGCCTTGTTTGTAAGAATTAGATCACTTGTCTGCTGCAACTTACAATCTCATGCAGACCTCCTTCCAGTACACAAGAACCTCTGATATGCCATGGCAACCCTTGGCACCAGTGTGGATTTCTCCTTCTGACTTTGGTCACATTAGGCTTGTCCTCTTTCCCTTTGCACTTATGTGCCTGCGTTGTTCTTGACTCATGTAAGCAATGCAATCACTTAGCACTGTTTTTTTTTTTGTTTTTATAAAATTAACTTTTATGAGCTTTAATTTATTGACGGGGGAAAATACTTTTAAATGAGTACAAATATTTTTTTTTTCTGTAGAACTTAAATGTTTGTTGACATAATTACATGTAATTAAAGAAATGTTCCAAATTATTATATTAATCATTTTTACTGGAGTTTTCTTCTGTTGGTTGTTGCCATGTGAAACTCTGGGTTTTGCTACTGCTCAGTTTCCAAGGAAACAGATTGCTAACTTAAAACCCTTCTTGGAGAGCCACAGTAATTAAACTTAGCCAGTTTTTTTTTTTTAACAAATACAAAATTAATTCATTTAAACTGAAAATGTATTTTAAAGGTTTGACAATAGAACTACCTCACTGTCAATAATAGAAAACAAAAGACTCTTAACTGAGCAGAGCATTCTTAATCTCCAACCTCCTGCACCTCCGAGTTTTTTTATGAGTTATGACAGTCAGCCCTCTTGATCTTAATTTGTGTTTTTGTCAGCTTTCTCACCTTCTGCTCTCTGGTCAGCTACACCAACCCCATTCTCTCTGTGAGACCACCCATCGCACTTCCTGCCTGATCTCACGTTTTTGATGTGGCATGATTTGATTCATGTACAGTGTACTGGAATCTTTTGCAGATTTTCACATTCTTGAAGATAACTCTGTTTTTTGGAATTTAGACAGGTGGAATAAAGGCATGGTGAAATTAGATAAATGATGTGGCCATTCACTTTGCTTTCATCCTTGGCTCTGTGGTACAGTGCCAGTACTTTTCTGTTAAGACACAATGAAATCAAAGAACCAAGGGAATGGCTTATTTTATCACCTTGATGCTAAGATGTCTTCCACAACCATTGTGCAGCCCTTTCTGTAAATGTAGTTGTGGACTGACCTTACATTTCTTTATTCATATTAGCTTTTCAATTTTGACACATTTACATAGTGGATGCACTAAGTATACAGCCCACTTAACGTTTCACATATTTTGATATGTCGCTGCCTTGTGCTAAAATTGTTTAAATCCATTTTACCACATCATGCAATATTTAGTACCCCAGAATGACAAGGTGAGAACAGGATTTTAGACATTTTTTTCAAATGTAATAAAAATTAAAAAAAAAAACAAACATTGCCACAAGTATTCATACATTTTACTCAGTACTTAACTGAAGTACCTTTGGCAGCGATTACTGCATGGAGTTTCCAGGGTATGACATGACAACTGTCCCACACTTGGATTTGGAGTTTTTCTGCCATTCTTCTTTGCATATCCTCTCAAGCTCTGTCAAGTTAGATGTAGACCATCAGTGAACATCTATTTTCAGATCTCTCCTTGGTTGTTCAATTAGGTTTAAGTCCTACCTCTGGCAAGACAACTCAAGGACAGTCCCAGAGTTGTCAATAATCAATTTCTGTCTCGTCTTTGCTTTGGTCATAGGGTCATTGTCTTGTTGGAAGGTGAATCATCGGCCCAGTTTGAGGTCCAGTGCACTCTAGAGTAGGTTTTCATTAACCATATCTCTGTACTTTGCTCGGTTCACCATTCCCTCAGTCCTATACGATCTCCCAGTTCCCAGAAAAGCAATCCCAGAACATGATGCTGCAACCACCATGCTTCACAATTGGAATGGTATTACACAGGGGATGAGCAGTGCCTGTTTTCCTCTAGACATAATACTAAACTTGCTTTCATCAAAACAGAAAATCTTGTTCCTCACAGTCTTAGCGTCCCTTATGCACATTTTTGCAAACCCCAAGCAGGATTCCATTTGTCTTTTACAGTGGAGGGACTTTTGCCTGGCTCCTCTGTCATAAAGCCCAGATTGGTGGGGTGTTTTGGTGATGGTTGCCCTTCTGGACAACCATCATCAAACAGGTTCTCTGGAGCTCAGCAAGAGTGACCATGGGGTTCTTGGCCACCTCTTTCTCTTACGATGGCCATCCATCCACAATTATTGAATTTATCTGGCTGTCTGTCTCTAGGAAGAGACTTGATTGCTTCTAACTTCTTCCATTTAAGAGTTGTAGGCAACTATGTTCTTGGCGACCTTCAGTGCTGCAGGATTTTTTTTTTTTTGATCTGTGTCCTGACATAATCCTGTCTCTAACCTCTGCAGGCAAATTCTTTGACCTCATGAATTAGTTTTTGCTGTGATACACATGGTCAGCTGTGGGAACCTATATAGATGTATGTTTACTTTTCCTGAACATGTCTAATCCATTAAATTTAAAGAAAGGTGCACTGCAAAACAACATGTGGAAACATATCAACAACGATGGATTTCAAGTGTCATATCAAAGGGTCTTAATATTTGTGTCAATGTGACAGTTTTTTTATTTTTAATATATTGGCAAAATATTATAAAATCCCATTTTGCTTTGTCATTTTGGGGGTATTGAATGTTGCTTAATGTGGAGAAAAAATTAGTTTAAAAGTGAAATTCACTGTATGGAATATATGGGTATCTGATAGTAAGCAGGCTGAGAAAAAGTTGGGCTTTTATTTGCAGGTAAAAGAACAATTTTAGAGAGGATTTGAGGAGTTTTTCTTTCTATTGTAATAAAGAAATCTTGGAAAGTGAGAAGAGACATGACTTTCTCAGAGAGACACTTTCACATCCCACAAGACGAGACTTTGTGCCATGAGATTTAACCACGGCCGGGGCCGGAAATAAAAGACAAAGAGTAGATGACAAAGTAAAACATTGCAAAGAGTTCAAAAACACTGGCACGATACACATGCAGAGCAGGTTAGAGATAACGAAAGGACTAAAATTTGAAAGTCTCAAAAAAATGATAGTAAAAATCACATTAACGTAAACTAACGGAAATTATTACTCGGTGAAATAACGGAGCAGCGAAAAGAGATTGAACATATTGTTTGGATTTAAACTTTAAGTCGGAGAATTGTAAATCGTCTACTTCATGTTGCCATCAGGGAAAAGTAGTGTTTCTTCCCAATGAAGAGGCGTACCCGTGAGAATTAAAAGATTTGTTGTTTGGTGAAAGTGAAATCAAATCAAAATTCGTCAATGCAATATTGACGAAAAGGTAAAAGCAAGAAGAGATTGAATATATGGGCATAGGTGATATGACAGAAGTACAGTATGTAGATATTGTTTGGCTTTAAACGTTAAGTCGGAGACTTCTAGATCGTCTAATTTGTGTTGCCATCAGGGAAAAGTAGTGTTTCTTCCCAATGAAGAGGTCTATCCATGAGAATTAAAAGGTTTGTTGTTTGGTGAAAGTGAAATCCACATACATAGCGTATTCAGGGGGGTTGGCAAGTGAAGCGAGCATGGGGCAAAGCCCCCTAGTACTTCCTAAAAAACCTTTTTACAATATTTTGCATTTTTTGACCAATACCATTGCATTAATTACATTTTGGTGCTCATTGATTACATTGTGCACCAATGTCAACAAAGGGCACATAATGGGCACCATTTCATTTAAAGCATGTGGTTAACAGTGAACCCTTGTCAAAACTCAAAGATGAGTCTGAAGATGCTGTATGCTGCAATTTTTATTGTGTTAAAACATCAAAGAAAAAAAGGAGAATCCTTAAGGTTTCAAGCTTTCTAACAGCCAACAGCAACAATGGCAGCAGAGTTTTTTAACTTTTGGTGGGGGGGACTCTGGCTAGACATAGATGCTTTATGTTTAGTGCAGTTTACTTGGGTGTGCTCACCAAAAGGAAACTAGGTACAATGGAAATTTATGTGTGCTTTTGGGAAGGCATATTTGAGAAAATGAGAAGCTTCAACTTTGCTTGTCTTCGGTCCTAACATGTCGCTCTTAACAAGTTTTGGATCGCTTTGAACAAATACTCTATATTCAGAGGCCCACTGGCTTTTACCATGGTCTGCACTAGTAAAGAGTGCTATTTTTAAAAACTAAGATTTTGTTTCATAGTAAAAGTTTCAAATTTTGCATAATGCAGTTTGCAATGCCTTGCCACACCATAAGTGTCGGAGCAGGTCAACAGCCCTCTCAGCAAGGGTCAGTTTTTAAATAAATAATCACCGCGCTCATGGCTTAGTGAGGGGGCGTGGTGGCTGTAGGAGATCACAGGGCGATCTGCGGTGTGGGCATTTCTCACCTTGTGCACAGGTGAGGGATTTCCCACATCCGTGATTGTTCCTGAGGCTGCTAATGTGCTGCAGCGGCTATGGCCTCTCTCAATATAAAGAAGCGCGAGTCGGATAGGAAGAAAAAAAAAAACGGAAAAAGAAAAAGAAGAACAAAGAAAAAAAAAAAAGACGGAGGTGGCTGGAGAAAGCAGGACGCGAGAGAGAGAGAGAGCTGGTGTGTGGATGGAGAACGAGCAAGCAAGAGAATGCTCGCATGCAGCTGTGTGGAAGCCTGGGAGTTAGGCCGACATCCAGGAGTCGTAGTAGTGGTCGCTTCCGCTGAGTTATCAAGTAGTGGGAGTGACAAGTGAAAGGCGACTGACAGTAGTAGTAGTAGAAGCAGGAACTGTGAAGGTCAGCTGCAGAGAGAGCATCTCATCTGTTGCGGGGCCCAGACGGGTGAAGCAGGAGAGACACTAGTTTAGAAGAAGCACCGGGCTTGACATTGGTTTTTTAAAAGACTGCTTCCGGATGAACGTTTTAACCTTGTTGCTTTAAGAAGCTTTTTCTAGTGTTTTAAAATTCACTTCACTTCTGCTTTTATTGGATTACTTATTTATTAAACATTGAACTCTTTTGAAAAGCACTGCATTTACTCTGAACACTGTTGCACTTTGTTTTCGTTCACTGTTGAATAAAAGCACTTTGCATTTTGTACATCATCCCCTTGCTTTGTTGTTGCCTCACTGTCTAGCTCATTGATAGCATTACTGATGGTGTAGGGTTCAACGGCTCCTGAATAGAAGATGGGAGCATGGAGCATGAACCCACATCGTCACAGCCACATGTCAGTGAGTGGATGGCAGTCATGGTCATTTTCACTGCATACATGTCATTTTGTAAACTTTGTTGATTTTTGGAATGTTGTCAAAGTGTCAGGCATAGGCATACAATGTCTTGTAAAATCTTTCTCAAGTTTGTACAGTGGGTGTTTAGTTAAAAAGGGCAGACACCTTTTAGCTTGCAGGACAGAGTTTAAAATGGCCGAGGTTTATAGAGAACCATTATATAAACATTAGAGAAACATTATATATTCTCATTATTTTCAATGCCTATTTTGTATGTTTTTTATATTTTAAAGCCAATGTTTCAAATCTTTTAAAGCCATTATTTCAGTTTTAAAAATATATTATTATTTAATGTGCCACCCTGACTGTAGAAAGACTGAAGAAATCTTGTCAACAAGTTCTGCAATATTTTTAAGGGGAGAGAGGACTTTTTCATTTGTGAATATGTGTAATGTGGGCTGTATTGAATGTCCAAAAAAACATTTTTTTTTCTTTTAATGAACAGTTCTGTTTAATTTCTTTTACATAAAAACATAACAAATTTTACACACGAGAGGAGACCATTTAGTCCTTTAGTAAGCTATCCTAACATCTCACCCAGAGGATTCTCCATGGCTTGGTAGTTTGTTCCTGATTCCCACAAATCTTTGTGTAAAGAAGTGCTTCCTGGCTTAAGTCCAAAAATATACTTTTTAATTTCCACTGGTGTCCTCTCATATGTGATTCATCACTAAATTCAGAATTCTGCTGCATCTCCTTTATCAATGCCTTTGAGAATTTTGAAGGTCCCACACAGTCTTTTCTGCTCAAGACTAAACAGGTTTATTTCTCAGAGCCTGTCAGAGTATGACATGTCCTTAAGGCCTGGGATGCACTTTCTTGCACTTGGGTGCTATGTCTTTCTTGTAGCGTGGTGAACAGAACTGCATACAACACCCCAGATGCAGTCTCACTTGTACATTATACAGTCTGAGCATAACGTCCCTTGATTTATATTCAACAGTTTTACGATGTAACCTAACATTTTATTTGCTATTTTAATCACTTCTACACATTACTTATATGTTGAAAATGCTGTGTCAACATAATCCCCAAAATCCTTTTCTGAGGTTGTTTCCAATAGGACAGTGTCTGCCATCTTGTATTTATACTGTATTTATAACTGACGTTTCATGTGTATCATTTTGCATTTTTCTTCATTAAACTGCATTTTATACGTGTTCACCCAGTTCTGAAGCTTGTCCAAGACTTCTTGAATAGTTTTATGTTACCTTTACAGTGTCTACTATTTTTATAATTTTAGCATCATCTGCACATTTAAGTTTACTAACTACACCTAAACTTTTATCATTATTTTAAATCAGAAAAAGTAACATCCCAGCACAGACTCCTGAGGGACTCCTCTGATGAGCTCTCTCCATGTGAAGCATTCCCCTCTTATCTGTACTTTTTGTCTCCTGTTAGTAAACCAGCTAGAGATCCAGTTTTGGAGGTTCCCTGTGATGCCTACAGCTTCTAACTTCAGAATTAATCTTCAGTGTGGAACTGTATGAAAGGCTTTGTGAAAGTCTGACTAAATTATGTCATATGATTTATTTTTGTCAACTACTGCAGTTGCTTGTTCAAAAAAATCAAAAAGATTGGTTTGGCAAGATCTTCCTCTCATAAACCCATGCTAGCTGCATTTTAGCATATTATTTCCATATAGGTACTTTTGTAATTTATTTCTTATTATAGTTTCCGTAATTTTGCAAAGGGCAGTTGTAAGACTTAGTCTGTAAATACACAGGATTCATTTTATCCCATTTGCAACTTTCCACTTCTCCGGTACTTCTCCTTTCTGCAGTGACTGCACAAATATGTCTCAAATATAAGTGTTTAAAGATGATATCTTTCTGTTCTTTCAGTACAATTAGTAAAATCCTTATCTGGTCCAGGGTTTGTATTACTATTCAATGTATTGAGGGCATGAAGCACATCTGACTCTGTTGTTTTAAAATCTGTAAAGACAGCTTGTTTTTACTTCTGTATAGTATATTACATTTGTTTTTTCAAATACTTGACTAAAATATCTGTTGATTTCATTTGCTTCAATGATTTCTCCTTTTGTGTCCCTAAGGGTTCTTAAAATTCTTTTTCATTGTCTTTTTACTGGAGTAGTACTCAAAAATGGCTTCCTGGTTTTGTTGCTTTCACTTTTCTCTTTTGACCTTTGGAATGCTTTTTTTTGATCTCTTGCTGTTAGTTCCTGATACTCCTCTGAGTCAATTATCTTCCTTTCTTTTACTGTGATCTCTTCAGTTTTACTATTTTAATAATGCTCTCATTTATCCATTTCAGACATTTTTTTGTCTTTGTGTTTTATTGGTTTTCAAAATATACTAATTGTGCTCCTAGATCAGAAGATCTCTGAAGTGACACCATCTATCATTTATAGTTGCTGAGTTTTTATTTTCCCATTCTGTTTTTTAAATTCTTCCTCATCCCCATGAAATGAGCTCTCTGCAAATTATGAGTCTTTGTTTTACTGAACATTTGTGTGATCTCAAAGATAATGTCAGATTTTATCATGTTGCAATCACTGTTACTTATATTATGTAATATTAATTATTAATATTCTATTAATGACTTTTGTGTTTATTACTCTGTATTGCTTATTGCTGGTATTTTATCCTACTTATGTGTTACTATTAATTATTTACTTCTTTTTATCTAACTGATCATTTATATATTTTATCCCATTTTATATTGTTTTATTGTAGGGCTGTTTTATTTATGTATTACAGGTATACCATTTTTATTCTATTCTTATTTATGTGCAAGAATGTTGTGTTGTTTTACCTATCAACTATTTATTGTACAGCACTTTGGTCCTGTGCTGGTTGTTTTAAAGTGCTTTATAATTAAAATTGGATTGGATTGGATTGGAAATAGTATAAACCTTTCAAATTAATAACACATTCTGGGCTCCTTTTAAATAAATCACCATTTAAAAGAAAAATTCAGTATTACAAAAGTGGCTTGTGCACATTGGCTTAGGTGATACTACAGGTAAAGCATGAAAAAAACTAAAAACTAACAAACAACGTAACCTTCTTGAACTCTGCAGATCTTTGATTGTAGATTGCTCTTTTGCTGCTTTTCTTCTGTCATCGTCTCCCTTCCTCATTTGCACCCCACCAATGGCAGAACCTAATCTCTAACTCTCAAGCTCCCTGTTCACAGTCTTAGTTAATAGCTTTCTTTGCTTTCTGAAGGCATACTTGAAGAAAGTGATTCTTGCCTTAATCTTATCTTCACACTCTTTCGCTTGCTTACCTTATTCTGCAACCTTTATAACCTTCAGTAACTCACCTCCTACTCGTATTCATCCTGTGACATACTCTATGATAGATAGATACTTTATTAATCCCAAGGGTAAATTCACATACTCCAGCAGCAGCATACTGATAAAAAACAATATTAAATTAAAGAGTGATAAAAATGCAGGTATAACTGACAATAACTTTGTATAATGTTAACGTTTACCCCCCCCGGGTGGAATTGAAGAGTCACATAGTGTGGGGGAGGAACGATCTTCTCAGTCTGTCAGTGGAGCAGGACAGTGACAGCAGTCTGTCGCTGAAGCTGCTCCTCAGTCTGGAGATGATACTGTTCAGTGGATGCAGTGGATTCTCCATGTTAGCTACAATTGTCAATCTCAACAAGCCATTTTTTAAGTGGAATAGCAGCTGAGTGCTGCTGCTTCATGGCTTCTAAGTCATTGGTTCAAATCGTGACAATTTACACTTTTTCCTCATTTCTGCTCTGTTTATCTCTGGTTCCTCTAGTTTCTTCCCACATCTCAAATATTTGTATGCCAGATTTACTGTGTGTGCCATGTGAATGGTGCCATATGAATGAGTGTGAGTGTGGGAGTCAGTAAGGCTGGCACTCCATACATATTTAATCCTGACTTATTCTAAGCAGGGCAGGGATAGAGTTCAACCTATTATGTCCCTGTACTTTGTGAAGGTCCAGATTGGCTCCACCATCCTTGACATCTTGATCCCAGAACCATTGATAGTCATAGATTGAGGATGAGCCGGACAAACAAAGATACACAAAGTCAGCTAGGGTAAGAGCAAAGTGTTTCAGTGCTTTATTTTAAAACAAACAGTTCCCTAAAGTATAGTGCATCTATAATAAATAAATACAGTAAATAATCCATAAAAATCCAGTGCACATCGTGGAGGATAAAAGCAACAAATCTAAAATCCAAATGAAACAGTCATTCAAATCTAGATAAAAACCATCCCAGCTACCAAGTTATTCCTCAGCCAGCCCAGCACATCTTTCACTCAAAGTCTCCCCAGCTCACCTTACCGGGTGTTCTGACTGGCCAAGACTCAGACAGCCGTGTCCACCACCCCTGATTTCCGTTTCTCCTGCCTTCACTGGCATCCTCTGGGATACGCCAGACCTCCGTCATCCCATACGCTAGCACGAAGCCAGTGAAGACAGAGCAGGATGGGTGTGATGTGCTCGCTGCTGCTGGTTCGAGTAAGGACTCTTGCAGCCGAGTTTTGAATAAGCTGGTATAAGATTAGAAGGGGCACCTGCCAACAGCGAGTTACAATAATCAATGCGGGATGTGATAAAAGCATGGACAAGTCTCTCAGCATTAGAAAAGGAGAGGAAGGAGCGAACATGGGATATGTTACGGAGGTCAAAGTAAGAAAGTTTCTTGATGTGATTTATGTGGGTGGAATAAGAGAGGGAGGAATCAAAAATGACACCAAGATTCTTTGCAGTAGAGGCAGGTCTGATGAGATTACCGCCAAGATGGACTGGAAAGGAGCTCATTTTATTAAGTTGCATTTTAGTCCCAATTTGCAGGAGTTCAGTTTTGTTGCAGTTTAATTTTAAAGAGTTCTGCTCCATCCAGGTTTTAATTTCACTAAGGCAGGTTGTGAGCTGAGAAAGCTATGATGAAGTTCCACTTTTAACATTGAAGTAGAGTTGAGTATCATCTGCATAAAACTGATAGCACAGTCCATAGCTACGAATAATATGGCCAAGGGGAAGCATATAAATACAGAAGAGAAGAGGGCCAAGGACAGAGCCCTGAGGAACTCCTTGTGTGACTTGTGCCAAGCTGGATCTACTGTTGCCAAGACTAACAAACTCTTGCCTATCAGTCAGATAGGACTTGAACCACTGGATGGCAGTGCCAGAGATACCCAGCATGTTCTCCATTCTGGACAGTAGAATGTCAGGTCTGACAGTGTCAAATGCTGCACTGAGGTCTAACAGAATTAATATGCTGGTTTGTCCAGAGTCTGCTGCCAAAAGCAACTCATTGGTTACCCATAGCAGAGCAGTTTCACAGCTGTGCTGCACCCTGAAACCAGACTGAAAGGGTTCCATCAAATTATTAGACGTTAAATAATTGGTGAGCTGGGAAGCTACAACACGCTCAAGAGCTTTTGACAGGAAAGGTAAGTGGGAAATAGGCCGGAAATTGTTAAGACTGTCAGCATCAAGACCAGACTTTTTTAACATTGGGGTTACAGAAGCGATTTTAAAAGTGAGCGGCACAGAGTGAGTGTCAAGGGATAAGTTTATTATTGTTGTAGCAGTCGAGATTATGGCATGAAGGCAGGATTTAAGTAGTGTGCTGGGGATGGGGTCCAGTACACAAGTAGTCGGTTTCATCCTACAAAGCAGGTCATTAACAAAAGCAGATGTGACTGGTGAGAACTTAGGGAAGGAGTTGGATGGAATGGGAAAACAGGGAGAGATATAAACAGATGATGTATTTATGTTGGTTGAATTATTTAGATCTTTAGTTTTGTTACGGAAAAAGTGGAGGAAATCCTCACAGACTTCAGTAGAAGAGGTAGTTGGGCAGATGCAGGTTCGAGTAGTTTATTAACTACAGAAAACAAAACCCTTGGGTTATTGTGGCCACTTTCTATTATTCTGCCATAGTGGGTGTTCTTAGCAGCAGTTAGTGCTTCTCTGTAAGCTCTTTGGTGGTCAAAGAAAGCCTGGATGTGCACGGTGAGGCCAGTCTTACGTGATATTCTCTCAAGGCGTCGGCCAGCTGCTTTGATAGAGCGCAATTCTGAGTTATACCAAGGAGCTGAACGTTTAAAGGAAACCTCCTTATGTTTTAAAGGAGCTGTTTTATCTAATGCAGTTATAATATTGCACAACCTGAGCCACTTTATACAGAGTGTATTTACATATGATTACGATATTATTTTTAAGATGAAATGCAGTAAAATATGTTTATTATATTATACAGATAAAACTTTAACTTCTTTTAAATAATCTATATTGTTAATAATTAAAGTACATGGTGTTGCTACACTAGCAAGGCTCTGGCGCTCCGCTCACGATTGTTCCTGCCTCGCACTGTATGCTTCACTGGGACTGGCGTGAAGGACAGAATAATTAAACATGTACTACGAAGATATTTCAATGTTCCTTAAAAGATCTGAAGAATCTGCGTTAAAAGCTTACAGATGGCTTAACGTCCATTACAGAGCTGATTGTGTGATAATCGGTTACTTGGAGAAAGAAAAGGAAGGACGGGAATTGGAGGTTCGTATGTTTGAAAGAGACAGTACTGCAGGGGTGGCCTTAGGCATGTGCAAACTGTGCACCTGCACAGGGCTGCCAAATCCCAGGGGCCGCCACACCAATATATATTGAATATAAAACAGAAAGAGAAAATTACAACACAGCTAAAAACACAGCGGCAAATTTCGGCAAAAATTAAACGCTTGTGTCATGAGCACGAGGTGGCTATGCAGTGTCCGCAACAGATGTGGCCATCCGCCGTGCATAAGATACCATATTGACATTGGCGGGCGAAGGAGCCACCAATTCTTCCTCTGCCCAGGGCTGCCACAAGCCTAGAGCCACCCCTGAGTACTGCTGCAATAAATTATTTCATCGAAGGTCGCGCACAATCACTGGGCCACCATGTTCTCATGTTTAATAACGTGCTTTAACTCCCATCATCATGAAAATTATATCACGTATACATCTCAGTATTTTAGTTATTCAGAGAGCTGTAATATCACGAATGTAATGGATTCTGTGTCCTGTCGGAGGTAGAAAAAGCTGGTTTAAGAAGCACATAGTGATTCACACACATAGAGCAAATAGAAGAACACATACAAAACAAAGCATTTAACCTGCTACTTTACTTATGATGTGATTTGAGAAACTGGTTAATTAAACGATTTTAAGATGAAGTTTATGATGTTCTACTTTAATGACAAAATAAACTACGTAATTAAAGTGGAAATTTCGAGATTGAAGTTGACATTTCATGCTTTTTCCCCACTGTGTGCCTTTTTTTTCTCTGTACCCTAATAAGCTTTCATATGACACTCAGACGGTGGGCTACATCTCGCCTTTTCACGACGACTTTGATATGTGACAACTTCTTTTTTATTTGGGGCACTGTGCGACTTTGTGAACTTGAGCTTTCAAGTTTCTCCGACACGCTATGTCACTCGATCAGCTTCCTTTTGTTGTTTATACCACTGTTTAAACCAACAAATAGTACACTTTTCCTTGCCTCCACTTGGTATTCACAGAAATTCTTCCATTTTCCCTCTTACTTTTGTCATTGTCTTTTCACAGAACGCTGAGCTTAAGGGCTATTTATATTGATTTGCATATTCAAAGAATCGTAATTCTGGGAGGAGTTGGGGCAGGGCAGCAGGCGCGTGCACGAGCGTTACTTTTCACACTGACCGGGATTTATGTTGTGGAAGAACGCAGAAGTTGGCAAACGCACAGATTCCTGCATCTGGATTTTTCTGTGCATAAGCACATTTTGGCTTTTGTGCTTACGTCATTTAGTTCTACGCACGGCGTTATGCATGAGGCCCCTGGTCTCTAAGTCTCCTCTCCACCATGCTTACTGCTGCTGGTTTTCACTTGACTGTTTACATTCAACTTGTCCTCCAGCCTGTCTTCTTTCCTTTTCTGTACATTGTTCCTTGTCTCTATTTCACCATGCAGGCTACCTTTATAGAATGTGTTAATGAAGCACTTGTCTGATCTGCCCACATTTACACATGAACACACGATCAGTCAAGCATCCCAATCTACCTCAGAGTGACACGTATACGTTCTGAATGCACCTGCACCTGTTTGGAGTCTGCACGCTTCAGGACTTATGATTATATATTTAAAAAATGCATCACCACATACCCCTTTCGCCACACATTTGAAGACGCAATTGAGAAAAGGAACAACTGAATTACTTGAAAAATGTACAAGTTCTTTAGGAAATATTGAACACATTAGAATAAAGTTAACAATATGAACAAATTAGGTGTTAGCACAACTGCCTCACAGATTCACCATTAGAATGTTGTGTATGAGGGCGTGTTAACCCCATAAGTAGTTTTTTCTCTCACATTCCCAAAGACATGTATGTCACGTTAAATAGCCATTCCAAATTAACTCCGTGGGTATGTGTGTGTGTCTATGAATGGAGCATGTGATAGGGGGTGTTCTTTCCAGGGTTGGTTCTTGTGATATAGTGCAAAAACTTTTAAAAACTTGAAAAATGGTCATATTCACTTTTTTAACTTTGTAGCCCAGATTTATACTTAACATAGATATAGGTTTGCATTTTAGTGTCCTGTAAAATTTATATCCATTACTGATTTTTGACCTTTGCCAGTTTTTAGGGGTTTCACTTAAAAATTTGTTTATTTGAATGCCTCATCATCTGGCCCTTAGGATAGTCTTTTGATACAATCCAACTATCAGAACTGTATGTTTGTGCAGAATGTTATATTTAAGAATATGGTGGAATAGCGGATCTGCGCCTGGGATATTAGTGGCCCGTTTTCAAATAAATAAATAGTATGCCGGTATGCATGCTTGCACAGCTGCAGAAGGCTTGTGAGATATTTGAGGCGAGATACACCACCATGTGAGGGTGTGGTCTGTCTCAATTGCTTCATTGGCTTTCTCTGGTGGGCAATTGTGACATTCCACCCAAAGAGGCATATCAGGAGAAGCCAGCACAAAGAAAAGGGGACAAAAAAAGAGACATTAAAAGACAAAGAAAGAGCGGTGATGCTGTGAGGACAGTATTGGGAGGAGAGGCATCAGTTTTTAAACAGATGTTCAAGGGCTCGTGTTACTATGGACAGCAATTTTAACTTTGTTTTTATTAGATTATTTGATTGAATGGATTATTTATTTATTGAACACTTTGAACACTACACTATTTATTTGGACAGTTTTTGATTTTTTTTTTAATAAAAGCGCTTTTCCCCCTAACCCTTGCTATTTGTGTGTTGTGTCCTCATCTGCTGGCTCATTCTTGGTTGCAAGTGGCTCCCCGGAAGGACCCAGTAGCATGGGGTGGACCTGTACTATCACAAATATTTGATTTTATTAATGGTTTTCTCATTGACACTCATTTAATATCTCTCACTAGCTTATACCTTACTATATGCCAAGCATCAACCATGGTAGAGTCAGGTACGTGCCTTACTTACACTTGTCATTAGACTAAAAAAAAAACTGACTAGTACGGCTTGACCTTATTGCAGGCAGGCACTTGAGTGCTGCTGTTACATAAAAAACAGTAAATTGTTATGGACATATGAACTGTCTTAATCATCAAGCTGTAATACACCAATGCAGTTTCACAGTTCTCAAAATCTGCCTTTCATTTCACTAAATTTCATTGCCAGGTAAGTGTAGGTTTAGTAGATATCTGATCTGCCAGAAACAGAAAAGTGCAGACACAAAAAGGAAACATGAACCAGGAGATAGATAGATAGATAGATAGATAGATAGATAGATAGATAGATAGATAGATAGATAGATAGATAGATAGATAGATAGAT